>BTHU01000003.1:33919820-34467320 GCA_036184795.1 Tokudaia tokunoshimensis
AGCTTGGGTCTATGCAAAAAGATAAAAACAGGAAGGACATTGACACATATGCAAGAAAAACAGTGTGGAGAGGAGGACAAATTTGGTATCTACATGTCAAGGAGAGAAGTCACAGGAAAAACATGTCTCTATAGGGAGAGGTGCTGTTTCCCTAATTGGGTCTTGATTTGGTCAATAAAGAAGATGGAAGCCAATTGTTGGGTGAAGGGTAAAGATAGAACTTCTGGGTCTCAGGAGGAAGAGGAGACTCGAGGAAGGAGAAAGTGGTATTTTGTTTTTTGTTGTTTTGTTTTGTTTTGTTTTCCAGCCAAACTTTGGAACAAGGAGAAAGCAGCAATCATGTAAGATCTTGGGGAAATTAGAAATGGCGGCCTCCACCACTAGTGACTAACCAAGGAGGTTTGCGGAGGCGGGTTGATAGAGGTTAGCCAATAAGGTTAGGGCAGGAGATTCTGCACCCAGCAACTGTGCTATCTGGCAAGTTCTGAATTAATAACGATGTCTAGTGCTTTTCTTCCTTGGAGCTAAGATGCGCAGAGAAAGGAAGGAGCTGGTAGAGTGCCGTCAGCAGTTCCTGGCTTTCCGGGATTGGGGGTTGGTTGCAATCAATCCTGAGCTAAACCAGGAGGATTAGGCAACTTGAGAGCCTGTGGCAGCTTAGAGCTAAGCTAAGAGTACTGGCCGCAGTACTGGAAAAGGTGGAAGCATGTTTTGTTTTGTCTTTTAAAATTTCACCCAACAGGCCTCTGACCCCTTGGTTGTAGACATCAAACTTACATAACTGGATGAAGCAGTAAATGTAGTCTGTGTACTTTGTTATAGTGGCCCAAGCAAAATACTATACCCATGTACTATTATTCTATTGCTATGTGTCAAACATCACAAGAGTAGAAGCAGAACACCATATATCCTTGTTTTTTACCCTGGAAATAGCAACACATCGTGATCAAGGTTGAAGTCATGGCTGGGAACTCATATGCCTCCAGGTTTGCATATTGACTGGCACCATTCAGTTGTTCAAAAGGCTACTAAGCCTTAGGCCTCAGTCCTTAGCTCCGCTGCAGCCAAGCCTCGGTTCCCAACATGTAGCATTTGGTCAAAGTTACCATAGGATAGAGTCGGAGAAGTAAAGGTGAGGCCTTCTCTTATTTAGCCTAAGCATGGAAGACATGGTCCATGTCTGTCATCTTCTATTGAAGGGAAGTAAATCGCTAGACTGACTCTATTCTGATTCAGAAGGTCACAGACAGCAAGAAGCAAATGTAGAGGACTTTCCTGTGGTCTGTCCACCACAGCTCACTTTCCAGCATTGCAGTTTTGTATCTTTCACTCTGAGCAGCTTCACTGACATGTTTGCTCACACCCAGTCATTAAGCCCTGGATCTCCTGTGAATCATCAGACAGTCTGAACTCTCCTGGGTGCATGTTTTGACATTCAAAAACAAAAAAATGATATAACTAAATCCTAGCTTTCACTAAAATGAGATTTTTTTTTATAATAATAGATATGCATATCACCTGGTGTGATTCAAATTCAACATCAAGTTCACAATTTTACTTTTAGACAGAGTATGTAAATGAGGAGGAGGAGGGCTTCTTTCAAAAGCATATGTGTCTGTATTTATCCTGCTGAAGAGATAAATTCATTATCCATTTAGTTTCCTTTACTTTGAATCTGGTCAGCAACAAAACTCCTACATTCTACCTCACTATTCCCAGCACTCACAAATACCACAAAAAAAGACAAGGATGCTTACAAAAACGGCAAGAGATTCATGACACTACTTGAAGATTTTTGCTTTTTGAGATAGTGCCTCTGGTAGCCATGCTGACCTTAAATTCACTATTGAGCTGAAGTTGATCTTGAACTTCTGATCTTCATACCACTTTCCAATTGCTGAAATTTCAAGCACCTATCACTGTACACAGTCCATGTGGTTCTAGAGATGGAACTCAAGGCCGTGCAAATAACAGGCAAGTCAACTGAGCTATATCCCCTGACCTGAAGATGTTATTAGCCACAAGCCTTGAAATAGACCATCCTTTCTTGTCATTTAAAATTTATTAAAGCATTCTAGCTATAACAAGTGGGCTTCATTCTTCCTGTGAAGCTAAAACTCATATTTTAATTAATAACATACAAGATTTCAGGCTGTAATTTTTCCAGATTTGATGAAATACATGGCGTTAGCAACACATGGTTGTCATAAATAGTGCTGTAAAACAAAAACATATTTTCATTCAATTGTGACATGGAGTCAGTGAGGGACAGTGTCACTAAGAACATAGGCCTGGGTTGAGGGTGGCACATATCTTTAATCCCAGCACTTGGGAGGCAGAGACACTAGGATCTCTGTGAGTTCAAGGACAGCCTGACCTACAGAGTGAGTTGCAGGACAGCCAGGGCTACACAGAGAAACCCTGTCTCAGAAGTTGGGATGAGGAGAACATGGACCTCTAGATTATAAAACAACTTCTGAGAATATGAGTAAAATATATTCACCCTTTTCAACTGTAAGATACTGTAAACAAAAATGAAAACTTGAAATTCAGACCTATTGAAGAAATGGCTCCTTCACATGCTCAAGAATAAAATTTTAATATTATGCTAAAATATCTGACCATACATGTGAGTGCTAGCCCTCAAGCACTTTCACACCACCACAGGGGCACCTTGAAAACTATACAAGAATGCAACAGCTTGCCTATCTGGCTCTGTCAAGAAATTAACTTTCACTAATAGCAGAATTTTGAGCATAAGTATTTGGTCCCCTTTGCACAAATACCAAAATCTTGAACTATATGCGAAAGAGTTGTCATTGACTCTTTACTTTCCTTTGTGTCATCGTTGTTACTAATGTTATCAGTTGGTTATCATCCAGCGCAGCCCCTGGGGGTCATGGGTGGGACAATCTACAGCCTGTAAAGCAGAGCATCTTAGCATAGTGTTGAGGGACAGCTGGGCAGAGGAAGAGTCCGGCCTTCTGTCATGATCAGTTACCATCATGTTACCAACACATACACGGCACAAACTATATTCTTAAGTGATGTATGACCTGAAAAATGCTGGAGTTTACCACAGCCAAAAGGGTTTCACTGTCCCAGCTTTGCCGCCACACAAAGAGAAGCTCAGCTTTAAATAATTTTATACAAATCCATGAAACTGTGGATGTCTCACCCATCTGGTTCATGAAAACAAAGGTCTGAATATCTCCATCACCACTTTCTGTCCACCCGCTTTAGACTGGGGAGCATTAGCACCTGCATTCCTTTTGCTTGCTGCCCAGGTCCTCACCTGAGACCTTATGCTTTAGTCTGGGATCCATCTCTTGGTTCTGTTTGAGCTCAAGTTATCACTGCTCCTCTGGCTTCTGTATTTCAATTAGCCCAACTCCAATTCTAGTTCTGTCACATTTGTTCAGTAGCCAAGCAATCACAGGCTCAAGTGAGAGAAGACACCCCTAACTCCTAGGAGCTAAATGTGGCAAGTGAGCCATTCCTAGAAGAGGATGAGAGCTTAAACTACTTTAAATATATGTACTGTGGCTAGTGGTCACTGCATGTCTTCCTTCATTTAAAGTTTTGCTGTCTGACAGAGACCATTACAGACAATCGGAATGAATCAAAATAGAATCATACAGTCCAGTCTCAACAGATACATCTACTAAACACTTCTGTACCTAAAGCTGGAGGACCATTTAGGAAGAGAAATCAGAAAGAAAGTAATAACCAGAGGATCAAGAAGTTTGCTAGGAAACTGTGTTTCCTAACACTGCCAAAAGTTGTACCATAAAGTCTCACAAACATGACACTGTGAATGAGCAAAGACAATCATAGGTATGCTAACATGGAAAGGGAGAGTCCATGAGGCCTCAGCAAATGGTCAGCCCTGAAAACATACACACAAGTAACATTATACTGACTGATCAGGTTGCATTTGGGGATATATATGTGTATGTATATGTGTATGTGCATTTGTAGGTATGCAAGTACAATTAATTTAAGAAAAGAGCATAAATTTGAAAAAGAGAAAGGTAGGGTACACTGGGCAGTTCTGAGGGAGGAAAGAAAAGAGGGGAAATGATGTAATTATGATTTCAAAAAAAAGAAATAATTAAAAAGTTTTATCTACTTGAATTACTGTAACTATCTTAAGCACATATGGTAGTTTCAGATACACAGACTAGACATTAAATAAACATTTGGTGAATTTCAAATAAAAAGGGAAAAAAGATGGATATTCTACTGAAATCCAAAGCAACACGGTTATAAAAATATGAACCTGTTAGTAGGGCTATCTGGAGAGATTCACGCTTAGAAATGATATCATTGCATATGGCCTTACTCCTGGAAGTTCCAGAATTACATTCTGAACATACTTTCCTTATGAAAAAAATGCATCTCAGTAATTAAAACAGTCCTCTGGAAAGAATATAAATTTTGTCAGTTTAAATAGGTCACATTAAAAAAACACACCATTGAATATGGATTTAAAGCCATCATATTCATTCAAGTAAAGGTTTTAAAAATCCATTAATGTTTTTCATTTTATCCTTCTATTGTGAATGTGTTACAACACAAATTTGAACTTTTAACCATCTGATCTAGATTCTCTCTGCTATTAGGTATGAGCAAACCCTTATTATTTCTACTATCCAGGGACCATGTCAGTGACACCTTACAATGATACAGATGGTATTCTTCTTGCACTGAACATTCATTTCTCATGATTTAGAAGTGAAATCTTAATGTTTTCTCTGTGCAGGAAGATCATACTAAAGTTAAATTGGGATCTGTCCAACATCAATTCCATATAGATTAAACAGAAGCCGCAGGTCCCTGTGGAGATGTCTCCCCTCCCCCATACTTATTTCATAAGATTACTTTCATTCTTTTTTTTTAAAGGAGGAGCAGGGTAACAAACTGGCTTTCAGATTGATTTCACCTTACTTCTGCAAGTTCACCTCTGAAGATGCCTAACTCTACATAAATGAAGGCCTATAAGGTCCTTGATGTTGTAGAAGAACCTTGAATATGTTATAAAAACCAACCCACTGAGATGGGAAGATCCCTGACTTCTCAGCAGGGTAAACAAGAGTTGCTGCCCTGGTTCCTGGATATCCAAATTACTTGCCCTTAGTGCCCAGAGCTTGACTTATATTGTATTTTCTCCTATGTGTAGTTTTACTCATGAGAGTGGAAGTGTCTGCAGATAATTTCACTTCTGTATCAGGCACAATAGGCCTCAGTCACCTGACACACAGTGTGACTTAGGAGTTGAAGAATGTCCTATTTACATTGGATGATTAACTTTCAATGCTTGAAGGCACAGCACAACTGTAGTTGACTACAGTTTAGAGAAGATTCAAAATCTTGAGTAAAGCAAGCTTTTAATGTTTCCAACATAGAGAAATTATAAATCTCTGAAATGACAAATACATAAATTTGATCAGATGATTACACATTGGATATATTATCAGAATATCACACTGAAACCTATGAACATGCATTAACTAAAAATCAAAGTATATTTAGAAACTACTTACCTATAAAATCTATATGACATATGTAGCAGCAGTACTGCACATAGGTTGAAGTAGTTTCTCTACGAACTATAGAGTCACCATCATCAACATGAATAAAAATGGGTGTGACTGATGGATTTTAAGGTAGACTATTAAAATTTGCACTAAAATTATATTCATCCCACCAGAGATAATGAAGATCATTCATTTTACAAGTAATCCTAATATATTATGAAAATAAAATTTCACATAAATGATACGGTTATGTTACCTAGAACACAGCTAGGTACAGTGATAGAGATAGTGGGAAGACTACGGTTATCTGTCAAAGATCGCATCTCAGACCATTGTTTAGTAGAATGGAGTTAAAGCAATGATGGGTCAGTGATGGGCAGGACAAGCACCTCGACTTTGGCAGCTTAGATATGTATAACCTGTGTCAGGACAAGGAGGATGGACTTGGGTAATCCTGGATTTCTTTGTCCCCCTTTCCAATGTGGTTACACTTAATTTTCCCATTTTACACTATTAAAACATGAGAGAGAAAATCAAAACATTTTAAAAAGTTATTCATGTTTACTAAATATTTTGCCTCCTAAACAAACCCCAAACCTGGGAAATATTTAGTCTATGTGAAATGCTTCTCAGAGCATTTACCCCAAAGCCTGGTCATAAACTTTCATGTCAAGTGATTGTCAATATTATTTAAAAACAGACCTTTATGAACAAGGACAGGAGCAAATGAGTGGGATGCATGCTAAGTTTAAAGTGTTTTATATTTGTGTATATATTTTAACTATGTCAACAATGTAATTCTGTAAATAGTTATGAGATTAAATTCTGTGTAATATTCTACCTTGTTTCCACATTTGCTGTCTCCCAGATTTCCACCAGTGTAGTGTTACTGCGAAGGCTGGAGGTATTTTAATATACAACTCCATTTCCATGTTAGCAACAATGGAGCTGAGTCATTTGACACACTTTGCATGAAAATCCTTTAAACTTTGACTGCCTAGAGATTAAAGAGGCCCAGAATGGCTACAATGCCTACTAAATATAAATATAATCCACATTTTTCCATTCCTTCCAACAGCCCTGGTAATTTTTATAAGCATTCGACTAATAACACAAGAGTGTATTTGCTGCTGGGACTTTTATTGTTATTGTTTCAAAATAAAAAATATTTTGCTTTATTAACAATTACATAACACAACCTATTCAAAAAGTTAAAAGCATGGCTGCCTTTTGCAGCTTTCTGGGGGACAATTTTAATGTAGTTTAATATTAACACCTTAGAATAGAGAGGAAAGAATGACTTTGAATAACAATAACGAAGAATAAAGGAAAAGAACCACAAGTAATGTGAATTTTTATGGTGCTTGAAGTGACTGAAGTTAATCATTCCAGCAGCCAGTTTCTCTCGGAATACACAGGAGTGGAGGCAGTTACAGTTGCAGGGTCTCTCCTGTGCAGGGGCTCCCGTACGAGCCTGTGCACCGAGTTCATAGACTGGCGTGTTTTCATAAAAGCTTCCGCACAAGGTATTCTAACAGCAATCAGTCTTTCCCCTTACTCCTCTTCCCTTTCCAACACATTTGTGTCTGGTGGCACTGGGGTGGCTGTAAAGGTCTCTGAGAGCCAGTGAAGGAAAAACTGAGCTGAATTTAATACTTAGTAAGTCAATTTCAAAACAAATGTACCTGACTTGCAGGAATGTCTGTGCGGAGCAGTGTTACTGCTAGTCATCCAGTGTAGAAATGTTTCCAGCAACATCCAGCGCCTAGACTTCAGCAGGAGGATGCGACACCCCATCGTTGGCGCCATGATCATGGACCTATATTACAGGTTGTTCCACACATGTATAGAGAGAGAGCTAGAGACATTTGGTTTCGCTATTTTTCTAGATTTTATATATTCCTTAGTATCTGTTGGCTCATTAAAACTCAGCTGGAGGGGAAGTGGTTCATGAGGGTCAGGAGTTCCAGGACATCCTCAGATACATAGTGAGCTTGAAGCTTGCTTAGGCTAAAGAGACCTTGTCTCCAACAACAAAAATGTAGAAATAACAAAATAAAAATAATAAAATAAAATTGCCTTTTTCATTCTAATATACATTTTGAATTTACTTTTAGAAGCTAAAGTGGGTCTACATTTTCAGGAATTTTATAAATCACATTGGCTTCAGATCCACCCAGGCCTGTGTGCTCAGGATTTGCTACGTTTATGATGGAAAGTAGAAAATGACTTATTGTTCAAACACTAAATGTAAAAGAAAAATGATATTTGCATAGTAAGATAGTTCACGAAAGATATAGCATTTGCTTTCCTTTTAAGTGAACAGTTATTTATTTTGCTCCAGCAACTCACCGAAAGCCTATTCCTTCAGGAAAACAGCCATGAGTGATGAACCACACAGAAAAGACACAACTGAGACCTGGAGGGAAAATTCATCCTCACAAGGCTCTCCCAGCAATAACGGTAAAAAACAAAAAATGCTTATGAACTCAAATCAATGGGACTGAGATCTTGTTTATGTTCCTCTCCATCTCATTAAGATACTACACGTTTGAGATAGCATATAACTGCATCACCAATGAGAAAATAATTCCTATGTCATGTAGTTAAACATATTCACAACCAGCATTTTTTGTAACCAATTGCCAAACAGACCAAGGATGCTTCAGTGGTTAATCTCGGTTGACAACATGTTGAACTTGAGAATTGCCATGGAAACAAAGCTCTGGACCTGTTTGTGTGGGACTATTTAGATTAGGATGAATAGGGCAGGAAGACATTGTCCCCAAATGTGGGTATTTTGTCACAACAATGAGACAAGTAACTGATAGAATCCAATAGTTGTTTTGGGAAATGTCTACATACTTACTAAACAGTAATAAACCCAGAAAGTATTGGTTTAAATAAGGAGGACTTGTAAGTCCTGTAATCACAACGGGGAAGCTGAACTGAAAGAGGAAGATTGTCAAGTAGTAGGATAGCTTGGGCTATGCTAATAGTGACACCTTGTCTTTGCCACCCCATCCATCCCCCCATCTCTGTCCCCCTCTCTGTCTCTCTGTCTCTCTGTCTCTCTCTCTCTCTCTCTCTCTCTCTCTCTCTCTCTCACACACACACACACACACACACACACACAAACAGAGAGAGAAAGAAAGAGAAGCAGACAGACAGACAGACAGACAGACAAAGACAGAGACAGAGCGAGAGAATGCCCTTTAAAGGAAAGTGAAATCACCATTTTCTCAGACTGCACTTATTTCCCATGTTAATGTAAGGAAATTGAAGTCTCAACTATTTCATTAGATACCTATCTAATCAACTCATAAATGGATCAAAGTTGTGAATAAATCCCTGAAAATGAGATGCTGATAGAAGAAAACCTAGATGAAGCACTGCACGGTACAGGTTTGGTGATAAACACAGAAAATGAAAGAAAACCACAGCAGAACACAAAACGCTGTATGGCATTCTCTAAATCATGCCCTCTGAGTTGTTTGAAATTTGTAAATTGAAAATTTTTCATGCATGAAAAAAAAGTTTTAAAGAAAGATACAGGCTTAAGTAATAGATGGAGAGGCAGAGGGAATGTGGAAGAAGATGAGGGACGGGGCTAAATCAAAACAGAATAGAATGATGTATGCTTATGAACATGGTGTACTAACCCATTACTTCCTATGCCTACTTAAGACCATACTTCCAAAAACTGTCTATTTTTATTATATATTCTTAGTCTGCCATACTCTATGAGTGCTTTTATTTCTTACTTTACAATAAAGGAAGGCTAATGCAACCACTTAAATGTAAAAATTCCTACTGGGTCAAGATATTAAAGTGCAACCACCTCCGTTCTAGCGGAAACCCTGGCGGGTAAAAATTAAGTGCTTATCTGGTACAGGGTACCAAAATCATGCATATGAACCAGCCAACGGGTGTTCATATCATTAAGTGCTTATCTGGTACAGGGTACCAAAATCATGCATATGAACCAGCCAACCGGTGTTCATATCATTAAGTGCTTATCTGGTACAGGGTACCAAAATCATGCATATGAACCAGCCAACGGGTATTCATATCATTTTGCAATCAGGAACCCGCTGCTCACTTCCAGTTATAAAGAGCGAGGAATGAACTCATAAGAGGGCACCATTCTGGACAGAATGGTCCTGGAACCCTCCCCTTCTCCTGGCAGGGCAGGAGTTTATTTAAAGTACAAGACTGTAGGAAGGTGTGCCTCAGAGAAGAGAGAAGCTGAAAAGATGCATCATTGTATTTCCTGCTGTTTGAGAAAAGCCAGATGACCTCTTTACCCCTGATTAACAGGCATGAAACTAAGGTAGGCTTCTTCTGCCTTGAGACTTCCAGGCCAGGAGCCTCTGTTGTGATGGAGCTATGCTTCCAGCGATTGCAAGAACAAAAGGCATGTTTCTTAGGAAGGGGCTGTGGCACACCCTGCATAAGTCTCCTGAGGGATGACTCTTACCTGCATAGCCTAGTTCTGCAGCCTGCCTGCCTCCCCCAAGGCAAGCCCTTTTCCTCCCTTCAGAGCTCAATGCCTGACTTCGGTCCCCACCCTAGTTTACGCTCCCCCTGTTATTACGTTGAGATGTTCACCTCTTAAATGATACATGTTCATAGAAAATATCACTGTATTTCAACAAAATGAAAAGAAGATTCTCCTAAAACCTGACTATCTAAATAGACCACTGCTTACAGCTCCAATGCAGGCCCGCCAGAGTTTTTCTATTCCACACACAAGGCATGCTGCGTGGGCTTTTTGTTTGTGTTTATAAACTGTCTCAATCCCTCTTGACAATTTCTTGGTACTGAGAGATTGCAGGCTGGCAGTGAACAATTAAAAGAAGGCAGGTGAACCCATATTGGGGTTGGAGGAGGCAAGAAAGATCCTTTCCAGCCACACTGTATCATACCAGATCACTGCTTCCCAAGAGCAACTCCATCTACAGAACCTAATTGGCTCTGTGAAATGTCTGCATAACTGGGGGAAAAAATGGAGTGGAATCAGGATTAATTATTCTGACTAAAGGGGTGGTTTTAGAAAGAAATCCCAAGAAATTCCTGTTATTAAAGCACTTAGGAAGAGTCCTGCAGTGCCAGAAATAAAATTCCAGTAAACTTTACAAAATTTTGTTGACTTGAACAAAAATAAAAACAGTGTCATGTTCTCTTAAAAATAAGTGCACTGCCTAGTTGCTTCATAATTTATCACTTTGCTGTAGCCATTGGTGTCTACTGCTTGGGCAGGCAGCAAAACATACCCTAGTGAAGAAGATACTATTCCTGTCATCTTGGAATATCCAACTAAGGTGGGGCGGGCCCCTGCCTTTCAGAATTTGATCGATCAAGATAATAGCCAAAGGATGCTGAGAAATGGAGGAACAATACCACCGAGGATCCCCGGATTGTGCTGTGCGGCCGTCTGAGGCTTGCGGGCTGCCTACTTGGCACACTGAGTGGATCTCCATCCCCCACTGCTCATTGCTCAGTGGACTTTATTTGTTACGAGCTTGGCATGCTACCAGCATGGCACTCACCGAGAGCCTTCCAACACCAAGCTACTTCCACAAACACAGAATTGGCCCATGCTAGTTCAGCCTCTCAGTTCCTTGGCCTCCCTGTCTCCAGTGATCTACATCCCTGTTCTACCTCAGACATCACTCCTGCTCCTCCTCCAGAACCAGGAAGTTAAAATCCCCAGGCTCTGACCACCAACTGCTCATTTTCCAAATTGCTGGCAGACCCCCATCTGCCCCAGGGCTAGGTGCAAATTTGTAAATTCAGCTCAACATTAAACCATAAACCATTAAACCAGTTACTTAAAACATTGTGGTTGTTTTGCTCTGTGTGTGTGTGTGTGTGATCTACATGTGTCATGTGTGCATTGGTGTGTATGTGTCTGGTGTGGGTATGGGTGTGGTGTGGATAGTGTATATTTTTGCAGAATATATGTGGTATGGGGAGGTGGGGAGGTGCAAATATGTGGGTGTGGTATGTATGTGTGTATACATGAGGTGTGTGCATGTGTTTGTGTGAGTGTTCGCGTGCATGCATGTGTGCATGTGCAATTTCAGGGTCCTGGAGTATGAACTTTGCAGATGGCATCACTGGGCTAGAATGTAAAAATGTTGGAAAACCTGACAAAATGACTTCCTCGGGAAGTCGACTCCTCCACTGTCCCCTTCCCTGAATCCTTCTCCGTGCATCATTTCAAGCTTAAATATTTAACAAACATAATTATGTACATATACAAATACACAACATACAATATTATTGTATACAATAAATGTTGATTAAATGGATTAGAAACTAAGGAAAGGGGTGTACAAACAAGGACATTTAAGTGAAAGGTGCAGCTCACTCGGGAGAAGCTTGATTAACTTCCTCCTTCAGGAGCCAGAGAAACAAGAACATAACCTGGCCTGTTGGTTCCATGGCTGGCATGGAAGTCTCACACTACAAGGCCATTTGATAAGAATACGCATGGCTCCAGCTGCATTTGTTGCAGAGGATGGCCTTGTGAGGCATCAAGGGGAGGAGAGGTCCTTGGTCCTATGAAGGCTCAATAGATACTCCATGGTTTTCCATGGCATCAGAGCACGTGTAACCCAGGGGACGTGTCACAGCAGTATCACCTGGCACTTGGGAGGTGGAGGCAGGAAGACGGTGAGTTTGAGGTCAACCTGAGTCACATAGTAAGATCTTATCTCCAACAACAGCAAAAGCCTTTTTTTTTCTTTGAAATTTAGCTGTACCATAATAGCTACTCTCGAGCATAACTGTCATGACAGGAATGGCTTTAAAGGCTATAGTCACAACCCAAATAAGGACCATTCTACAGTTTCCTAGCTCTGGTCATCTGAACAGAAGGTTACCCCATGTATCTGAGTTGCCATTATAAAGCCTCAGAAACTAAAGCAAAGCCTTCAGTGAGGAGAGGTTCTATGCAGGAGATGCTCAGGAGGCTAGCTGAGACACACAGCAGGAACCTCATGTGTTGGAGGCAGGGGGATCATGGAAACATGGGCCATCTACTAAACTTCTGTAATCAGCTGCTTCCTCAGGTGCAGAACATGAAATCACAGAACTATAGTAAAAACCTACAAGGTAACTATCTGTTCCTTTTAAAGACACCAGAGGACTCAAGACCCTCTCCAATTGTGGGATCCAACACTCGGTTTTGTGATTCTTAAAGTACATTTATTCCAAGGGTATTACCCAAGCCAGATGCAATTTTAAATTATTTATTTAGCATATGCCTCTAATTCCAGCATGAAGAAAGTTGAGGCAAGAAGATCATGAATTTAAGGCTGGATTGAGCTGCAGAGCAAGTCGGTATCAAAAAAATACAGGGGTGGAAGACTTAGCTCAGCAGTAGAGTTCTTGCTGAGCATATGCAAGGCTCTGGGCTTGAGAGACATTTTACACATGTGCGCGTGCGTGCGTGTGCACAGAGAGGGGGGGGAAGGGAGGGGGAGGAGGAGGAGGAGAAGGAGGAGGAGAGAAGAAATAGAAAACATGTCCTAAGTATAGGGCACGATGATCTTTTACAAAATTGAAAATACATTCCTTTAACCAGCACCCAGATCAAGAAACACTATGAGCCTCCCAAAACTCCCAGCCCTGCCTTCTACCCCACAGTGCCCAGTATTTTGACTACAAATAGCAGAAATTCAGCTTGTTGTTAGTCTTTATGCAAAAACACCAACACACTTTGCATTGATCCTTAGAAGTGGCATTTTCTCCTTCTATCTGGAAGGCATGTCACTGACATGACACTCCTCTGGAGGTCTGTCATAGCATTAGTGGAAAGAGCTACAGACTCCAAGGATGGATGGACACAGAATGAATGGACATTAATGCTAGAGAGATAATTAAGCATTCTAAAGCATAGTATCAGAAACATGATTTACTCTCTGATCACGGAATAGATGAATGGAGGGTGAGGTCAAAAGAAGCTTAAGTTTACTATACACACCAGTCAGAATTTAGTCTCCTCTAATATGGCTTGTCAAGAATAAATAAATGAACAAATCAAATCAAGTAGAAGGAAATAGAAAAACAGTTAAGTCATGTCATTGAATCAGTGGATAGAGGGAAATAAAAAAAATCTTCAAGTTACATAACTTTATGTAATAAAGTACAGTAAATCTCATTGCAAAATGAAACAAAAAATGCAAAATCCTTAACATGGGAAAAGTACCAACAAGGAACCACCAACCTTCCATTCCAGTATAAACCTGAATGTCTTACACTTGTATAATTTTCGTTATAAGTTCAACTTCACATCGTCTGTCAAACAGCAACTTCTTTTTAGAAGAAAACCAAGTCCAAGCCATTTAAATCAAAAGACATGGACAGAGGACAAGGAGTCAGAAAGCACTGTCTACACTGCTGATCCAAAAAAGACACTGCGTCTCTAATATAAACCAAAGATATCTGGTGACAGTATGATGTTTCTCTCCAAAATTCTCTGAAACAAAAAGTAGTTAAAGATAGATTTAAAGATTAAGCAGGTGAGTAAAGGCTTAGTTATAACCAACACTAGCAGGACTAACAACCTGGACAGCTGGAGGTGTCCTGCCCTGCTTATCACACACCCCACGGTGACCGAACTCTTCCTGGTTAAGCCTCTCTTGCTGAATGTAAAATGCAGTTTTCAAATGAATAAGGCACAAACTGAGAAACAATCCTTATTTCTATTTCAGATCTCCCTTCAGCTCATTCTTCTTTACATTCTGTTTGAGTTCTTTTCACCAGGTCAGATTCTTTAGAAACAGATGCTGAAAAGCCATGTGTAGTACAAGTTATTTTTAGGGGATTCACCTCTAAGATTCTATTGCTAGATCTCGAGAAAGAAGAGTATATGCCAAGCCATCCATTTAAGAAGCAAACTGAAAGCAAACCCATCGTTTCTGTCTGGCCAGGAACTTGAGAGTAAATCTGTTCCATAGTGTGGTCCACAGTTGGGACCTCAGTTCCCATTATGGTCATGAGATGTGAGATGCCACAGGAGGGATATGATCTCTTGAAGACCAGCTGTCTGTACCTGAACCTGATCCTGACCCTGACCCTGATCTAGAGTCTGTATTGGCTATGATGGGTTCCTCATCAGAAAGGGATCTGAAGATCTGCCACAGCACTTTAATGGGGCATGTGAAAATATCTTAGCAGTAGATTAATGGGTGGGAAAAGGGAATCGAAAGAACATTGATTGTGGCACGTCTGGAGTAAGTTCCTCTTAGTGACTACCTAGTCATGGACTGCTGATTTGACAGATGAGGACACTAAGGAACACAGTGGGTAAATGAGCCTTGTCAAATGGAACTAGAACAAATATCCCTGGTGTCACAGGAAATTCTGCTTTTAGCCTGAAGGTGGGTGGTCCCTTTAGAACACTGACTGAAGGCCCCATCTCCTGAGGCCTGGAGAGTAGTCTCTTAATGAATGGTCTAACCTTCGGGACACCTTTCTCAGGGCTGAGCATTGGTCCATCATCTGCTAATTAATCTTCATTTTTTCTTCATAACCGAGGTAAGTACCAAAGAACATTACCCTCCTACAGCCATCCATTGATTAAAGAATACTGGAAGATGCAGGAATTTTCAGGTCTCTGTTGACTATTGAAGTAAATGCTCATTTTACTTCTAGTGACACACGAGCTTAAGCTATTTCCCTTTCTCTCACCTTCTTCCTATCATATACGATACTGCAGTATATAAGATTAAAAAATTAAAAACCTGCATATTCTTCATTTTCAATCCAAATGCAATAAATGGCATGGCTATACTCAAGTTCCACTAACCACAGGAAAATTCAGGCTCATGACAAGGTACACCTCTCATCTCAAATTGTATCTAGAGTTCATTCCATTTAATAAATGATAATAAATTGAGTGACAAAAAACAAACAAACAAACAGAATGACATTCACCATGGCTAAAAACCTGGTTAAGCTACCGTTTAGCTAAGTGGTCTGATGAAATGTAAATAACTGGCATGATCATTAATATTTTACTTAATTTAAGAACACAAAACCAGCCTTCTTGAGTTCTACTTCATAATTGGTTGGTTTTATAATTTCAGTAAGAAGTAGCCATACTTAAAACTTCAGCTCTGAGTATTGTGACACACACATTTAATCCCACACTCTGAGGCAGAGGCAGGAGGATCTCTGTGAAGTCGAGATGAGCCTGATCTCTATATCTACAGAGTGAGTCTCATGCCAGTCAGGGCTATATATACTAAGGCCCTGTCTCTCAAAAGACAAAACAAAACAAAGCAAAACAAAGCATGGGATATACAAGACCATATGAATTAGGCCAGTCCTTTCTGTTCCATGTTTATGCAACAAAAGAAGATGTTTTACAGGATTCTATGGTTTGGACACGGTTCATATTCTCAAAGGTCCTATGCTTGGACTGCATCAGCAACACTGAGCGGTAGTAGAACCTTTTTTTTAAAGATTTATTTGTTTATTTATTTATTATACGTAAGTACTTGTAGCTGTCTTCAGACACACCAGAAGAGGGCATCAGATCTCATTAGAGATGGTTATGAGCCACCATGTGGTTGCTGGGATTTGAACTCAGGAACTTTCGGGAGAGCAGTCGGTGCTGTTAACTGCTGAGCCGTCTCTCAAGAACCTCTTAAGAGATGAGGCCCAGTGGGAGGTGTTCAGTCACCAGAGACATCACATGAGAATGAGTGATACCTCAAAGGGATAAATGGGTTGCCACAAGACCAAAAGCATGTTGGGCTATCTCTATTAGTCTTTTTGCTTTCTCCTTTATAAATGACTCTATTCATTGATGCTAAGCAGTACCAAGTTCTAAAGCCCCAAGAGATCAAAACAGATACAGAACAGGAGCTAAGTAGATCTCTTTTCTTTACAGGGTGCAAGGCTCTGTTGTTTCACTAGCAGAAACTGACAACATAAAACAGAATACACAGGGCAGGAACAAGAATTAAGTTATATGTTTTACGCACACATGCATATAGAAAGCAAGCTAGAACTTTGTACCACATGGAAACAAGCCAAAGGTTTTAGATGTTTGGGGTTCTGAGGATAAACAATATTTTGTTTCAGTGTATTGACTTTTTAAAAGAATTTTCAAATACTAGCAAAGTTATACGAGCAAAACAGGTATTCAAAACTTTTCGAATTGATGTAAAAAGTCACATCGACTTTTTTCTAAGCTGCAAACTGTTAGTTAACATTTACCATTCCTGCACATATTCCCAATCTGTAAGTCTTTCAGTTCAGTTCCCTGCTGTCTTTCAGTGCCCTGCAGACACAGCCTTCTAGTCAGGAAAACCTTAGTGCAGTGCAGAACGGGCTAAGCTCATCCACCTTCCTGTTTCTCTCTTTACTCCAACCCAATGTCCAGCTTTCTCAGACAACCTCTTTCTCTCAGGCTCTACTTTGCAGAAACCACGCAGAGACCTTTACTTTGGCCTTTTTATTTATTTCATTTGAAATTAGATATTCCACAATCCTACACCAGTTCAGCCTACGCAGTGCTCTTAATTATTACCGTGAATGAAGTTTTCATTCAAGTGTTCTGCAAACCAAGCTGAAGTGAGTCACCAGAGCTGCCGCATCGAAGAGGCACTAAGAGCGCAGGGTAACAAACAGGTCTGGACGCCATGTTTTCCTCTTAGTTGCATGAGTCCAGTCATCAGCTAGTTCCCCTAAATACATATGAGTCAGATGATCAACAAATCCAGAAGACAGTGAAGGAGGGTACAGGGAATTAGTCAGCGTTCCTCCAACATCTGAAAACCGCCTTTCTGAATTCAAGGCAACAGAAGTCAGAGAAAATAATCTAAGTGCAACCAATACAATTTTTTTTGTCCCGTTCATGACATTTAATTGGTGATCTCAGCTCCAAGTAATAGGCTCTGTGAACTTATTTTTGCCACCCACATCTTATCACACAGATGAGAGAAACTATTTCAAGTGGGTGTAATGGCTTCGTTTCAAGCATTTCAAAATCCTCCGCCACCTGCACAGGAAACTCTGACTGAAAACCAGACAGGTTCCTGTGGAGCAGCAAGGATGTGGAGGGTGAGGCCAGGGTCGCATCTAGTTACTAGACGGTAGAATGAAATCAGCAAATGGGACGGGCTAGTCCTGGAGGGCACAGGACTTTGTTGGCAGGACCCTGGCCATCTAAGACCCAGCCTAATTCACTGCTGACTGTGTTGGATGCACTGGATGGGCCATGCTGAGGCTGCAATGAGACCAAATAGACTCCTATCCCAGAAAAGTCCAGTGGGCAACGAGTGCAAGTCACCAAGAGTAAGCAACAGCACATGGAGTAAGAAACACCCAACACGGGGACACACTTACCACTGTGGGGACAAGACAGAAAACACTAAAAGCAAGGAATAGGTGCGGGAGGACATGGCCCTGTGAGTGTGTGGAGTTTTCCACTTTGAAAGTGACGAAGTGAGATTCTGACAATGAGCAGGCACAGCATGACTCATAATCAGGATGAAACCTACTTAGAGGGCTTGAGGAACAGTAGAGTATGGAATGTCGGTCTGTGGACCACAACCTCAAATGTGTGCCAAAAAGAGCTGAGGTAACCCTGTGACAAACAGCCAGGACGTCCTATTGCACAAAAGGGCACGTGGAACTGCCAGTGGACATGAAATTGGAGGGGTGAGATTTTACACACAGAACAGTGGAACTAAAGCAGTATCTCCATGTTCTGACATCAGCGGTAAGTTGTTTGTGCTCCTGGGTCATCTCTAGCACTTAGGAGATAGGTGGCTAGGGGAAGGCTCCAACTTCACTGGGCTCAGTGAGAATATGAACAGCATCTATTTACATGATTGGTAAAAGAATATTAAAAGCCTAGAAGATCAAAGATGGCAAGGGTCTCCCAGGTGAGCACTTGAGGCCTGCTATACAAGCCCGTAGACTTGAGTTGAACCTACACAGGTGAAGAGAACCTATTGTATCTGAACATAAAACCCCAAAACACACACACACACACACACACACATTAGTAGTAAAGAGGTAAGTAAAAAAATGTAAAGGAAAAGTCCTGCTCTTATTTTATTTTAGAAAAAGAGTTAACTGTGGAGTATCAACAGAGAAAAAAAGACTACAGGGAAAGACTTCAATTAGGATGCTAATGAAAATTATATATGAGAAAATCAAGCGAACTTGAGGACATTTGTCTGTATAGATATCCATATCATACAATGAGCACACATCATATTTTGCATCATACAAGTAACACAGACTCTAAAGCACACATATATGTTACTATTGTTGCATTTTAGCTTTGAGCATTTGTGAAGTCCTATGCGCAAGCTGACAGGTCAGCTTACAAATCAAACAGAAATGTATTTCCTAGACATGACCTAGGAAGTGCCACAAATGTGTGTATAATTAGAAATGTAGTAAGTTATAAGGAAATGGATTAAAATAATGATTTTTTTCTTCTTTGCCTATCAGGAGACTCTCAGAATAAGTGACAAGATGATGACAATGTGCCCACTAAGGACACTGTGAGTTACAGTGCCTGAAGTGGCGGCCAGCAAGAACAGGGGAAGCTTCTGGTTTTCTTTTTTTTTTTTTTTTTTTTTTGGTTTTTCGAGACAGGGTTTCTCTGTGTAGCCCTGGCTGGCCTGGAACTCACTCTGTAGACCAGGCCGGCCTCGAACTCAGAAATCCTCCTGCCTCTGCCTCCCAAGTGCTGGGATTAAAGGCGTGCGCCACCACCGCCCGGCAGCTTCTGGTTTTCTAACTCTCCTTTCTGCTCAGAAAGTCTCGATTACTGGAAAAACTTCAGAAATCTTTACCAAAAGGCCCATTTAAAATCCTGAAATTCTACTTCTCAAAAATAAAATAACATTACTCTCCAGTCTAGAAATAACACCTAAGGCCCAAAGTGCTACACTGTCATTACGTCTAAAAATAACCCGAACAAGTCATTCTTGAGGTCAGTTTTGAGTAACGTGCCATGGCAGCCACAGGAGCAGTGGCCCTGCTATGTCCCACTGTGGGCAGGACCCTAGGACAAATCTGCTTCCCCTCACTTCAGACACCATCTGCCAAGGACCAGTTGCTGTTCTCCACACAGGCCTCTGGATAGAGGCTAAAATTCCCCAGTATTCTGCCAAGGTTTCTTTAGGGAGAGCACTCTCCCAAACCCAGAAGTTCTTACAAAATCAGCTCAACTTCTCTCCTAATACCTACCATCTGCATAAATCTGAAACTACCACCACATGCAAGAATTTCACCATAGAGTAGTAACACTGGAGAGATCCACCCAGCTTTTCAAGTTGGAGAATCTAAAGTCAATGAAAGGCTAGTAAATTCATTTTTGGAGCTACAGAAACTCAAAGCAATTGAAATCACAGCATTGCAAGGGAAGGAAAAACCAGAGACACTTTAAGTGTATGTAAAAATAGTCATAAAACTTGTCTACTTACCATAATACATAATGGACAGCTTTGAAAATGACTGTCCTTTCCATGGAGACAATTAGAAAATAAATCTAATGAAGACAGTGAACACTGAGCCACTAAAATGTGCTTAATTTTAAGCAACAGCTTTGCTATTAAAATATTTCCAAACCAAATAATAAAGCCCAGTGGATGATAACTAATATGACAGAAAGTTGTCCCTTGGAAATTCTTGTACAAATGTATAATCAATGTCATGAAACAGAACTTTTTAACTTTCTGCTTCAAGTAGTAAAACTGCCAAAATTCTAAATCAGCTCTCTTTCTCACATCCACAGTGGTCTCTGAAAGAGCTAATCTTAGGGGGTCACTTGGGAAGCAGGCATGGCGACAGCTGAGCTGCAGTCACAGCAGTGTGGAGACTGAGGGAGGAGGATTCCAAGTTCAAGGCCAGCCTGGGTTACACAGCGTGATGCTACCTTAAAACAAGCAGCTGTCATTGTTTCAACAACAACCTCCTCATGCTTTAAGACAGAAACACAGAGCTTACTTCAGAGAATCCAACGTGAGGGAAATAATTTCGCCAGCCCTCATGTTAGGTTTTTCAGCCATGTATCACTAAAGTGGAAGAAGATATATGTAGGAGCACTTGATCACCATATGTAAATCCCCATGGCATTCTGTTACAAATCACTCCTAAGTTCCAATCAGCAGCAGTACAATGTCCATATAACATGGTTAGCTGGAAGTTTTCTACCTGACAAATACTGATGGGCTGGACATGGTATTTTGTGTGTCCTATAGTCACAAAACATCTTAAAAGCAAGTCAGATCATCAATCAAATCTAATTCAAGGTCTAACCTACTGGGATGTAAAGGAAAGTAGCTCAAAATCCCCTTCATAGAGCAGTAATGACTGGAGTGGACCAAAGCGGCGTGTCCACACATTTGGAATTAACATGAAATCCAAATGGAGGCAGTGACAAACAGTAGGCTTCAGTAAGTGCTGAGTTTCCATTATAGCTGAACAAGGAAACCTTTCAGCCTCAGAAACCTTTTAACTGGCATCTGCTTTATGAGAATCGAAAGCTCAAGAATTCTTTGGCTGCCCTGCTGCCACAGGGCAAGGGTAGCCTCTGTCTGCTCCCATCAGAACAGCCAAAAGCAAACAGGAAGCGTCCATTCTTTCTCCACTCCAAGATGGAATGGTAGATACCAGGCTCCGTTTCCTTTATCGGTTCTTGTGTCACTCATCAAGGAGATTGACAAGCCATTATCAGAGGCTTCTGTTACAGGATAATGTCTGACAGATATGGACAAATAATGCTGACCTTTATATAATGGAAACCCACACTAGTGGGAGGAGAAGTTTCTTGCAACTAAATAAGACATGCACATATAATCAAATAAAACAACCACAGAGTGCATCAGACCTAGGAAAGAAAGAAAAATGTTTCTCTTAATGACCAAAATAATGATTTAACAGGATTTGATCTCAAAAGTCTCCTAGAAGATTTTTACATTTTTTATTGGTGATTTTATTTACATTTCAAATGTTACCCCCTTCCCAGTTTGCCCTCCATAAACACCCTATCCCCTCCCCCTCCATCCACCCCACACACACACCCACTCCTGCCTCAGCGCCCTAGCATTCCCCTACCCTGGGTCATCGTGCTTCCACAGGACCAAGGGCCTACCCTCCCAGTGATGCCAGATAAAGCCATCCTCTGCTACATATGCAGCTGGAGCCATGGGTCGCTCCATGTGTACTCTTTGGTTAGTAGTTTAGTCCCTGGGAGCTTTGGGGGGAGGGGGTCTGGTTGGTTGGTTGATATTGTTGTTCTTCCTATGGGGTTGCAAACCCCTTCAGCTCCTTCACTGCTTCCCCTAACTTCTCCATT
This sequence comes from Tokudaia tokunoshimensis, assembly GCA_036184795.1. NCBI lineage: Eukaryota > Metazoa > Chordata > Mammalia > Rodentia > Muridae > Tokudaia > Tokudaia tokunoshimensis. The sequence continues at coordinate 33,941,703 of BTHU01000003.1, forward strand.
GGGGTCCCTGCACTCTGTCAAGATTTTGCATTTTAAAGTGATCAAAACTGTTCATGTTACAAAGCTATCAAGAAACTCAGGCAAGCAGCATGAGGCAAAATGAATGAGTCTCCCCATGATAACCTGTCTGTCCTTCACTAGCAGGCCTGAAAGTCTGCAGAATTCCAACTGGGAAACAAGCTCTTTTAAAAATGCAGGGACATGAGGTTAGGAAGAAGCCCTCTTGCTTCTAACTATGCTCATACATGAGTAACAGGTCTCTGCTGCTTTTCAATTAAACTGATTTCTGCTATATGAACTTGACATCACATGCAACATAGTAAATTTCAAGTATTTACACAATTATTGTTACATATTTCTAAATTCTGCCTATACCCCGACTTCTGCTCTAATTTGAGTAAACTCCATTTCCCACAGTCCCACCTTTGAACAGCAGGCCTTGGAACTATCCTTCAATGGATGGGATTCATCCTCTTCTGGTTTCTCAGACCAATAAGCTTGCTTCTCTCCTTTAACCTCCTGCTTCCTTCATTCACATCACTGAATTGTCATCCTCCTGACCTTTCTTCACCTTCCAACTTCTGTCCTAAGCCTTCAGCCTTTCCCAAAGAAGGGAAGCATCTGTCCTATTGACAGTTAACACTGCACACCAGCATTCTTCCTTTAGAAACACACAGGTATAACACGAGAAATCTGTATACACGCATGTAATATTACATGTGTACACAATATGACCTACTGTCATCTTAATTATTTACCAAGTATTTAAAGATAATATTCATTGTTGACTTCTTTCCCATGGTGTGATGGATACTGGGCCGCATCCATCTTCGGGGCCATGGAACTCATCCCCCAGCTGCTGTGGGTGTGGGAGCATCTGGCTCTCAGCTGAGCCTTTCTCTGGGAAGGCTCTGAGCCAGAAGGACCTGCCCCAGCTGATGTCAATCTAGAGAAAATCTCCCCAGGAACGTTTCTTCTCACCTTTCTAACTCTGGCTCTGTTGCATAGGGAACCCTACATAAGATGGATTTCTACATACATGGGCCCTTTCTAATCTCCCCGACCTCACTATGGTCTTCTCTTTCTTTCATGATTGTTTAAACTAGATGGGACAATAATATTCACTCCATCCTACCCTCCTTATTCTCATCTCTGGTCTCTGCATATCTTTCTTTCTCTCTGGCTTACATGTGTCTCCTTGGGTTTTCCCATGTGCCAGCTAAGCGTGTGGGACTGAAGTGGTAGAAACTGCCCATCACTGCTTGTTCTCGAGCAGCTCCGCTCTCATCCTGTTAATCTGGACGGCATCATCTCGGATAGCTCCCTCAGCTATCCACTGAGGATAGCTAGCACTTCTCACGGTCTGAAATGATCACACTGATTTGACTAGCTGGGTAAAGAGAACCTGCTGCCACCTCCAGCATTCTTACCCTCCCACGAGAATATTAACTACCCCATGGCAGGGGACGTGGTACCTTGTTTGCCAGTCCGTCTCCATGGCTAAAACAACACCAGGCACATAATGGGTGCCCAATGAGCACTGTTCCGAGAATGAAAAACTTATTATATAGGCATTAATTTTAAATCTAACTGACATCAATATCACATTGGAGGAACACTGACATATGACATATGACAAAGAGAGGCCAAACCAAGACTAACAACCTGAAGAGGAGGAACTTTAAAAATAAAGAAAAGCTGGACTTTTCAAGCTTCAAGTTATGAAGACTAAGGGAAGTGCCCTATTTTTATGGAACTTGCATGACATATGATTCGTTTCCTATGCAGCTTCACCCCGACTCTTGAGTTCATGCTGGTGATGGTGTTGAGAAAACTACGGCCAGAGAACAAGACTGAAGGTCTAGAACCCTGCCATCTGGCCACTGAATCATCTGACTTGCTGTCCTATGGCTCATAGCAAGAAGTCTGTAGGGAGAATGTCCTGAATGCCTAAGTGGCAACCTATGAAACGAAGAAAAGTTGTCCCTGACTGTAGCAACGGCGGGCATCCTGGACAGATCTGCCGAATTGTCATCTTAACTAACTGTCACCTCAGAGAAACTGCTTTGAATTGAAAATGCTATTATTTTATACCCAAAGATATATTGTTCAAAGAATTCATTCCATCACCTTCGTATTGTTAGGCATTTCACATCAGGCAACTTATTTTTTTCCATCTATGATCATGCAATTTCCTCCCTCTATTTAAAATAGTAAATATTTCCTTACTAACAATGAAAAATTACTATTTTAGTCCTAGACAGCCTTTAATTTACATGATTTACCCAATGTGACTTCACTTATTCCACAGCAACATACAAGTTGCTTGGAAACTAAAATTTAAGTACTGCCATTCTATATATGGATATTAATTCCCTCGTAGTCTTAGAACTGTTGCCTCCATTTTCTGAACACTTCTCTATTGGTAATAGTAATAGAAATCACAGGAAATATGAAAGGAATGTCTGCAAGTGCCAAGAGGCCCAAATCCAAGATTAGATTAATTTAGGGCACTAAAGAAATCATTACATCAAACAGTAAGAATCGCAACAGCTTGATATTTTCAATCAGGAAATATTTACCAGCCAGCCAGAGTAGTCTATATTCATAATAACCCAGATGTTTTAAGGAAATTCACCATAACATACATACACACACACACACACACACGAAAAGAGAGAGAGAGAGAGAGAGAGAGAAATAAATATGTGTGAACAAAAAATAGAAGAGGGAGGGAGGGGGAGAGGGCCAAGTGGTGGTAGCTCATGCCTTTAATCCCAGTCCTTAGGAGGTAGAGGTGTCTCTGAGTTCCAGGCCAGTCTTTTCTACAGAGCAAGTGCCAAGATAACCAAGGCTATGCAGAGAAATCCTGTCTCAAAAAACAAAAACAAACAAAAATCAAACCAAGAACAAAAGATGTTAAAGTTGAAAGACTGTGTAGAAAGCTATACACAGCCTAAAGAAAGAGGTAAGCAATGTCTCCAGGCTAAGGAGAGCTTCACAAGCTGTGTCTACATCATAAAAGCTGAATAAATGTTCCAGAGTGGCTGGGGAATTCCCAATTATATCAGCCACACTGTTTGAATGGGTGACAAGGCAGATGCCAAGTTATGTGATCCATCTTCCATGAAGTGGAATAATATAATATAGTGGAATAATATAATATATGTCATAGGTAAGAATTAGAATGTCCCTAAGGAGACCCTGAGTAAGGGTTTTCTCACAGGGTTTCAATCTTCAATCTCTTGTTCTCTAAGAAATGATTATCTCACACTCGGGGGCCTTTCATCCTGATGTCTCAGTTTAGCATCTCCCTTTGATCATACTTATCCCGTTCGAACATTAAAATACAGATTCAACTTTATCTATGAGAGAGAAAAACAAATATCTTTAAAAATACACTTCAAATATGTAACATCAACATAACATCACACACTACATAAACATGCCTATAAACTTCAACAAAAAAATACAGCATTCTGATGACTTACACTTACAGAGTTAAGTTCTATTGCACTAGCTATTCACAAGAAACAAACAACACAAATTCAGAACTGTATATAAATATACTAAATACAAGTCTGTACAGTTTACACTGTTATTTTTAGTATTTTATACTTTATGAAACAGGATTGTATGTTCAGGTTTCTTTTGAACTTGGTCTCTTCCTGCCTCAGCAGTGAATGCTAGGATTTTTTTTTCCAACTGTCAAAATTAAATCTCTTCAAGTTCCTTTTCTATCATTTGCAGGGTTCCTTGCAAATTTTTTCACAGAGCCACTTGGTTTTCAGCAGTCTTACTTCCTTACTTTAAGCTGGATTCCTGCACTTGCTAAAGCCAGTACGCATTGCTTTTTTTTGTCCTATTGCAGAGGGGCACCATCTGTGAAATGGAACCATGGTGAGAAAGTTCTGAGGGCTTGGGCTAAATAAGTCAGTCATATACGAAAGCAAGCATCAGTTATACTTGCAGAACCTTGGTAAAATAAAAACAAATGAGGAGACTGAGGAGATGACTTTGTGAGTATATGTGCTTGTTGTGTGACCATGAGGACCTAAGTTCAAATCCACAGCAGGGGCATGTGTCCATGATCCCAGTGTTCCCACAAACTGACGAGAGGTGGGGACAACACAAATACTCAAAGCTCCCAGGTCTACTGAGTCTGGCTCATGAAGCTTTGAACAACTAAAAAACCCTGTGAGGACAGACCCTGAGGCTGTACTTTGACATCCACACTATGCCACAGCACAAATGTACTGTGTACACAAACACATGTACACACATCACACTCACAAAAGATTTAAAAGAAAACAAGGGAAACACAAATGAGTTTGAGAGTACTCCCCCTTGCTTTCCTGGGTCCCTCACTCACTGTGCTGGAGGAGCATTACCAAGTAAGAGCCAAAAGTTTTTTTTTCTATGTTTTCATCTCTCCTACTTGTTGACCTTTAAAAACCTTGTACGAAAATAAAATGGACGTTCATGATCCACCCCTGCTGACTAGTATCTGTGGGAGCCAGTGGATACATTAAGAGTACAAGAATCGGCCTGGTATCCGAAGAATGAAAGTGCTATATGATACCATCTGACCTCAAACTGGGAGTTTCCTGACTTCTCAACCAATGAGAGCAGAGAGACACAGTACACGGCTTCACAAAGAAAGATCTAATTTCTAACCCGTGCTGAGTTATTCATGAAGCATTAATACTGAGTTCCATTAATGCCTTCAGCCCTCACAATGATGGTGTCCTCCAAGTGCCACTGGCACGCTTGTTTTGACAGTCAATAGTTAAGAAAAGAGTGCCTTAGATCACTCAAATATACTTAACTTCAAGAAAAGGTGGACATTTTTTATGAATGAAACAGCCATCATCAGGGTTCCCAGAGGCTTGAACTCCGAGAATGTAGGTCACTCTCTCATTAACTTTAGAGAGCTAGAGGAAGCAAGTTTGACTCCAATGCTTCCCTGTGGTACCACACAGACCTGTGGGTAGAGACAAACAGGAAGGGCAGGTCTCCTACAATGTACCGTCTACCTCTTATCTATATACTGAAAATTTGTCACAGTATTCTCAAGAACACCATAAGGTTTTCCCTACATGCTAGGAGACCTGATGTACACTGATGTATACTTCACATTGCTCTCTGGTTGGTTTAAATGTCTTGGAGAGGCTCTGAATTAATCCAGCGCTTTACAGCACTGTTCTTTCTGCACAGGTTTGGATGGAATAGTGTAATTGATGCAAAAAGGAAATAATGCCCACAGGAGGAACAGAGAAGTAAGGTTGTACCTTCCAATTCAGAACATGATCTGATCACAGCCTTCCATCTACCAAGAAGATTTTTCGTTAAAAGAAGCATCACAATGTGAGAAACCAGTTACTCACATCTCACGATGAGGAAAGTGGCATGTTCTTCTACATCCTCAAGCTAGAGGACAATGCCACTACACCTTGACATTAGGGATCATAGGAATGCAAGGGTGGGTGACAAACAAAGAAAGAAAACACAGGAACGGAGAGGGAATGAGTGTCAGCAAGCTGAGAGCTTCCAAACCACTCTTTCTAATCTTGGACTTTGAGGTGCTATATATGAAAGGTTTGCAAACATAAATTTTATCTCTAGCCCACACTAACGCCTGCATTCCAGGATGCTCTCAACTCAAGAACCTTGCACATTCTGAATTCTGCTATAGGAAGCTCTTCTCCCAGCCAAACTTGGGGCTTCTCCTTTACCTCTTGCAGGACTTTTCAGGTAAACCACATTAAATGAGGTTCTTCGCAGCCAACTCTGTGTTTAAGACTGTAATCTATAATCCATTAGATACACATTGACACACACACACACACGTCTCATTTCCTTACTTCATTCTTCAGATACCTATCTATCCCACATGCTTACATGTTTCCTGTTTGAAATTGGTTCTAATGCTTCGATTTAATCAGGAATCTGTGTGTCCAAACACAGGTCTTTGTCCCCATTTGGTTTCGGCCAGTGGCTGGACAAAGGGATACAGGACAGGACCTTTAAATTTGTGCAGGCTAGGAACTGGGAGAAAGAAGACAAAGAATCCCTGTGACTCGGGGTAGAAGAGTGGGAAAGCCATCTAGCCACATGAGAATTTGGGTGGGTGGCCACTTTCCTAATTGGGCCTGGAGTAGCAGGGGAAGGTTTAGGAGTGCCCAGCCATTGAGGTAGCCAAGGCATTTTTAAAATTAACTGGTCGTGTGTATGTATGTGTGTGTGTGTGTGTGTGTGTGTGTGTGTGTGTGTTCCATTGACAAATCCAGATAACTCCTAAGTGAGTGCGCATGTAAGACCCTGGAGCCAATGCAGTGTAACTAAACTTACCACTACACAAACTTACCACTTCAGTTTCCTATGACTTTAATCTAAACACAATGAAGAAAGGTGTCATCTTTTTCTTTAACCTCTGAACTATCACTATGTCTTAGAAATGGCATGTAACACGTATCAAACAATATCAGTTTAATCAATGGACCCACTAAGAAGCAGGAGGAATTTGAAGTATACAGGCTGGAATTACTCAGCGATGGAGTGCTTAAGTGCATGTAGAAGGTCCTGAGCTTGAGTCCCAGGGCCAAAGAAGTGAATTTGTAAATAAAACACATCACTCATATTATCCATAAATAAGTAATAAAGCCTTCATAAGCACTCATGATGAATCTTTAGTCTCCCCCCATCGTTGTAGAGGTTGGGATTCACTTTACAGTCTGTTTAAAATAGCTATTTTATAGTGACTGCAGTCAGGGAGGTAAAAGCACCCTTAATCTTCCCATAAAGGGGATACAATACACACAAAAGTAACGGAGTACATAGCATGCTTACAAAGTACCAGGCACTGTTCTAAGTGCTGTAAAATATGACTCAGTCCTCACGATAATTCTGCAACACAAGTTTCTAAATCATTCTTGTAAAGAGAACACTGAGACACAGACTTTAAGAAGCATTCACAAATTGAAATTTGAAGTCAGCCACCTTTCCTAAAGCCACATACTTTTCTCCAAACAGAAAAACAATGATCTGGGGATTGGAGGATACAAGGAAGATGATGTGTTTGTGTTAGGAGTAATATCAGAAGCAATACCACATTTAAAAAACAACTTAGATATCATAGTCATAACATCCCTTTGATGTCAAAGCAGGGTGAATCAGGTACAGGAAACAGAAATGTCTTACAATATAAGAGGCTGGTGACTGACTGACTGGAGATTTTTCTTTAAATGTTGAAAAAGTTGAGGAATTGGAGGGTGAAATCTACATCTAGAAATGTGTTCATTTGCACGATTCCTCAGCAACCCATTGAAGCATAGTCTACCGATACAACTTTAAGAACTGGGGACTAGAATAAGAAATAGACCAGGAGTTACGGAGTTCGTGTGCCGACACCATAGGTGCATAGCAAACGTTAATATGTCAGAAAATACAGATCACCTAAGACATAGGGAGTTTGTTGGGAAAAGCACACAAAGCGGTTAGCACATAAAAGGAAAGAGAGTACATAGGATGTTAAGTACTATGAAATTGAATATATTTAAAAGAATATATTAACTAATATTATAATTAATGACACATATTGTTGGAATGAAAAGTAATCTAAAATGCATTCAGAGCCCTGGCATAGAATCTATTTTTCTTCTGTCTGCAGTTAGGCAACCATTTCAATAGACGAAATAATTTGTTAGCTCTTTTCAATCAAACAATAATCCTGGAAAATATGAAAATTCTTTCTTGCTATCCTAAGCCAGTTCTTATGAGAAATTGCTCAGATATTTTTGTTTGGAGACACATACAAAAAAAACCAAAACAAAACAAAAAAACAAAGAGCCCACAAAGTGCAGATCCTTTATCATCTAAAATTCCATTTATTAAATAAGAGTCCTTGGAATACATCGAATACACATATTCTCTTTGAATTAAAATCCTAATGATCACTGGAAGCACCAGAAGATAAGGAACACATCTTCACTTTTCTCCTGGTTTATACAACTAGCCAGCCACAATCTCTGTAGTCTTCCTGGCCATGCCAAAGATTTCATCTACAAATCACTAATCTTCCCTAATAATGCCTAGACTTAGCATTTTTATTTGAATTTTTTCTCAAACATTGGCATACATTTATGCTTCAGGCTTATCATGTCCAAAGAGTTCTCAGCAAATGCATACAGCTTACAGTGTTCCTATAGTAACGTAATGAGCTCATGACACATGTATAATGCCTTGTCCACTATTACTGAGACTATGGAGTGCTCACAAAAAGGGATCTATCATGACTGCCCTCAGAAAGACCCAACAAACAGCTGAAAGAGTCAGATGCAGATATTTTCACCCAACCAATGGACAGAAGCCTGGACCCCTGTGGTTGAATTAGGGTAAAGCTGGAAGAAGCTGAGGAGGAGGGCGACCCTGTAGGAGGACCAGCAGTGTCAACTAACCTGGACCCCGGGATCTCTCAGACACTGAGCCACCAACCAGGCAGCATACACCAGCTGATATGAGGCCCCGACACATATTCAGCAGAAGACTGCCGGGTCTGGGTCTGGATTCAATCAGAGAAGCTGAACCTTATCCTCAAGACACTGGAGGCCCCAGGGAGTTTAGAGGTGTGGTGTGGTAGGGGGTGGGGAGTAGGGATATCCTTGTGGAGACAGGCACAGGGAGGAGGTAAGGAATGTGGAACAGCCAGAGGGTGTATAAAATCTGGAGTGTAAAAATGAATGAATGAATAAATAAATAAATAAATAAATAAGAAAAAAGGCTATCTACATGTAAAAAGGGATGAATTCAAATAAATATTATCATATTTAATTGAGAAAAATTAAATTAAATTTAAAAAGATATCAATCAGTCAATTGATAAAAACGCATACACACCCGAACAAGCAAACAAACAAACAAATAACACTATTAAAAGGGAGAGCCTTGAGAGATGGCCCTGTGGTTAGGATTGCTGATTAAAATGTTCATCTAAATCAGAAAATAATAAGAACACAAACATACGGATTTCACTGATTAAAGATACATATGATATGAACTTTGGCTTTATCTCCTAGCAGAAATACCTTCAGAGAATTCACTAAGGAAGAAGGCTTACAGCTCACGGGGCAGGTATGTTTCAGCCCGTAGCTGAAAGAGGTCCCAATATCACTGACTCTCATACAGGAATGATACTAAAAACCATCACGCACATACTGCTTTTAATTCTGCTCATCTCAAGCCCTTTTCTCTTTGAACGCAGCATTGGACAGCATTGGATTGAATGTCTACTTGGGACAGAGAGGAAGCTGAATTTCTTTGAGTTCCAGGACAGCCTGCTCAACACAGGGTGTTCCAGGAGGACCAGAGCTACACAGTAAGATCCAGTATCAAACAAAGAGAATGCATGACAAACTTCTTATATAAACATATTACTATATTTCATTTGTGAAGACATTTCCTCACAAAGAAATGCATTTGTCCACTATAGTTTATTTACAATGATAAAAAAAAAAAACTGCAGAGAAATCAAATGTCAGCTGTCTAGTGAACTGACAAACTGGCACAGCCACACAAGGGAATACTACTTAGCAATAAAAAGAGACAAATTCTTGACACGCAGCAACATGGAATTTTTATGATGCATTGTATTAGCCAAGAGAATCTATGCCATATGATTACGTTTATATGAAATCTCAGGCACAGCGAAGCAGTTGTAGCATTGTTAGCTTGCTGCAGACAAGGAAGTAGAAGAAAGAAACTGATTGCAAACAGGAACAAAGGAAATATGATGGTTAATAGAAATGTGGAGGTTACTTAGAGCCCTGATGGTGATGATTACATAGCTGTATGCATTCCAAAACCCACCAAAGTGTATGCTTAACATTAAATTTTATTGTATAAAATTTGTCATAAAAAGTCAATTTTAAAAATTAAAAAACTCACTCCTATATAGCCTCACTCATCATATATACTTCATATATAAAAATTTCATTCATCATGTATATCATATATATATATATATATATATATATGATAGTTTACATCTGATTAGACAAAATGCTAGCTTTTAGAGACAGATTTCTAAGTAAGCAACAGCCAGTTTTTAGAAACTGACTGGACACACTTACAGTGCAAATATTCCTCAGGAATTGTGATTCATATTATGAAATCAGTTGAACTATTTATTTCATTTTAACTAAGTATATACTCAAACCTTCTGCATTCCTCTTGCCTCCAATATTGCCATCCGTCTGAATATTAATTTTTATTTTTTATTTTGATGTGGAATCAGAACATTTAACATCCAATGGGCAACAGAAACCAAGTTCCCTCCAGAATTACTGGTCAAAACCAACAAGGCAAGGGAACTTTTCAAAATTCTGCCTGCTATAAACAAGAAATCATTCCATTGCCTTATAAGGTTTATTTTTAATAAGCTTAAAATTGTACAATGCCTATCTTTATTTTTGTCATTGAAAGTTATCTAAACTATATTCCACCAATTTGTAATAAATGTCAAAGGAGGAACAGTCTTCTAGTTGAGAACACTGGCATAAGCACACACAGACAACAAAAAAATGTCCTATTTCTTTGTCCCCCAGGTTCTGGGGGCTGATCCCCAGGTAAGGGAGAAGGTTGTGTAAGTCTATTTGCTTCTAAATCCCCAGCTTAAGCCACATATCCTACATATTCTTTTTAGCTCTGAACAGCAATTTTAAACAATCATCTCCTTCTGATCAAACCTTCAGAAAAAAGCAATTAAGAAAGACAGACAGAGACAGAGAGACAGAGAGAAACAGAAAGAGACAGAGAAAGACAGAAAGAAACCATGTTCCAAAATATAACCATGACTCCCGTAAGCCAGCCTTGAGGGAAGATTCCCAGAACACTCCCAGACTCTAAAGTCCCCACTCACAACCTCTAGTTAAGTCCTGCACTCAACCACTGCCAGCTGATGGCATGGAGTTAATGATGATAAAGGTTTAAGAAAATGGCAGAGAAACAGGCACATTCCTTAACAATTTGCTTTCTAAACCCATACTACAGTGTTCTGCCCAGGAGCCTCTCCTCTCTTCCCAGGAAGGATCTTTTTGGCAGTCTTATCGCCTATGGGTTCAAATGAAAACACTGTGTCCTGTCCAGGTAATTAATCTCACTAATCCTCAACAGAGCGATTATTTATTCCGGCCTGTCCCTTGTTTGCTCAACTGTCAAGGAGTGAGATACAGTTCACGGACTGCAGGTTGCAGTCCCCAGGTAGCAGGCTGGATGTGAAATGCCACTCTCAACTGAAATGCCACTCTCAACGAAGCAGATGCTGCAACAGCAAGTGTCAGAAAGGAATCATTTTGCTGCAGAAACCAGACCCTTCTGTCCCCCATGTAGCCAGCATCTATTGATACCACGTCTGAACAGACTCAAAATACTATCACTTAATTACATTATTCAAAGAATAATTCCTGCAATTGTATGCTGCTGGAAGGTAAGGACCATGAGTTCTACCCTCAGCACTTCTTCAGAACAGAAGAAAGCAATGGTCACATGCTAAGGACCAGCTAACAACCACAGAAACCCTGCATGGCACGTGACGTCACTCTTCCTCATACTTTTTAAAACAACCCTTAAAAACTGTCCAGACATAACCGATGCTTCATCGTTTGTCAATTTTTGTTACGGACAGCACTGCCCAAAGGAAATTTAATACAAACCACAGATGGAATTTTAAATTGTTTGTTGGCCATATGGTTAAAAAAAAAAATAAGAAACACAAGGAATCAATTTAATGATATATTTAAAAAATATATTTTAAAACTCTCATTTCAACACAGACTCCATATAAAAATATAAATGTTAGTGCACCCTAAATCTTCAAAACCGGAGCATGCATTTTATATTTAAATCAAATCTCAGGTCAAAAAGGATACATTTTAAATGATACTTGGATCCATGGCTAGTGGATGACACACTGGACAGGAAGAACACAGGGATGACACTTTCCACCTATACTAGCTTCCGAGGAATCAAGCTGCTCTAATCTATATAGATCTATAGGGTCCAATCTTCTTTCTATAGTCACTGTATTTAGTACTGGGTACAGGTAGGTATGTAATGATACTAGGTATTAGTGACTCAGAGAGAGTGTTACACAATCTTAAAGGGGTAAGAGGTCTTAAAGGGCCATAGGGACTGCTAATTGGCAGGGCCAGTTTAATTTAGAATGCCCTAGGTGGCGATCCATCTTCTGAATGTTCCTGTGTGGGTGGTACCTCACCATTAGCTGCAGCAGAGACTAAATGAAAGAGGAAAGGGGGGAACCAGATATCCCAGCATGTCCCACTTCCTGCTTCCTGGTCCACCCAGATGTGAGCCACCAATGCCTCCTGTTCTTACCTCCAACAAGACTTTCCTGCCACAGTGGACTGGATTTCCTCAAACCAGAAGCCAAAATAAACATCTCCTCCCTCAAGCTGTAGGTCTTATCAGGCACTTTACCACAATGAAGGAAAAAGTAAGCAATGCAATCACCAAACCTGCTAGAACTTCAGCGCAGGTAAGGGTAGGTTAAGAGGGGTTTGGAGTTCTTTTCTAAAGGTGCTAAGCTTCCAGTTGTTTTCTATACAAATGACTGACTTCAGTGACATATCCAGTAAACAATTTACTTAAAGACTGATGTAGCAGCCAATGGAACCCCTCCATGGCTAGGGCTAAGGGTGCTTGCTGCCAAGTCTTAGATCCGCCAGAACCATCATGGTAGAAGGAGAGAATCAGCTCCTAAAAGTTGTCTCCGTCCTCTGACTTCCACATGTACACAGACACACACAGACACACACACACACACACACATACACACACAAATAAGGTGGTTAATTTATTTTTAAAAAAAAATATTTAAAAGATTTAAGTAATACTACCTAACTATGACTGAATATCCAAAAAGGTAAATTGCTGGCAAGAAACAGAGAAAGTAAAATGGAAGAAGGCTCTAAGTCTCAATGTGATTTTCAAACTACAAAGGTTTTGAAGTGGGAAGAGGAGGCCACCCCAGGAAGATGTGAGTTTGAGAGTGTGGGTGTGTGGCTGAACCATGTCCTCCTGTTTAGCACCATTTGACATTTCCTCAGGGAGATACATAATGCAATAGATGCAAAGCAGCTTGAGTTCTCATTAGCATGTAAGAGAAATGAAAGAAACGACTTTCTGGATTACAGTAATTTCCAACCTGAGGTTAGCCTATTAGTAAGCCTACGTATAAGTAACAAAGCAGAAGATGGCAGCGCCGCCAAGTCTTTATACATAAATGAAGGTCTTTGAAGTTCTACTGTATACAGACAATAAAGCATTTGTAACATGACTACTTTAGCGGATTAAAATATTACAACGGTTTTTATTCATCACCATACTTACTGAGGTATTTGCTGTTCACTCAAAATTGTTTTACCATCCAACATAGAGCAAGCACAGGTAAGAGAGCTGGCTATGGACAGTGAGTGTAACGCTGTAGGAAAAACTATCTTGAACCAAAACACATGTGCGTGAAATATGATAGCAGGCCTCTGTTCTTGGGATGGAAAGTGCAGAGTCCCTTGTGGTAACACACTCAGCCTGTAACACTGGCTTGTGACAGTCAATGGAAGGATATTGCCTGTGAGCGCCAGCGGGGAAGCAGGGGATGAGCGGAAGAGACAGAGGAGGGAACGCTACTGGGACCTTGAATAAGAAACTTATTCAACTTAGAAACTCTGAGCTGAGCTGCTTATTTTAGTCTGTGCTCCTTGATGTGTGCTCGATAGCCAGGACTGGCTATGATCTTGACATCTGAGGGGAGTACAGAGAACTGAAAACAAAAACAGCGCACACAGAGGACGACCTGGTTGGAAAAGCAAGATTGGTCAAAGGGCTAGGTGTATTCTGGCTGTGAGGGAAGAGCCGAGAGGGAGCCTTTTTGTGTTCCAGAATTCTGTGGAGTATTGTTCTGAGAATGCTAATAGCTACCCTTCATGTCTACTGAGGACAACCCAGAATGGTGACAATCAAAATAACGTCAAATTTAGGTCTTAAGGGAAATTGGGGGAATCTTTTCAAAAATTACTTAAAATTGGGGAGACATCTAATGCACCTAGATTGGTTAAGGTTTAAGAGTAGCAACGACAATCACAGGGTCCTTTCAAATTCTGATATTTCTATATTCTTTATTAAGATGAGAATTTAAAATGCACCAAGAGGCATTAGGTGTTACTGTACAGAACTGAGAAGAAAAATGCTTTAGAGTAAAGCTCATAATGGGAGAGCGCTTCAACTTCAGAGCTCTATCTAAAAGCAAAATGACACAAAAAGCTCCCTTGCATTCCTTGATGGATCTAATGCAGAAGGACTGCAATGCTCCCTAAGCAATAGACTTGCACCAAACACTTTCCTTGTATCTTTGCTAACAGTATTCACATGACTGAAAAATACCAAGGTGCACACATCTCAACCTCCCCCCCCCCCGCCAAAAAGTCCTCTCTCCAGTTTGATTTTACATCCGTTCATTCCCTCTCCCCTTTCCCTCTCCTAGTTCCTGTCTGGTGTTCACAGACAACAGTCTTAACAACAGCCTTGCTTTGATTATCACTAGGTTACTGTGATATACAGAGTGTAGTACCCTGTAGGTAGAGGTCAGTGGCCTCTGCATTTTCCTTTCCTGGGGGGGGAAGGGGGGTCACAGCTCACATTTTAGGTGGTCCACATAATACTATAATAACCTGAAGGCTTCCAAAGAACTCTAGCAGTCAGCAAGCAAACTTTGGGAATGAATTCCTCCAGAATCATCTAATACTATAAATAGCTCGTGGACTGCATTTCTGGAGTGTCTCTACTCAAAGGAAAAGATGAAAGAGCTGGCAACCTTTGGTACGGTTCCAGACTTTTATTCTATTTGTTGCCTAGTTACTGAGCTTTCCTCTGCCCCCCTAACCACCTCAGAGAGCTACAGCAGTATTCTAGCAGACAGTGAGCGGGTAAGATGAATGTTTATCCTTAATTCGTTCGTTTGAACAGATTGATTCTAATGGAAGAACTAAGCTATGGGAAGGAATTGTCATATCTGGGAGGAAACCATTTCAAGAGCCAGTCTTTTTAACCCACCAAGTTTTAGATAGAAGGGTTTATGAAACCTGTATTTCAATATATTTATAAATTAGAATACTTTGGAAAGACTTAGTCATGTTTTTTATTAAATTTCTGTCATTAAAAACAAGCAAAAATGATGGCCACGGCATGATTAAAGTGGGTTGCATTTATTTACTGGAAAGCAACATGAAAGCAAGTAAGTCTTCATTGACTAGGACAGGTGTTCAGCTCAAGGCATGCACGTCACATCTGGCAGAAACTGAGGTATGGGAAGTGTTCTTTAAGGCTAAAAGAACAAAAACCAAGGAACTGAAGTTATAAATACAAAGTCTATGATCCTAAGATTACTTAGTGCTCTGTATTAGTGTCCCTTGCAAACAACAAACTTTGCTTTTTAGACACACACACACACACACACACACACACAGAGTCAGTAACAATGAGAATTATTCCTTACCCCCACTTATTCAAGAAAGAGTAAAGTGCCAAGTGATAAGGAAGCACACAAATACAGCTGAGCGGATTCAGTAGCTTGTCTATATTAAACCTTGAACAATTCCATTCTAGAAACTGTGTCAACTGACAGGCTGCTGCTGTCTCCATGTTATGGCCACTACAATTTCAACAGTGAGGCAAAAGCAATCAGAAGTAGAAGGTAAGAGTGCACTGTGTTCAGAGAAAATACAGAATCAGGCTGCTGACTCCAGATAACAAAAAAATTGTAAAATGCCTCAACTGATCAAGTGCTCCACTCCTGCAGTAGGAGATGGATCCTCTGACTAGAACACGCCAACTTTGCGCAGATTCTGGAATGTGTTGTACATAGTAAGTGCTTCTAGCTCACTCTTTAAAATTCCTACGGAATTATTAAGGTTTGTCATGGTGGTTTTAAGATGTAGAACCTACTTGAAATTTTACATGTCAACGGATTCACAGAGATTTTTTTTAAATATAGAAATCACTTTTATCATCTATAATGTTTCAATGTACTACCTTTTTAGCATAGATATTTGAAGTTGAGTACCTATGTGTATGATGAGCACAAACTTTAGAACACCTCAATATATCCTTTTCAGAACTCTTTTAAAAGACCTAAAAGCTATGGAAACTATTTCAATTTTTACATAAACTGCCCCAAAAGAAACTAGAGTAAGCTTAACAGAAAATATTTAACACGGAAATAAATTCAAAATCTATCTCCTTAACATAAATATGAGCAGATTTTTACTAAAAAATTTGTGCCTGTTTGATCTGAAAAAGAAATGTGGATGAAATTCTAACCTCAAAGCAAGAACAAAAGGAAACTGAAATATATGACAGCGTTAATTCATAATGAAATGGTCATTTGCCAGATATGCAAACTAGCATAAAAGTGCCTTCATGTCTTCCCATGAGAATAACTTCTCTAGCACCTTTCTTGCAATGATCATTGCACCAAAGCAGAGTTTATGGCAGGGTCCCCACTACGTCATCATAGTACCTTCCCTTCTTGTAATGCTTCGTCCTGGACACAATGTTTGAACACTAAACATTTTCAAGGTGATGGATGCTTGAGATTTCTAATATATCTCTAATTTATATTTTTAAAAAGTAACTATCATTTACATCAAATTAACTTTCTCCCTCACTTATTTTCTGAGGTAACACGTGTTCGTTTGTCATGAGGTAGAAGATTAGCGAGGTCATAAGGTTCTTGTCATAACTAGAGGAAGCCTTAACTTTTGATTTCTGAAACTCGTTATTTTAATGTAGTAATTAATCTGCTATTTACATTAATTTTAATTAGCATTGTTTGGAGAGGAAATGAACCACAGATCCTCAGACATTTATGTGTTACTCTATAACATTTTACAGTATATGTAGGTAGTTTCCAATGCCTAGGAGGCATGGCTACACATGGGCACACCTACTCACCACCCACCCATACATGTGCATTCACATGCATACCCACACATAAAATTTATTTCTTTAATTATGTGGCATCTGTGTGTGAGTGTATGAACCTGTGAGTGCAGCTGCCCACAGATCCCAGAAGGGGGCTTCAGATCCCTAGGAGCCACAATTAGAAAGGGTGATATGCTACCAGGTATGGGTGCTGGGAACTGAACTCAGCTCCTCTAGGAGAGCAGTACATGTTCTTTGAGACATCTCTTCAGTCCTTCAATGCACACAAACAATTTATAGACAACTTTGGGAAACCTTGTTCATAAATTTTTATAGCACACTTATGATTAAATTCTCAAAAAAGTGTAAAGATCTGGTACTGCCTGAAATTGGAGTTACAAAGCTACACTTCAACTGACCCTGTGTCTTGTGACAAGCAATAGACAAACAGATCTTCATCTTCTGAGCAAGCACAGAGGTAAAGTCAGAGCCTTTTCGTTAACACTTTAAATG
This sequence comes from Tokudaia tokunoshimensis, assembly GCA_036184795.1. Lineage (NCBI taxonomy): Eukaryota > Metazoa > Chordata > Mammalia > Rodentia > Muridae > Tokudaia > Tokudaia tokunoshimensis. The sequence goes on from BTHU01000003.1 coordinate 33,959,207, forward strand.
ACTGCACTCTCTCTCTCTCTTTATTCTAGTTTTAAATTAGTTAGAAAGGGAGGAGAATGGAGTCTGTCTTCACCAAACTTTTATTGTTGGCTAAAAACCTGCTCCTATGCTCAATTATGTTGTATCTAATTCTTAAAGAAATGGCTCTGTTTAATTAAGTCTTCACTTTGTGTGTTTCTAACTTTAATATGCAGCTAAGGGGAAGTGGTACTGGAGGACTTTGCAGGGGTACCGTGAACTGCATCATTCTTACCTATGCATCTGCCATATTACATCAAGCTCCCAAGAGTACATTAGCATCTCAAAACGAGGTTCAGGAGATTTAATAAGGAGATGATTTACATCTTAAAACAAATCTAGCAGAATTACTTTTTAAGCAAACTAGAATCAAAAGATGAATAAAAATACAATGTTAAACAAAAGCGTAGGGTAAAACAAAATTACTTCTTTTTTATTGTAGAGAGTAAACAATGGCATCAAATATGAAGAAAAACCCAAGGAGGTCTAGATTCAAAATAAAAAAAGGAACAGGTCTCAGTTTGAGAAAATGATATGTTGACATTTATCCTGAAACAAGAAATGGACTGACAGAAAAATACAGGCTATTCAAACTCAAACTGCTTCTGAACAATTAGAATGATTACACAGACTTACACATCTGTCATCTTGAAATTTCATTGCAAATTATGCCTATTAATCTTGTTAAGTAAAATTTGTGGGAGACCATTACTTTGGACTGCTGTCTGTACACGATCTCTCAAGAGAGCCAACTGCATCAAAATAGAATCATTAGTGCTAAAACTCTATATCATGGAACCAAGACCAAGTTGTTATTCAAGCTTCCAAGATTCGGGAGAGGAACAACAACCAAACGCTCCAACAAGCCCATGTCCCCAGCACAAAAAGGCTCTGCTTTCACCCTTCACAGGAAAGCTGCCTGATGTCAATCAATCTACTTTTTGTATTACACTGCTTCCTTTGTCCTGCTCAATCTAGCCTCTAAAAATTGATTTTAGTTGGCTCAGTGTATAAAAGAAATGAGGTGTGTGCATGTGCGTGTGTGCGTGCTTGTGTGTGTGTGTGTGTGTGTGTGTGTGTGTACTGAAGAGGGAGAGAGGGATGAAGAGAGGGAGAAGGAAAAAGAGGGATGAGAAGGGGCAAGCACACAATGGAGTTGTATTCAGTTATAAAGAATAAAATTATGTTGTCTATAGGAAAAATGGACCTGAAGCGCATCATGCTAAGCACAGTGAGTGAGTCTCAAAGGTAAATTTTATGTGTGTTATACGTGTATATACATTATATAAAAACAAAAAGGGAAGCTATACCACTAACTTCAAAACAGTTATATTTTTAGATGAGAGTTTGACGGATGTACTAATGGCTAATAAAAGTTGAGACTTTTAAGTAAATGTATTATCTTTTGACATTCCTGAAGTAGGACAGGAAGCAACTTAACTGGTGACTAACTAGTTAAACCCATGCCTCACAGAGTTTAACACACTAACTGAACATTTAAGAGCCCTTGGGGTAATGTGGGAGAAAGAATTCTAGATTGCAGATACTAGAAAATACTATCAGCTTAACCACTGTCTGAAAGATTCATTTAGCTTCCCATGGATTAATAGTTGCATACAAAAACAAAGAATAATAATTTGGCAATAAAAAATTATAATTTCATCATTAACGTTCCACTCTCTTTTGAAGCACCTACAAGTAATTTCATCAATTATGCTGACTTCAAAATGAGTCATGTTTTCAATATATAATTCCATCAAAGAGAAATGTTCATATTTACCTGGCTCTATTTCTTCCAATCAGATATAGTGCCTGATTTTATTACAGGTCTATATCCTATTGAATAAAATTTATTGCAGCGTATTAAATATAAATGAAGAGTTTCAGTCTCTGGCAAGCTGGTACAAATGTTAAGATGTATTTGGGCTGTTTGGATGAAGACAAATACCCACTGAGAAATACACATTTAAGGAAGTACGGAAGTATCTCAGTTGGCAGAGCCCTTGTCAAGCGCACACCAAGCCCTCTGTTCAGTCATCAGATTCTCATGAAGCATAGAACCTGGTATGATGTGACAGGTCTATAATCCTGGGAATCAGAAGCAAGAGGGTCAGAAATTCAAAGCTATCCTTGGCTACATAACAACTTCTAGTCCAGCTCAAGCTACATAAAACCCTGTATTTTTTTTTTTAAAAAAAAAGGTATACACTCACTTTAGTGACTCTTCTTTCTATAAATATCATTACTGAGCAAGCAAGAAACATTAAATCTAAGCTTTGCAACTAAGTAGCTTATTGGAGATAATTATCTACTGTGGGTTCTAGCAGTGATAAGGGCAGCTTTTAAATTTAATTACTGATGGGACAGTAGCAATGGGACCTACTAATAAAAATCCTACCTACCAAGCCGAAACGTCCACAAACCCATAGACCAGAAAATGGCTCTGTTCATAAGAACATCATGTTTAGGCTTCTAACTCGGCTTGTGAGGATTCCATGAAGAAGGGCACTGCAGGATGGCTGAACCGCAGGGTGCTCCAGTTACATGGCTGAACAAGGCTAAAGCACTCAAAAATCCTCCTGTCTGATGGCTTTTTTCTTTATGAGGCAAGGCACTGAAATGCCTTTTCTACAGCCATCTTTAGCAGAAGGAAGGGGATATGTATTAAATTCCCACTACTGAATCAGGTTTGTAGCCCTTAGATTAACCCGATTCGTGCGTCCATTTATTTAAAGTGGTGTATATTTTTCATATGAATAACTCATATTTCAGGAGACTACTTTTATAAAATGAAATAAAAAAGATCCAAGTATTGGATTACTTATACAGATCTGTGGGCTTCAACAGCAAAATCCAAACACACTAGTTTATTATTGAATCTTCAAAGTTTGATTTTCTTTCATTGACTATCGGTATATTCAGTTCTATTAGCTACTGCGTCATTTTTATCCCGGAAATTGTGTTTGTAATTAAGATATTCACATATAATTATAGAGTATTTTCTGTCACTTCTATCATATTCTCGTTCAGTTTCATTTCTGAAACAGGCATTGTACTGACGATGAGGATATGAGAAATAATTAGCCAGGCATGGTGGTGCATGCCCATAATTCCACTGCAAAGTTCCAGGCAAAGTTCTAAACCAGACTGGACTACATGACATGAGCCTCTGTCTCAAAACAAACAAACAGACAAACAAACAAACAGATTTAAAATAAAGCAAAATGTAACCAAACAGTAACAGAAGAAATAATCACAGACCAACAAAGACTTCAAGGTACTTACTAATCTCTAGGAACTGCCTGACTCAGGGCACAAAGCACAAATAAAGTAGAAATAAATACCCCAGCTCACTGATGTCTCTGCTTTTCCTCACTAGCTCTAAATTAACCGGCTTTGGGGCTGCCCTGTGACTGCCCTGAAATTTCTTCGCTAACATGCCATAAGTTTTCCCTGTAGCTCTCCTGGTGTGATTTCTGTTGCTCTAAAGCCTTTCTGTAGAGTTGGACAGCACCACGGTGTCCTTTCAAGTCATTCATCAGAGACATGTCCAACATTATGAAAGCTTTTCTTTTTGTGTTTGTGACCTGAATGTACAACAGGTTTGGTCTGGTCAACATTCTCTTTGGTAATTGATTTTTTTTTTGTCTTGAATTAATTTTTACATACCCATTACACTGCCTAACATGTCTTCTCTTTCTGACATGCTAAGTCTGCTTGCCACCCATGTTACTCCCTATTGCATTTATGAAGAGAGATGATTTCTCTGCCTAGTTTACAATTATCGTTCATGATTCCTTTCTGTCATAATTGAACAAGAGATGCATTTGAAACACTCTTAATTCCGTGACTTTAGGATTCCAGATGGGGCCAGGTGCCACAAGAACAGCCCTCGGAGGTGGAAGCGCAAGGCTCAGGGCTTCAAAGCCACACTCTGCTACAGGGCAGTGGTCAGTCAGCCTGAGCGAAATGAAACCCTGCCTCAAAAACAAAGAAAGCAGATACAAGAATAAACTGCAGCCCACAGGAAAGAACAGAGCCAGGATTCTGAAGCTAGAAAGGTTTCAGACTGAGAATCAAAACCTCACCGGCGCCGGGCGGTGGTGGCGCACGCCTTTAATCCCAGCACTTGGGAGGCAGAGGCAGGAGGATTTCTGAGTTCGAGGCCAGCCTGGTCTACAAAGTGAGTTCCAGGACAGCCAGGGCTACACAGAGAAACCCTGTCTCAAAAAACCAAAAAAAAGAAAAAAAAAAAAAAAAAAACCTCACCGGCACAGATAAACTTTGAAAATTAATAGCAAAAAACATAAACACCCACCACAGTTCTAGAAGTATATGTAAGTCGATGTTAACAGACACAGTGGCTACCTTTGTGGAGAGGAACAGTTTGCCAGAGAGTACTGGTGATCTTCACATGAGTATGTAAGTGCTGAGTATATACACTAAATATGTGCACCTATTACATATCAGGTACATTTCAATAAAGCCATGTTCTAAAAAGATAATACCTTTAACACTGGAGTTTTTTTCATGGAAGGTAAATCAGTCGTAACGATAAAAATAAAATTATGACATTTTAAAATGTGAATGAGAGTTCTCTTCTAGATCAAATTTATTTTGTTTTAAAAGGACGTTATCTCCCTTTCCCTCACCCGCCCCCTCTCTCTCCCTTCTCTTTAAACCGACAAGATGAAGCAAAGATCTTCCTTAAATAGTTCACAAGAAGCTTCTAATAGCTATTAATGGTGTTAATCTGCTTAGGACAAATCACTGTTAAATGTACAACAAACACAGGTTTCTAGAATGCCTATGGAGTGCTGGATATGCATTTTGGCACTTGTATCACTGATAATTTAATTTTTATAAGGCATTTATAGACATCAATGTCTTCCATTAGAGAAGACACTTAAAAATAATGTTTTAATAAAATAAAGAGTTTGAGTGGTTTTAGCATCAATTCTTGCCTTTTTTCAGGAAAGAATCTCATGGGTTCTATTTTCAAAATGTATCAAATCTAACATTTCTCTCTCCTACCTCATAACAAATCACTAATGTCTCTTCTCTGGATTATTTTAGTACCTTCCTTAGTCCACCTTTATCACAGTATTAATGTGCTCTCAGGAATTTTCTTGTTTATATGAACAGAGTGAATCTATCGCTCTGAAAAAAATATTAAAGTGAACATTCAGTGCTCTGAGCTGTTTGCATGGACACTGTTGATAGGAACAGTGTGCCCTTAGATCTCTCAGACCATCCCCTGTCATATTTAACAAATAAAAATCAAGCAAGAAGTGAACAGAACAATAAAAACTCAATGTCCCTTAAGCACTAAAGAAATTCATAAAATTTCTTTTCAAAGGATTGTTAACCAAGAATACACAAACAGGCATGCTGCCCCTCCCCCCTCATGCAAATGCAGAGTCCTTTTTCTCTTTACTTCCAGGTATAGCTTTTGTTGACCTCTAAGCTTAACGCTCAATTTTATTTGGTAAAATGTTGATAATCATCGAACACAGTGTTTCTCAACCTCTGAGTAGTAACTCCCTTGGGGGTTGAAGGACCCTTTCACAGGGGTCGCATATCAGATATCCTGCGTATCTGATATTTACTTTACTATTTATAGCAGTAACAAAATTTCAGTTTTGAAATGGCAAGGAAATGATTTTATGGTTGAGGCCACCACAACATGAGGAACTGTGTTAAAGGGTCACAGCATTAGGTGAGCTGAGAACCACCAGTCTAACAAGGACTCTACAATATAAGTGTGGTAAAGTGAGAAGCTGTAGACGATCATCCTTGGGAGGAAGCACGTCTGAAGCTGGATCTTCACCTGAGGACCAAGAGCAGCTGGTCCTTTTGAAGGCCTGGACCAGCTACAGCTGCGGTGGCATCACACCCGCCCTTCACGTGCATCCCCCCCGCCCCATCCCGTGAATCTCATTTCATATAGTGTAATGAATATATTTGGTCTGAGTTTTCCTAAAAACTCTTTATATTTAAAATAGTATAATAATTTTGAGATTAAACTATAAACAGATAACACAACCCTCAAGAATTAGCGACTAAGAGCCCACAAAACTAAGTGGATAAACAGGCTAAGTGAGCTAGCTCCTAAGGCTGGAGTGATGTCTTGAATACCTCAATGGTCATTATGGAGATCTAATGAAAATTCTTGTTTAAAAGGTGGGTTTAGCTTCTGGAACTCTGTCTTCCATCCCCTACCCCCACTCCATACCCAGGAACGCTTTGGAAATGACCAACACTTCCCCTATTACTAACTCCCTGACCTAGATTGGATACACCATGCCATCTGGCACACTGAAAACTCCTTGGGAAGGAAGGACTGTGTGGTCTCTGCCTCTGCCATGCTGGCTAGAGACACTCTAACCATGAAAATAAAATTCTGAACCAAACAGGTTCAATTTAGAACTTGTGGCACAAATATCATCAGAATTTTTAGAAAAACATGTATTTTTCTGTGTCCTATGGCATAAGCTTAATTTCAATTTATCAAAATTTGCACAAATATTTTTAAGACTACAGTTAAATTCACATCCATTCAAGTGCTAGGCATAAGAAAAAAGGGGAATTCCATTAGTAATGCATAATTCCAAAGTATTTGGAATTAATATTTAAGAAAACCTTTTACTCCAGCAAGCACTTCTTGCTTAAACCAAAACCCAAAATCCCACGCATTCCTCTCTTCTTTGCTACAGTTCTATTCCCATTTCTGACTTATACCAACAGGTGATACCTAGATTGAAGGTCACTTACATTATGCATGAGGAATAATTCTTATCAACTAGCCACACGTTGCAAACCATGCACAGAACTGATGTGACAAACTACTTCATAGGGTGGAGATGCTAAAACCTAGCTCTAGTGCAGGAACTAGAAATCAAAACAATACATATTTTAATATTAAAGTAATATCAAATGCCATGAGTCCAAAAATATTAATCTCTGGCACGGAGTTTTTTAAAAGAATTGGGGAGCTCCATTTCTGCTAAGTTCATGGTAGTTTCAATTCTAGCGAAAGGAAAAGTGAACCATTTATGTGAAATGGACATTGATTTCACGAGACACACACAGGGGTCCGCACGCACGCATGGAGTGCTTTTTACTTGGGAAGACGGTAGTAATCAAAGTCAGACTAGTATTTGAGAGACGGGGCACCTTTGGAGAGCCACTGACCGCGTGATGGGCAGTGGAAGGAGAGCACAGATGGACTGGGAGGAGCAGCTACAGCAGCACTTACCCTGGCTCTGGACAGAGACCGCGTAGTGAGCAAGCACCTCACGCCAAAGCCTGTGCTCAGCACCTGACACAGCTCCTGACGGGCATCCCGCAAGGCACACCTGTCACACCTCCAAAAGACAAGAGTCACCCCGCTCGAAGAAGACAAGTGTTCTGCATCATTATCGCCCCTGAAAGGCTCACCCCTGAAACCTGTCATTTTCATTAGGTCTGCGGGGCCTTTCCCCTATAATCAAAGAATGCAGCCTTGCTCACCGAGGAACCCCAGAGCCTCTCTGAGTGCTTTCACCTACATCTGTTCATTTTATATGTGGTGATGGATAATACTAATCATTGCAGCACGAGTTATCAGGTGGCCAAATTATACTATGAGAAGTCACACACTATCAAATTTTATATATATATATATATATATATATATATAATTAGTCAAAGAACTGTTCATTTTTTGAGAGCAGGATTTCCTTAGAGCAGAAGTCAACACTGAAGGTCTAACTGGTCCCACTTCTCACTGGCAACAGCCTCTCCAGCGTCCAGTTATGTTTGCTGAGAATCACTGCTTCAGTAGACAGATTTGAAAAGAGACCAATTCGCACATCTGAGGCAGGTAACTGATAATACAATCCAGGCTACTGGATGATGCACATGAAACTACATCTATAGATCAGAACGCTCCATAAAGATCTCAAAAAAATTAACCTTTGTTATTGTAAAAAAGTAACAGGTTGCATTCTAAAGAAATGTATAAACTATTGTTAAAACTTTAATGAAGGGGCTCAGTGGATAAGAGCACTGACTGTTTTTCTGAAGGTCCTGAGTTCAAATCCCAGCAACCACATGGTGGCTCACAACCATCCATAACAGGATCCAGCGCCCTCTTCTGGTGTGTCTGAAGACAGCTACAGTGTACTCACATATAATAATAAATAAATCTTTTAAAAAAATTTCAATGAAAATTAAAGAAGCCCAAATAGATCATAGTAGCTCTGTAAAAAGATGTGGGAATGTGAAATTAAACAGACCGTTGCCTGATTAAGGCACAGTGAACAGGACAGGGAGGGGGTGGCATACGCATGAACAAATGCAAAGAAAGCATTTGACACATTGGCAGAACAACTGGACAAACACAGAAGAAAACGAACCTTGCCCTTTACCTCCGCTCACAGGCGGAAGTGAATTCTAAATGAACCAAAGGCGGAAATACAGAGCTCAGGCGAGTCTCCAAGGAAAACCCAAATGAAAATCTCCCCGTGACTCCGAGGCAAACCCAGGGCCCCTGAAACCTCTCATAGCTGTAGCTGTGAAGGCAGAGCTGACAAGCTTGGCTTACAACTCATCTGAAACACTTCTGCTCATCAAAACCACACCGCGAGGGCAAAGAAAAGGTAAAGCAGGCTGAGGACACAGTGCATCTAACAGGAAATGGCGCTGACACTGCCTGAGGAGTCTTAGAAATAGCTAACAAAAATCAAAGAACTTATATACACCATAGGCAATTTTAAGCACTTTATACAAGCACACACACACACACACACACACACACACGATATACTAAGAACTAACAAACACAGATATCCAACATTATTTGGTTTTTTGGAAAACAGTACTAAAATCATCAACAAGAATGGCTAAGATAAAGTCAATACCCGGGGTGGGTGTAGGTGTGAGCAGCTTGGAACACACACGTTGCTGATAGGAAAATTGGATGGTGCAGCGCTCCGGAGAGTGGCTGGACAGCTTCCAGAAAAGGGAAAACACGCGGCTGGCCACATGCCCCAGCAATTCTGCTCCCAAGTATTACCCCAATAGAGATGGAGCGTATCTGTGAACTCCATTCAGAAACTATCTTGGGTCGGGACACAGCTAATGGTTTCAACATAGGAACTGATCTTTATTAACAGAATGAAACGCTATGTGTGACCAACAAAAAGTAAAATAAAATAAAATAGATAACACACAAGTTTCCAATTTTCTTTTGTTTTTATCCCAGTCACATGAAATCCATGAGGCAAACCAACAAATGGTGACAGAAATTAAAAGCTGTCGTCTATGGGGTAGAAGATTTGGGGGAGAACTCATGGGAAATGACTCCCAGGAACATTCTCTTGTGGCAGAGACAGTCTATATTTAGTTTGGGGAGGTAGCTAACAAGGATGTACAAATGCTAGAATTCATCAGATTATAGATTTAACATCTGTGCATTTTTATATTTAAATTATATCTCAATAAAGATACACTATGGGGTTCTTTTTTAGCATTCTGTGATAGCAGAAAGAACTAAGTACAACTTCTTCTGATTGCATAATTCCTTTTTTGTGACCTTGGAAAGTTCCTCAACTTCTCTGTTACTGCATTCAAGCGACCGACAGCATTGTGATGACTAAGAACAGAAAACACTACAGTGCGCGGAAGAGTCTGCTGAGATATTTTCACTATTATTATTAATTCGTTACTAATAAAATCTTTCCAAATAACTTGCCTAACACAATCACAGCTAAGAACACAGGATTCTTCATCTAAAACTAATTTCCTGCCACAGTAAGTTACAACAAAAAGTCCCTTATGACACTATAGTTGTGATCATTAAAACAGTAATTATTGTAAAATTGCTTTTCAGTGGACAATGGAACAATAACGGATTTCATTTTGAAGCCACAATAACTTTAGATTATTTTTAAAAAGCCGAACTCTCAGCTAAGTCAGCACTGTCTCATCTTGTAACAAGCACTTTCGATTCTTGGAAGTTTTAACATTTAACTGAGCTGGCTCAAAGGCCCTGGAAAGCTGGTTGTTGTATAAACATGAGTTAAGCATATAGTGCTTAAATTACTTCAATGCAGAATATTCTTTACTGGCTTTTTTTCCCCTGACACAGGGTTTCATTATGTTACAGGACCAGGCTGTCCTGGAACTTTCTCTGTAGATGAAGCTGACCTTGAACTCAAGGAGAGATCTGCCTGCCTCTTCCTCCTTCATGCTGGAATTAAAGGCGTGTGCCACGATGCCTGGCTCTGAATACTGTTCTTAAGATCCAGAGTTAAGATCCATGATCCCCTAGGCCCTGCTACTGTGGCATACACACACACACACACACACACACACACACACACACACACACACACAACTTCAGTTGGTCTCTTCCAACCAGATTGGTCTTGTCTGAGCCACACTAGCCCTTTCTTCTGTTTCAGACTGTAAATTCTGTCCTGTTTCCCTTGAACTACATGCTTCTCATGTTTCACATGATTTTGCTTCTTCCTCCTCTTGCTCACAGACAACTCAAATGTCATCCTCAGAGGATCTTTCCTATCATGTTATCTATTGGTAATCTTCCTATAACATTACCTGATAATGGATGCTTCAGTGTCTTTGCTAGACTGAATGTTTCTGTTTCCTCAAAGTTCAAAGGTTTAGATCCTAGTGCCCAGGGAGATGATGTCTGGGGAGAGCACTTGATAGTTGACTAGGTCATAAGCCTGTGGCCTTCAAGAATGAGATCATTTTAGAAAAGGGACCACAGCAAGCTCCCGTGCACTTTCTACCAAGCAAGAACATGAAACAGAAGGAGCTCTCTATAAACTAGAAAGTCGACTCACCAAACACGAAATCTACTGATATCTTGGCTTTGAAATTTCCTGATTTCCAAGGCTATTAGAGAGAGTGTGTATTGTTTATTAGACATCTTGTGTAGTAGTCTGTTATGGTGGCCCAAAGGTACATGTTTTTAACACCTCTACACACATTTGCTTTCTTTCACCAGTAAGTTATGGTTTCATGAGCCACATCTCTTATTCATCTGTAGCATTCAGTATTCCTTGAGGACAGCAAACATTCATATAAATGTTGTGTAATAAGCACATATACTGTAAAAGACAGGAAGGAAGGAAGAAACTCTTAACTTTTTAAGATGTGATTTGTCAACTCTTTCTCTAGAATACTTGTGTAATTGCTCTGTTTATTTTTGTTCGTGGCCATTGGATTTGGTAGGGAGGGGTTGGTAGGGGGAAGCTGCTTCTCCTGCTCATGGTCTTTTGATTTGGTAGGGAGGGGCTGCTTCTAAAAGCTGTGAGTAGTCTTCTAACAATCTTGCATGAATGGCAGCAAGTCTTTTCTACATTTTAAAGATATTTTGCTGAGAAACTCACAAATAGTATTAGCTGTCTATTGCATATTTCAACTTTTTTAGGTGAAATAACTTCTTCTACCAAAATACAAACACCGATCACAAGGGAAAAATGTACCTTCCATAAGTTCATCAATATCCCCAAACTGTATTGTTCATAGAGCCAGGCTTGTGACTCTGGACCTTCCCAAAACTTTCTAATAGTCAGGAAATTTGGATGCTTTATTAGGATCTCATCACCGAGCCACAGTGAGAGTTGATGTCACTTAAATCATGTTCCACACAGTAAATCCCTCTCCTTGCTCTTTGGTTCATTTCAGCTACTTGACCCTTGCTCTACACAGAGAATACATGACTAAAATTTTCAAGGTGTTTATTTTTATATCAATGGTACAGCCCTGTCTACCTTACCGTGTTTATACTTTCTTTTCCTATATTTCATGATTTCTGTTAACACTTGATAGATAGAGACTGATAACCACAATAGAAAATCATTTATTAACAGTCACTGTGGTACCATATATTTAAAATACTTGAATTTGAAACCTATGCAACTGTCTCTCAGATTTTTTTAGGTTATCAGTTTCAATACATTTACCAATTGACTTGATTCTTTTCAAGAAGTACAGCCGAAAGGCCAAATAAGTGACCAGCAGGTGCCACGCCTTTGAATCTGCTTTCTCACTAAAAGAACCAGCCATGTCACAGAGCTAGAACATGACAATGTGACATGAAATAGAGCTGAGAGGGCATAGAGCCTTCCAAAGGTCTGGGACCACAGTCTACTTGGTTACATTCTCTATGTATCAGCATTCCTGGTCTAAGTGGGGATGCAATAAATCTTCTCTAATAATATAATGATCAGTTATCATAAGGACATAAAATTAAAATTGTTTCTAGTTGCAAAAGGCTTTGGAATTCAATCTAAATGTCATTGCTGCTGCTATTATTAAAGTTTGTGGAAACTAAAAAAATAACAGTAACATGTAATGCTATTTTCATAAGTGCTATGTAATATTATGTTCAATAATCAAGTTATCCCTAGCTTGCTATTTTCTAGAGATAGAAACAAACAGTGCTTCAAATCATAAAAATTATCTGAGTAAAGATTTCTGCTTCATCATACAAATTCTACCCCTTATTTTAAGTCCATAGGTACCTGGGAAAATAATGAATGACTGACATGAGACTTGTGCCCCACTCCTTCCCTCTGACCCCTCTGGGTGACAAGAGGTGGGTCATTCTACTCTCTAGTCTATAGTCTAGGTACCTAGGGGCAACAGCATCTTCCTCCTTGCTGTCAAAACCCTCCACTTCTGGGGGATTACACTGGTGTTTCCAATGTTACAGGTTTAATTATTTTGGATTCAATAAGACTTTTTAATGAATCTGCCTTAAATCACAAGTGTATTAATTCATAGCAGTGTCAGTTACAAGTAGCTCACAGAGTTTATTAGTATGAACTGAAGGCTGCCAGGAGTAATTAAATTGCAAAGGCCTTGCACAATTTGAGAGCTTGCTGACCTGAGTAGCTTTTGACTTTCCTAGTCTGTCCTGGCTGAGCTATCACATGATGTGAACTCAAAAAATGGTAATCAGGTAAGAGATATGATAACCATACTCACAGTAGACATCTCAGTACTATGCAGAGAGTAGGTTAATGGTTCAAGCCTAATGTTTGTTCCGCTAGACTTTCCATTTAATAAAGCCATTTTAAGATTTTAAACTCTTTTGCATCCTAAACTCTTTCTTAAATCACTTGAAGTGTGACTTTTCACACAATCAAACAAAAGAAGCTGAACTTTGAAATTTTTCAGCTCTTGGAGCTTCTTTAAGAAGTTCATGCCATGTATTTGGAACTATCCGTACCTCTTCTGTGTTGTGCATCATGTAAAATATGCATTAATACATGGATATTAATAAAAGACAGGACTGGTTACAGTTTACAAGTGAGTTCAAGTCAACAGTAAGCATTAACACAAACACACACAGCATAAACAAAGCAAAAGAGTCCATGTAGGTAGTGACAAAGTCACTGTGAGACGTTCTGAAGGCAGAGCAGGAGCCCTGCAGGAGCAGAAAGAAATAGCGAAACTGGGACTTAATGGCAGATGGTGTTGATGGGTAATCCACAGCCAGGACCAGTGCCATTGACCAGGGCTTCTGAGGGATCTCAAACGAGTCTCAGCAACTATCCCTGACCTGTGGCAGCTGCTGTATGGTGTTTGGGAAGGCATTCTGAGCCCCTGATGCCGTTTACACATTAAATGTCTGGTCAAAAATACCGCAAAGGAAGCATCAAAGAGGAACTAGATGCTGGTTCAACCTAAAAGCCCATTCTCAGCAAATACAAATCCCTTTCAATGGCTAAAACTGAGCCCCCCCTTTCCTGCTTTCTTCAGCTGAGTTTTTTTTCTATATACTAAAATTTTTCAAAATGAAAAGTCAACGTGCTAGACATGCGCATGAAATGAAACACCAATGCTTAAACTATTGGAAATTGCTACTTCATCTATTGAGAGAGCTCAGATACAAGTCTAAAAGCAGAACTATGGGGATGAGAAATATTGCTTTGTATGTTCTCACAGGAAGAGAAAAGGCCAAGTCATCTTTTTCTGAACAGAGAAATATAAAAACCCTGCTCAAATCCGTGGCTTCTCCAGTGTGGAATTCTACCGGTGGCATTTCCTCCACGAGTGAACGGCAAGGCATGCTCTAACTAAAATGCGCCTCTTCGTAAAGTGATTATTTGACAGACTTATTTTGCTCATGACTCAACACTGGGAAGCCAAGGGCCAGGCCAAACATGTGCAAAGGAGAGCATATGTTTATCCTGCCTTTATATGAAAAGATGTTATTTTTAAGGAAACAATAATCTTCGGTTTTAAATTGGAGTCTCACCTAAGTTCTATAATACAGAAAGAGCATAAGATTTCTTAAAACTCCCTGTTTACTTATTAAATAGACATTGAATATTTATTTCACCTTTTTAGGCTAGGATATAAAATAAAGTCTCTATACACAAACTCCTAAAAAAAAAAATACAGACAACCAAGTATAACTTAAACATCTTACTTGGGATATTGGTGCCAAGTGATTATTACTTTGATTCACTTGTTTCTGATTGTTTATCTCTTATCTTTTTGTAAATAAAACTTTAAATGAGCATGGAAAACTCTCAACTGATTCTTACTTCAGAGTGGACCCTAAAGAAAACGTTACAGAAGTGTTTAGCTCAGAATGTCTTTAAAATTTATAGAACACTGAGTTATTCTCTAATTAGGGAATATTCTCGACTATGCTAGGACGCCCTTCTACTTGGGTGCAGAAATTTCACAGATTTTATCATCCTGGGGTAACTTTTCTAAATATGCAGCACACACGGGAGTTCATGGCCATGCCGACTGAACAGTGCCAATTGCTCAGGACTCTGTGTTGGTGGCAGGAGAGCGAGAACCCCAAACATTAATGCCAAAGCAGCTTCCTGTGTAGAAGCAGTTGCAGTCCAGAAGGTTGGGCATTAAAACCAACACCTTCATGATCAACACCAGAAAACATAACCTACAGAGCACACACTCTACTAGGATCACATTTCTTTAAATGCATGGGTTCATTTAGTAAAAAGGAAAATAAAGAAAAGGGTCAGGAAAGGGGAAGAGCTAATAGAACCAGTCCAGCTAATATCTACCAATATCTCTAAGGAATGAGTTTCCACAGTTTTGCTTCTAACAGACTTAGAAAAATGTAAAAAAGGGACATGTTCCTTGTCAAACATGGCAAGGTTCTATGTTATAATTTTTAAACACCATCAATAAGTTGGATTTCAAAACATCTAGAATATATAAGAACTGAACCACACTTACAAAATGAAACACCATTGGGCTATCAGAGAAATAGCAATTGCCTACAGCCTGCTGAGGATGATAAAGGAGTAATGGAACGTGTAAGCTCTACCTTTAAAAGAACTTGTGTAACGTGCAAGTCTATACAGTTCAAAGACAAAAGAACACCAATTTCATAAGAAACAGTCAAGACATATTTATATTTTCTAAATAAGGTTAAGATGAAAATAAAGGTAAAGAGACAAGACTGGGAAGACACCCCCCCCCAGTCTGGTGGCGTCAGAGAAAGGGCATCATATGCATTTTGCTATCTTTGAATGGCAGCCCTGTGGCATGGAGGCAGAGGAACTGTCATGTGATCCCTTAAGCACATGAAAATGTAAAAACACACCAACACAAACTAAAACAAAAGCACAAAGTTCACTGTGGGGAGCTTTTGGGGCCCTTTGGCAGGAATCTGACATTGGCCAAGGACGAGTAAATGTACTTCAGTCAGGAATCTGATTTTGGGCCATAACAAGGAAGTAAGTTCAGGCAGGAATCTAATTTTAGGGTGGAACAAAGGAGAAGGCTTCAGGCAAGAATCTGATTTTGGGCTAGGACAGGGAAGTAGGCTCAGATATTTTGGTCATCCTGATAAGCCCTTAGAAACAGTGATCACAGGAAAGATCATGGGACTCTGTTTATTGCCTTGCTTGTTCCTTGACTATTCGAGTATATTATATTGCTTGTTCCTCAACCTAGAACTGACCTTAATACCTGCATGTAGTTAAAATGGCATAAAAGCAGACTGGGAAAAAATTAAACTTGCCTTAGTCTCAGAATTGGCTGGGGTCAATGTACAATGTTGCCTAAGTGTCTTTTTTCCTTTTAATCCTCACTCTTGCACTGGAGAACCTGTTGCCTGACTGAGCTGGCTTGGTTCACTGTAAGGGCTTCTCACATCTGCTTCCGCACTCAAATTATAATGTGACTCTAAAACCATGACACCAGAAGAGCTCTTGACTGCAAACTAATTCCAACCCAGCCTTTAAATGCTGTTCTTCAATGCTTCTTTACTGTAAATACAGTTTTACTGTATGACTGCTAAGTAGTAAGAATCGCAGGAAACCTGTTTAACCCTAAACTAATCCCCAAAAGTGAAACTACTAGATATATATCCTTAATGTATGCTAGCATTTAAAGTCCTTGGGTTTAGAACCACATAACTGGATTTAATCCAAGTTTGTTTGCTCTATTCTTAAAACAAGTGAAATTAATGAAGAAAACAGGGGAGCCCATGTATTCCATAACAAGATTTCTTAAATTATACCTGAAAACATTTTAATAAAGTTTCAGAACTCCACAAGTCTGAATGTGATTTCCTACCATAGACTGACCCTACTTCCTGAGCAGTACTACTCATTTTAGATTTGAAAATATAACAAACACCACTGTTTCTCATGCATCATAAAACAGAAAGGATAAAATGAGGTAAAGTAAAAGGCATTTTTGAAAACTATAAGGGCAAAAGAAAAAATCTGAATAGTGCAGTACAGCAAAGGATTTTATAAAAAAAAAAAAAATGCTAAAGATCACTCTGGCTCCTCCAGACTAAACCACATCACTACATACTAAGGAGTCAAAATGAAAATGAGATGTTAGATCTGGCAAACCCTGCCAGGTCATCAAATATGCACATTAGGGACAATCCCACCCTCCCTGGGAGGGAACCGAAGACACATCATGATGATGACTCTATCCCTCCTTCTACGGGATGGAATACTCAAGGTAATCAGTGTACAATGATGAGAATCTGCGGTTAAAATGATTTCATACTTTCCAGTGCACAAGGAATCTAAATCATACCACATATAATGTAGACCCCCCCTCTTGCCTGTTTCCTTGATTTCATTCTATTAAAATTTAATTTAATACTTATGGAAAAAACCAACACCTGCCACCAATGATCACTAGTGAAAGATCAGAGGATAAACAGTGTGTTGCAGAGACAGTAGGTATACCACTGTTCAGTCCTGGAAGGTGAGAAAAGTCTGGGCAAGCGCCAAAACATGGAGGAACCTTAATAACATTTTAGTAACTAGTCACCAACAGGAAAATGATGGATGATCCCAGCTATACAAGGTATCAAGAGTTGTCAATTTAATAGAGACATAAAAGAAAATGGTGTCTACTAGGGACTGAAGGAAAGAAGAAAAGGATTTAACCAGAGAGGATTACGAGGGGAGGCAGGAGGGAGAAAATGAATGCCCTCTATAGATGTACAGTAATGGCAATTGTCTGACAAGGTGAGTGTACTTAATTCAGCTGAACCACACATTTACAAATGGCCAAATGGTAGGTTTTATAATAAGGTATTTACAGATGTACACACACACACACACACACACACACACACACACACACACCTTTATCAATTACATCTATCCTTCATTCTCCTTTACATTTTAGTTACGGCATACTGGCACTTTCCCCATGCGTTAGTAAATATTTCCCAACACAGAATTGTGTTTTTAAAGATTCATTTATTTATTACATGTAAGTACACTGTAGCTGTCTTCAGACACACCAGAAGAGGGAGTCAGATCTCATTACGGATAGTTGTGAGCCACCATGTGGTTGCTGGGATTTGAACTCAGGATCTTCGGAAGAGCAGTCAGTCAGTGCTCTTAACTGCTGAGCCATCTCTCCAGCCCCAGAATTGTGTTTTTAAAGGGTAATGTTTATTATAATAAACTTGGAAAGAGATCTAAAACAAAGTATCAAGCCCTCTAATAAATGAGAGTGTGCATTAGGAGACACTGCATTAGGGGACAATTCCATACAGGACTGTGAATTTGGGCAAAGTCTAATATACTGAAAGGAGTGTACTAGCCTGAGACAGGCTGACTCCTTGATAGGCTGCAAACTAGCAGCTAAGGAGACCAGGTCTGAGTTTCTACTTCCCAGAACTGGGCAAGTCAGTTACTGGAACAACCGCAGGCTTATGTAAAAGGGACCCCTCCCCAGCTTGTCAAAAGACAGTTACCCAAGCTTAGGGCCAAGAGGTCAAGAGCTACCCCTCCTTGGCATGAAGCAAGAACAGTCTGAATCATAACATCACTCAAACTCCCAGAGATAGAACCCACCAATCAAGATAAAGATCACCTATCCCCCCCTAATGTTCCTCATTTTGGTTTTAAAACTGAATCTGTGAATTCCGTTGAGGTCCTTCCGTCCTGAAGGAACTGGGCCCTGCATGCAGGAAAATGTTCAATAAATACTCTGCTTTTGTGTACTATTTGTGTCTGGGGTATCATTCTTCAGCCATTCATGGACCCTAACAATAAATACATTTCCAGTAAACCTTCCCCGTCTGGGAAGCCAGTCACAAAGTGTATACACCGAAGACAATGTGTTCCAGTCTCTGAATTATTTTTACAACCATGTAAGGTCCTTTTATAATTATTTTTTACATTAGCATACAAAGCAGCAGATGTCATTACAAAACTTCCACGCATGTGTGCCATTCTACTGTGTTCACATAGCGCTACCCCACTGCCCCTTTATGCAGTGATGCCTCCCTGACACACACATACACACACACACACACACACACACACACACAGAGAGAGAGAGAGAGAGAGAGAGAGCCCTCCTCTATGACTCCCCCCCCACTCTAATTGGTTTCTTTCCTTCCTCCCAGGTAGTACTAATTTCTGTTTTCATCTCAGGTCTATGCCATTAAACTACCCTCCTTCAAACTGCAGCAAATTAAGCAGGTTACCTTAAGATAATGTTGCTGATGTTAGAAATCAAAGTTTCCAATTTTCTAGGAAAGAAATAACAAATCCCAGCTTTTTATTCATCACAAGAATGAGCCGGGCATCAAAGCATTTCCTTTGCAAATCACTCCTGTGAGAAGGAAAATCAAACTACAAAAAACAGTAAGTTGAGGGACTATCTATAAAATCACTATAGCTAGTTGTCTATTGTTTTTCCTAAAGAAGACCTGACAATTATTCAAGGTGTCCTATGAATGTTCCCTTCCAGTTCTTCTCTGCAAATAATAGTTTCATGTGGCTCTTTAAAGATACCCACAGAAAAACCCACAGGGAAAAAAAGAATGTGGGAAGTAAGTCAGCCTCAGATTTCTAGTTGCTCTAAGAACCTGATTTTCTCTGTACATGAAAGTGGGGTATCACACAGTGAGCAAACACACACGGAGTATGCTTAACTCTTGTCATGCTTCTTAGTGGATCCTGACGAAGAATAGTTGGTTCACGTTATGAACTGTTCCCTTCTTAGGACTCTTGGAAGTGTGCATAGGGATTAGTGGTGTTATGTCAATCTGACAAATGCTAAGGTCATTATGAAAAAAGGAAACCTCAATTTTAAAAAATGTCCCCATAGGCCTGTAGGCAACCCTGTGATAACTGATGATGAATGTGGGATGTTCCACCTCACGACGGGCAGTGCCAGCCCTGGGCTAGTGGTCCTGGATGGTATATAAGAGCAAATTAAGCAAGACATGGAGGGCAAGTCAGTAAGCAGACATGGCCTCTGCATGGCAAGGTAGTTCCTGCCCCAATTTCCCTACATCGTACACTACAAGGATGTAAGATGAAATAAACCCTTTCTTCCCCAAGTAACTTTGGTCATGGGGTTTTATCACAGCAGTAGAAACTCTAAGCCTAAAAAGGGTACCAGGTCATGAGATACTGCTGTGGCATAGCTGACAATGCTTTTGGGAACTTCTCTGTGGAAAAATGTTGAGAGCTCAGAGCTTATGGGCCTGTTCTGTAGGAACTTAGAAAATAATGCTCGAAGCAACACAGACCTGGCTTGTGAAGCTTCAGAGGGAAGTTTAGAAAATCTCTCAAAGAATCTATCTGGGCGATTCATGTGATATTTTTAACAAAGAAGTGCTAAAGAGAAACTTTTGCTTTGCTCAGACAATGGATACTGGTCTCTGGGGCCGAAGATCGGCTGTAGAGTATCACTGAGGTAAAATCTTCTGTGAAGTGTTTCCTATGGACCAGCACACAGAAACTGTGGCCCAGTGGGTGCCAAGGTTTTACCTTACACTGGCAGCCGACCTTGGTAACATGAAATCACTTCCCAGATGATATTGGTTTCTAAGACATTAAGGTATCATGGAGAATACCTAAGACTTGGCACTGTGAGGGGCTGGAAAAGACCATTGGTAAATGTGCAACCTCAATTGCAGTCGAAGTTTCAGAACTACCGGGGTCATGGAGAGAAGTTGAGGCATGGTACCTTGGGGCAGAGTCAAAGTCTTTGAAGAGCAATTGGGATAAGCTACTGGTGAAGGTACAACCCAGTTATGATGGAGACCCCAACATTTTGAAGATGTCAGTACCACTGGATTGCAAACAAAGACAACTGCCCCTGTGCAGTCATGCCAAGTGAGTCTAGACAAGCTGTGTGCTGGGGCAAGCTCTTCGGAGCTTCGAAGACGGCAAGTTTCAGAAGTTTGACCCTGAGTTTTACACACGCAAACTTGGTTTTGCTTTGATTTGATTGCGCATGTGTTTTTGTTCTTCCATTTTGGTGTAAGAACATTTTTAAAACTTTGTTGTTTTTTTTTAAACAGGTGCCAGAGTTATGAGACCTTGGATATTTCAGAAAAATTTTGTAATTTTTAAAGATACTTTTGAGTTTTAGAGAAACATTGTAATTTGGAGAGCCTTTTGGATATTTTAAAGAGAATGGACTTTCTGAACGTTTGAATTTTTAAGAAGTATGGGACTTTTAAAGTTTTATTCTCTAATATCAATATGAGATCTTGGGGATGAATAGGAAAGGAAAGGTTACAATTGAAGAATAATGTGTTTGTGTTTGAAGTTCATTGGGAGTCAATTGTGCTGGCTAGTTTTATGTCACAAAGTGTAGTCATTTTAGAAGAAAAATCCTCAATTGGGAAAATGAACACACCACATTGGCCTGTGGTCAATTTCTTGTTCAGTGATTGATGTATGGTGGCCTAGCCCATTTTGAGTGCTACCACCCTTGGGCTGGTGGTCTTGGATGGTATAAGAAAGCAGGTTGGACAAGCTGTAGAGAACACTCCAGTAAACTGAACTCCTCCATGCCTCTGCATCTGCTCCTGCTGTAACTTCTGTGAATCATAAACAAGCCGTAAGATGAAATAAACCCTTTCCTCTCTGTACTAACTGGTTTTGTGTGTCAACTTGACACAAGCTGGAGTTTTCACAGAGAAAGGAGCTTCAGTTGAGGAAATGTCTCCATGAGATCCTGCTGTGGGGCATTTTCTCAATTAGTGATCAAGAGGGGAGGGCCCATTGTGGGTGGTGCCATCCCTGGGCTGGTGGTCTTGGATTCTATAAGAAAGCAAGCTGAGCAAGCCAGGGGAAGCAAACCAGTAAGGAACATCCCTCCATGGCCTCTGCATCAGCTCCTGCTTCCTGACCTGCTTGAGTTCCTGAATGATGAACAGCAGTGTGGAAGTGTAAGCTGAATAAATCCTTTCCTCCCCAAATTGCTTTTTGGTCATGATGTTCATGCAGGAATAGAAACCCTGACTAAGACACTCTCCAAGTCACTTTTGGTCAAGGTATTTTATCAAAGTTACAGACACCCTGACCAAGAAAATGGGTATGTTTATCATTATACTAAACATTACGTATGTGTGCAAACATGTACATGCATGAACACACACACACACACACATACACACAAAGTGGCAAAAATATAATAGTAAAGAAAATTTCTTATTTCCTATTTCAATATGCACATATAACACGATGTTGTGAATGAGAATGTTCCTCATAAGTTCAGTTGGTAGCACTATTTGGGAAGGCTTAGGAGTTGTGCCCTTGCTGGAGAAACTATGTCACTGGTTCAGGCTTTACAGTTTCAGACACTCAGGCCATTCCCTGTTCATTGTTTCTGCATCCTGCTTGCAATTTCAGTTGACCTTTCAGTGGCTCCTGACACCATATCTATAGCCTGCTTCCATGATTCTCTTCAGTGATGGACTCTTATCCCTCTGGAACCATAAACCCAAATAAACTCTTTGTTCTATAAATTCTCTTGGTCATTGTGTTTTATCACAACACACAACAGCAGAAAAGTAACTAGGACAGCACACACACAAATGTGTGTGTGTGTGTGTGTGTGTGTGTGTGTGTGTGTGTGTGTGTTCTGACAGGGCTCCTCACATGCTAGGCAAATGCTATCCTTACTACTACTATGGTCCCCACTATTTCATTCATAATAGCAAACGTTTCTTTGTGAATGTCTCCATGTCACCAATACATTATTGAAAAGAATCAACTCTGGAAGATCTACTAAACCTTTCTACTCTCTAAGATCTCCTGAAAGATATAACAAGGGGAAAGATACTTATTGTTTTTCTTTGGAAGCATCTAATTGTAAATGTATACAAACCATTACAAAAATATCCTGCCAATAGTACTAAGTTTTTAATCTTGTAACAAACATTAACTGTGAATTAAAATATCTCTTCCTAACAAACTTTGTGCTTTTCTGTCTTTAAACTGCTGGTGGCGATCATAACCACATTACAGAGAAATGTTTTTCAGATGTGTTAATCTCACTCTGTCAGGCTGGCCATGAAAAATCAATGCTGGAAAGTAGCTGAAATTCTCCAAGAATAAAAGAGGACCGTGCTGCGCTATTAGGTCTTAAGAAACTCTAGATTCACCCCTCAATTTAAAAGATTAAAATGGAAACTTTTTACAACCAATTTTCATACAAACCCAAAGATTTAGAAAATTAAACTTCAATAGACTTGTCAGTTGCTGTCACATCACGTCCCCAAATAGCTTCTTGAGGCAAAAGCAAAAGCCTAGCAAATTTTATGCCACTGTCAACAGTGTGAGCCTCTTGGTACATCCAGCAGGCAATGTACAGAGGCACAAACTTCTCAAACTCAACGGGAAAAGGTTCAGACCCAATCTGGGATGAGATTCTATGAAACTTCCCATTCTGTTTAAAGAAAAGTAGACATCTATATCAACAGTACAACAAAAATCCAGGGCACAAAGGTGTTGTGCCAAATTCTTTCTAGTGAGAGCTGTCAGGAAAAGAAAAGTTGCTACAGTTAATAGCTTAGATTGATACATCCTTGACATGAAATGGTTGTTCTTTCACCTCTGGGCAGAGTTAATTTAAAATAATGGTTAAATAAAGCCATCCCTAAAGGTTGTGCTCCCTCCACCTCACGGGGACATAGCCACAAGTCATCTTCTTACTTATAAACCCATTCCTTTCTTGCACAGCAAACTATCTAAACAGCAAGACTTTAACTGAATGTGTATACTGAATCAGAGGTGTGGCCACTAATTCCTTCAGCATCTGGTTAGAAGGTATGTAAGGGATAAACTTGACTAATTTGTGTTGCTTCTTGGTTAACTGAGTTAACAGCATAGCCCCAGGTGGCCTGAAACTCACTATATTGATTAGACTGGCCTCTAATTTGCAGAGACCCTCCTGGTGCTGACACCTAAAAACCGGGATGACAGGAATGTGTCAACAAGCCCAGCTTTTGAATGTAAGTATGTAAAGTATGTGTGTCCTCCCCCCATTTTTAGTTGTATATACATGAAAAATAAAAACCTATGTCTTCATGTGCATACAAAATGTTCATGTCAGCATTATACAAATGGGGTAGGGGATCAATTGGACTACCAATAAACTAATGGATAAATACATGAATGAACAAACACATGGTAAAGATTAAAACATGATTAAAACATGGTTGACCAATAAAGCATGCCACCCTGGTGAGCCCTGAAGAACTTATGCTAAGAGAAAGAAGAAAGCCAACCACAAAAGAATAAGCAATGCCTAATTCTACTCTATGAAGTCAGAAGGCAGAGGAGCAGTTCCCAGATTTGAGAGTGGAGAGGTAAGAATGTGAAACAGTCTTTGAGAATGACGAAGTTCCCATTTAGCATGCCCAACCCTAAACTCCCCAGGGCCCACCTCAACCCAAGTCTATTCTCTCCATGTCAGTTACAGATTGTGATGGTTGTTTTAGCCACGAATCCTAGGCCTCCTATTAGGCCTCGTGTTTCCTTTCCATCAGCAGGTCCTACTTTCTTCCTCCAAAACTCACACTCTGTTTCCACTTGTACCTCACATCTCCCATAGACTGTCCTCTGCCCACTACCCAGCATAATTCATGCTTTTCCTATTTTCTCATTACACTCCAGATATGCTTACTTTCTTTCTAAACCTACGTAAGTTTGTGTCATCTTCATCCTTTGCCCCAGAATGATCTTCCCTCCTATTTTCTTATGGTTTATGTTATGGTTTAAATATGCATAGCCCATAGAACGTCCCTAGTACTCAAGCTGTGCCCAGTACAAAGAACCTCCTCCTGGCCGCTTGCAGAAGAGTCTCCTTCCTCTGCCTTCAGACCAAGACATAGAACTCTCAGTTCCTTCTCCAGCACCATGCCTGCCTGGATGCTGCCATGTTTCCCTGCCTGATGATAATGGACTGAACTCTGAATCTGTAAGCCAACCCTAATTAAATGTTGTCATTTATAAAAGTTGTCTTCGTCATGGTGTCCCTTCATAGCAAAAAACACTGAGACCATTTATCTCCTCTCATTATTAATGCTTCAGCCTAAATGCTGCATCCTCTGAGAGGCCAGCCTAAATTATTTTCATATGAGTTACTATGGAACTTAATGAACCTAATTCTTTTTCTTGATGGCATCCAATAGCACGCGTCTGCCCAAATGGCTCATTGCACGTCTCCCACACAAGTTCTCATGACTGTATCCCTATAATCAAGACCTGTACCTGCATCTGGTATGTGCTCAATCCACAGCTCTGAAATTATAATGAGTGACAATAAGATAAAGCTCAATATCTCTTGGAAAATGAGAAAACAAATCCAGGTCCTCGAGACCATAGGAAATAATCAAATTCTAGGTAGATGAGCTGAGGATAAAGGATAAAGATGAAGTCTTTTCATTTCTAGCTAAAGTCATGGTGCTGTTTGGTTAATGAAAAATGCATTGTCAAGCAGAACAAATACAGGCGTGATTAGATGTTAAACATCAATATAAACAGTGATGGGGTAAAGAATGGGGGTCAGAACAATAATATTTTAAAATATTTTATGTAAGAAGAAAATAATCAAACATATTCTAATCATACGTATGTCAAAAAGAATCTTTTATTTGTGCAGTATAACATAGGCCTTTGTTAAAAATGGACTTGAAAAAACAAAGTGAAAATGAATACGGTCTTTAAGAAGTCACTGAAGGTGCTAG
Organism: Tokudaia tokunoshimensis; assembly: GCA_036184795.1. Lineage (NCBI taxonomy): Eukaryota > Metazoa > Chordata > Mammalia > Rodentia > Muridae > Tokudaia > Tokudaia tokunoshimensis. The sequence goes on from BTHU01000003.1 coordinate 33,984,723, forward strand.
ATGGTTGGTGAGACTGTCTGGATCAAAAGCTGTTATCATCATAACTATGAAACCAGGGAGTTAATTTAGGAAGAGGGGGGGAGGGGTGTCCAGGAAACAGCCAATGTGAACGAACAGCATAGATGAGCAACGAGCCTTATGTAACTATAGTAACAGAACCAGGATGAACCAGCTCTTGGCTTTCCAGTACTTAAATATTATTCCTGATGTATAGTAATTTCCCTCTATAAACAGTGCTTTCCTACTTATAAAACTATGCATAATCCTGACCTATCTGAAGCTGCCTGCGAGGGTCTTTGCTTAGGATGAGGAAACAGAGTGTACTACAGGGACTAGCTAACTTAGATCCATGAATCACCGATCTCCCAGGCTTCGGTTTCACGTTGAAGCAGCTACTGTGTTTGTTCTTGTTCTAGTTTTGAAACCAAATGGAACCAGTCTAGCAGTTCCTCCTGGATAATATAATCTATTTTATTTTATTTTTTTTAGCCAGTGTTCTGCTTTTGATCACCTCCTTCCCGGAAACAACATAAGAAAGCATCTGTATGTGGGTGGCGGGGCTTTTCAATTCCCTGGCTTCCATTTAATTTCCAGCTGTTTTATTCTCACTAGCTCTCCCAAATTAAGGAAAGCAATATAAGAATATAAGACTGAAAAAAAAATAATTTTTTTTTCAAAGTCAAAAAAAAAAAGCCAGATTCCCTGTGACTGCCTTGCCAAGTCATAAGCAGCAAGAGTCTCCTGGGAAACTGATGTAAATGCCATCCTCCTATTGTCACTGCTACCCTTCAGGCAGCTGTCACCACTGTGCTTTCTTGGTAAACTTCTTTCTATAGACCCAGGAAGCCAACCCAAGACTTCCCCGTCCCCCAAACTCCCATCCTAGCTAATTTCAAATTCCTGTCCAGCCTCCGGGGACCAGGCATCATGGATTTTCTCCTCTTCCTTGTAGAATGTTTCTTATTCTCGTTCTTTTTCCCTTTCCTGCAAACAGGCTTTACCTTTATCCTTCCCTGAAGTCACTCCTGTTGGCTTGGACAATGACTGCTGTTCATGCTTCCCACCCCTGCCTACCATCTTCATTAATATGTAAGTTTTTTCAAGCTATCACTTCATCTCTTAATCTCAGAAAGAAATATATATTTCCTTATCTAACTGGCAAATGTTTATTATTTTTCATGCACCATACTAGGGTCTGGGGATGCAAAGAAAGCATTGAGCTAATGACGCAGTCCACATAAGCTTGTCCAACTAACTACTTTTGATTCTGCTACATGGGAATGCTAAGCCTTTTCTTGGTTTTCGTTCTCTGTGGGCAAGTTCCTTTTCTTCTATTATCAGGCAAGAAAACCTCTCACAGACTTGCCAATTTAATGGAGGCAAGTCCTTGATGGAGGCTTCCTTTTCCAAGATGTCTCTAGTTTGTACCAAGTTGACAGAAACTAACCAGCACACTTAACTCGCCTTTGCAAAGCCTCCTTACCTCAGAATTTGAAATTCACTCTTCCCATTTTTTTCCCCACCTTTCTGACACATCATTTTCTCTCCTCTAAACCAGGAGATCCACTAAACACAGCATTGCCCCATAGCAGCATCCAGGCACGCACTGATCATAAATGACAGTGGTTCAAGTTCCAAAGAGTAGAAGACCAAGGTTTGGGGAGGTTAGGAAGTTTCCCAAACCCCCAAGGACAAAGCAGTGCTGACTCCTGGCAGTGTAATTTCAGAACCAATGCTGTTAACCTATGCAGCACACTGCGCTGCCTCCAAAGGTCTTTTCTGCAGGACCACACCCAGTGTCTAATGCTCTTTTAGGTACTTCATCCCGAATCTAACTTTTGTATCTTCCCTCACCCAGATCAAGACACCTCTCAGCTTGTTGTATGAAATTGTCACCCTCCCCAAGAGTCTTAGCTTTGACACCTCCCTCATCATTCTGAGTTCCCTGTTGCTCCTCACTCAAAATCCTGAATCTGAGTACCCTCAACTTCGGTGTCCCTCATCCTCAGTCAGCCCTACTGACTCACTCCTTTGAAGCAATGTCTTAGATATCCCCTTTCCTGTGTCCTCTGGACAATCAAAACAGTTGAGGTGGATAGGATAAGGTAGGATATCAAATATCTCCAGGACAGAACATTTTTACAGGGTTAATGATCAGAAGACCATGGAGATTTCCAACCCAGGTAATCACTTTTGTTCCCATAATCTTTCTGCTGTTGCAGCAGGTAACTGTGTCATCTGTCCCTAGACTCTGGAAGGAATGTTAGGTGTGTGAGGATGTGGCAGGGACAAGCCACTGAAGGAAGGCAGAAAACAGCACTGGAAACAGGAATCCTCTAAGTGTCCCTCGCCTCTGTTCCAGAAGCACTGTAGATCTTTCTATCCTTGAATGGAAGATGCTACATAAACGTTAGTATGAGTTTTAAGGATTTCTCAAAGACTCATTTCTCACTTCCTCCTTCCTTCCCCACTAAGCTTATTATAGACAATCTGAATAAATCATTTACATGCTGGAGAGAAAAGAAATTGTACTTTCAAAGCTACGTGTTATTTTTAAAGCTGACCCTGTGTGTGGTTACTGTGTATTTCTTTTTTTTTTTTATCCCAATATTTTTTTTCCCCTTTCCCATTTCCTCCCTCCCCGAAAGTCCCATAAGCCCCCTTCCCTCCCTCTTTTCTCCATTCAACCCCCTCTCGCTTCTCTGTCCTGGCATTCCCCTACATCCAGTCTTTCCAGGACCAGGGGTCTCTCCTTCCATCTTCTTAGAAATCTATTGATATGCGGATTGTGTCTAGGGTATTCCGAGATTCTGGGTCAATATCCCCTTATTAGTGACTGCATACCATGTGTGTTCTTTTGTGATTGGGTTACCTCACTAAGGATGATATTTTCAAGATCTGACCATTTGCCCAGGAATTTTGTGAATTCATTGTTTTTAATTGCAGAGTAGTATTCCATTGTGTAGATATACCACATCTTCTGAATCCATTCCTCCGTTGAGGGACATCTGGGTTCTTTCCAGCTTCTGGCTATTATAAATAAGGCTGCTATGAACATAGTGGAGCATGTGTCCTTATTGCATGCAGGTAAAGCCTCTGGGTATATGCCCAGGAGTGGTATAGCCGGATCCTCCGGAAGTGTCATGCCCAGTTTTCTGAGGAACCGCCAGACTGCTTTCCAGAGTGGTTGTACCAGTCTGCAATTCTACCAGCAGTGGAGGAGTGTTCCTCTTTCTCCACATCCTCGCCAACAACTGCTGTCTCCTGTGTATTTCTAATACTACTGTTTCTAAATTTCGGGTTGATTTTGGTTATTTCAAAACATACTTTAAAACATTCTATCTAAAATCACGTTTTTTTTAAAGGTTACAAAAAGTCAACAAATGTTAGTTTCCATTTTTAAAGTCATTATCATTTAAAACATAATGGTCTCGGTGTCCCTTGGCCATCCCTGCCCCTGCTCCTGCCATGATGCCATCTCTATTCACCATTGAAGAATTACAGGCATTTAGGATTATCACAGTGGGGGGACTATGCAGACAGCAGACACTCATTGTCTGCCAGTGTAAAGAATTACAAATGTTTTTCCTTCAAACAGAATTAAGTAAGATTAAGTTAAATTTCCCTTTGCTTTTTCCTGAACATATAAGAGGTATATAAAGAGCAATGGTCAAAGTTAAAGCTAAGAAAATAATTTCCAAAACTTGTTTTCAAAATTAGATGCAAGTGGGTCTTGATTCTACTTAAGTTTGAGGGCAGGGTTGGGCATTGACAATCAAACGCTACTTAGAATTTCTCTAATCTTTCTAGTGACTGTGTCAATTTTGAGTCACTGTCCTTTAAGTTGACAGATGGCCTTCTGCTCTGTACACAAAGCTCTTTCCTCCTACTAGATTGCCTCACCCTGACTTGATACAAGGGTTTATGCCTAATCTTACTGTATCTAGTTATTCCTTGTTTTGCTAACAAGGGTGGCCTGCTTTTTTTCTGAAGGGAAAGAGAGAAGAAGTGGATCTGGGAGAGAAAAGGCGGAGGAGGAATAGGAAGAGGAGGAGGAGGCTGGGAGAAGTGTGTGTGTGTGTGGGGGGGGGGGGGAACTTTGAATGGATGTTACTGAAAACCAAAAATGAAAAGTAGGAAAAAAAAGTTGAATTACTATGAATTACATATTTGCACCAACTAAACCAGTGATCTTTCTCTCTCCCTTAAGTACAACCATGAAAACCTTAATATGAATAAAAGTCAAAACTCTAACATATTAAATGCTTTTATGATTTTTAAAAACAGGAAAATTTACATGGCTAAGCCAACCTAGGGAGATTAAATGTTTAAATTAAAGTTACCTAAGGGAATGAATGATCTTTTTTCATTATTTAAGTGATGGAATTAAAGAAGTTCCTGTTTTCCAGTCAGTTTGATGAATTTAAAACTGTGGAATAAACTGTTCTCATTGTGTAACTCTCAGTTTCTCAGTTTCTGAGAGAGAGAGAGAGAGAGAGAGAGAGAGAGAGAGAGAGAGAGAGAGAGCAAGAGCAGTTGGGTGCAGTTTATACAAATGTGAGGTTAAAGGCTCTGGGTCCCTAAACATGCACTAGCAAGACCACAAGAAAACAGATTTGGGGAGGCATTTACTCCTCTATGTGACTGTACAGACCGGTGCGAGTCTTCTAGACACAAGAATTTTGATGTTGAATAGCATCCTATAGGTTCGACTTCTTAGTCAGCTTTGGCTTTAAGTAGACCCCTCCAATAATTTTCCCAACAGTCACAGAGTACACTTGCAATCTCCAGGGTGCTATTATAATACTTGATTTAAAAAAAAAACAAAACTCTAATTATTTTCAAGTCCTCTGTTTTCTACTTAGCGGCACTTATGGTTTTTGTATTTCGCCCCAAGGCTACATAAAACAGAATGATGGGTTGATAAGCAGTTGGTTTCAGCTCTCTTATCAGCTGTTTTTCCTTAATGACTCAGGGCTATCTCAGGGCTATAAAATCTCCTGATCCACCTTCCTTCCTTCCCACAGAGCCTTTCACTTCGTGATCACCCTCTGAGGGTGACAAGAATTCCACTTCCCTTCATCGGTCTCTGCTTGCTTTCATGAACAATAAACCCTTCACTGGTATCTTTTGGTTTGATTGTTCCTCATGAATATTATCTGTGATATTATTCTCATATATATTTAAATATATATATATATAATAATGTCTTATCTGTTTGTGTTCCTGTCCACTCAAAATTGATTATCTTCAAAACTCAGTGCAGGTACCAGCTCCTCAAAGAAGATTCCCTGACCTCTCCATAGAGCTCAGAACCCCAGAAAACTGTACCAGTCCCAGTGCTCATTCAGTTTACTCTGGGTATATTCACCTTGAGAGGAAAGACTTTGTCTTTCCGGCTTTAGTTATATGTCAGAGGGAGTGAGACTTGGCAAGACTTCTTTTTTTCATTAAGGTGAAATTAAAAGTTAGAATGTAGTTCTTCAAAATTCAATTTAGGTACCGCACTGTAATTAAATGTCCTCAGTAGAAATGGACAAAGCCTACAGGAAGCAATGTCACCAAGAATTCTGAAAACACTTGACTCAGTCTCAAGACTTCTCCTCCCTCGGTGAAGCCTACCTAAGAAGTAGAAGTTTGAAACATTTCAAAAGGTGTGTTTTCACTTATATCTATCATCTACCACAGTAAAGGATACAAGTTAACTGAAAGAAGTATGTAGTGATATAAAATAATCGCTGGTCTTTACTTCCTCAGTGAAGCAGGGTGCAGTTAGTAAGAATTCAAAGGAATTGCCACAACACAGGGACATGTAAGTAAAAATGCAGACCAAAATGTCGAGTTTGAAAGAGAGAAACAGAGGGAGGGGGCAGGGAAGGAAGTAGGTAGGTTAAGGGAAAGGTAGGGGCCAGTTGAAATGGCTCAGCAGATTAATGAACTTTCACCTGACCCTTATTCAGAATTGCTGCCAGGTGTCCTCTAACTCCATAGATAGGCGAAGTCATTCGCCCACACATAACACAAAGTAAATAAATGTAAGTAAAATAAAAAATTAGAAACTTTGAAAAGAAATAAAGAAATAACAAAAACGTTGTAAGTGCCTGTCTGGAAAAACATAAATATGTCCCTTTTTAGTTTTTCTATATTTTTCTAAATTCTACATTAGTATAGGTATTTTACGCCATCATTCATTTTAAGTGTACTTATAAAAATTTATAATCTCTTTTAGAAGTATAACCAAAGTTTATAATTATATTTTATAATTTATAGTTTATAAATTTAAAGTATTTAGATAAATTTTAATGTAAGCCTAATGATAATGTTGGCAGTATTGAAACGGGGGTAATAGACAAATGCTACCACACCCCAATTAACAGTCATTGTATAGTAAGAGAGAGAACAAGAGACAAATACCAATGAGAAATTTCAACAAGTTTGCTCAGAAAAAGTACAGGGTTAGATAAAACTCTGTCCAACAAGGCAGGATGTGTACAGAGAGAACTGAGGAAATAATGCGTGAATTGAATGGGCGGTTAACTTGTGAAGTGACTGGGTGCAGTCTGACATAAAGCACCAGCCCCACTGTCACCACTGTCACTCGCCTGCTGCCCCTCTAGGAAGCAGGCAGCCTGTCATAGATTCATTCCTTCACTCATTTCTCCACTCGTTCAACAGTGACAAGTACTTGTGATGTTATAGTATAATCACCGCAGCCGGCAGATTTTTAAGATAAATTAAGAATCTCCTCCACAGGAAACCTCAAAACTGCAACATAAATAACTGTAGTAAAGGGGGTAAATGTGCCATAAGCAATTCAAATGACAAAAGACTGAAGGGGGGAGGCCCTTCTGGGTAGAGAGAGGTGACATCATAGGGGAGGTAGCACCTGAGCTGAGCCTTAAAGGAGGAAGATTTCAACACCATTTGGAATGTTCATATTTCACATTCCGTCCTTAGGGTGGTACCAGACTTTCACCTTCCTCTCAGCACAGTAGCCTCAACTGCTTGTACAGCTAACTCTTCCTGGTCTTAAAGCACTTCCTCAAAGGCCTTATCTCTTAACAGCCCTCTCACAATTCTGCATTCTCTAGGTTGGCTTCCACCTTAGTAGATCAGTGTTTGTGGACCTGTGAGTCCCGCCCCTTTTCACAGGGTCATGCAAGACTGTCAGAAAACACAGATATTAACATTGTGATTCATAATAGTAGCAAAATGACAATTAAGAAGTAGCAATGAAAATAATTTTATGGTTGGGGGGAGGGTCAGCACATTAGAGGGTCTTGGCCTTAGGAAGGTTGAGGGCCACTGTACTAGAGAATAGAAACTCTCTACTGTGAGGCCAAGAAGTTATCAAGTTGCTCAGAACAAAGTCACTGCTGAAAGGTCTAAGGACAGATTGAGTAAGAGTGTGTGTGTTAACAATGTAACAACTGTCAGCCAGACTGCCTGCTTGGGAAGCTAGTGAAAAGGGTTGTAGCAAGACCGAAACTGAACTCTAATTGGAATGAATCATTACAAACTTCAAAGTGACAGATAATGCGTTGACATGAGGTAAGAAAAGGACAAGCACAGGTGCTTGGAATGTGTGAGAAATCCAGACACCACGGGAAGAGAGCAGTAGTAGATGACATAGCTCCTACGCACAGCCCTCCAAATATCACAAACTGACTATTTCCCCATCAAAACTTCAAGCTTCAACTTAACTACAAATAGCATAACACAACATAACTCAGCCATGAACAGAATGATATTTTGGATAAACTTTCTCTTGCTGTATTCTTTAAAAAAAAAAAAAGCACTTAAGTTTTATTTCCGTGTCTCTCTCTGTGTCTATGTATGCGTGCAGGTGCCATGAGTCTAGAAGAGACCCTCAAGTCCCCTGAAACAGGTAGGTGACCTACCCAATGTGAGCACTGAGCCCCGAATTCCAGGCCTCTACAAGAGCAGCAAGTGCTCTTACAAGCTGAGATATCCCTCCAGCCCTAGTTTTTTAACAAGGCCACTTTATCTAAATTATTCTTAATTTTTCAGTGTGTATACATCATATTAATAAAATTTCTTCAAAACTATAGGGAAAAAACACTTTACTATTAAAAATTCCAAATACTTTGTATTTTTGAAGGCCTTTATGGAAAAGGTAAAAATGGTATTTTTATTGTCAGTTGTTGTTGTTGTTGTTGTTCTTCTTCTCCTCCTCATGATGATGATGATGATGATTATTATTATTATTAGGCTGTGTGAGAAGACCAGAATTATTATTATTATTATCAATTATTATTATTATTATTATGAGGCTGTGTGAGAAGACCAGAAGACAACTTCATGCATTTGCTTGTCTTCATTCACCTTTACATGGAGTCTAGGGATCAGATCAAACTTAAGTTGCCAGACTTGTGGGATGAACACCTTTCCCTTTCCAGACATCTTGCCAGGCCAAAATAAAACATTAATACATAAAAATAATGCCTTTTAGTCAATGAGTCTATATTGTACAACATAAATTAAATTACAATTAACCTGTATAATGAGTGTGTGAGTTTTCCACTTTCACTTACTGAAGATCTTCCAGTTAAATTAAAAATAAGCTGGATGGATGATAAGGGGTTTCCCTCCTAAAATCCTCAGGGGCAGTAACCGAATCGTGGCCTGAGAGGGGATAAACTTGAGCCAGGAAAACACAGACAGTTTCAAAAGTACAGAAAACAGCCTAGTCACGGAGATTTTTAATTACTTACAGTCACTTGATTACTGTTTCAAAATTAAATATTCATAACTGTGTATATCAAAATTCATGCAATAAAAAATCCAAATCCCTACGTAATCTGAGAACAGTTAAGAGCTTCTTCTGTAGAAGGATTAACTGTTAACCAATATTATCATCGTGTGTCATCTGGATACCTGTCCAGTTCCTGCTACACCTATTTTTACAATGTACATTGAATTTAACTTATTTCCTTTTAATTGCTCCATTGTTTTGGATGAGTCTGACACACTCAATACTAATGTTGAAGAAGAAACTACAAACAACAAAACGTCTTCCTTTCCTCATTGGTCAAACTAAATGAACCAGAAAACTAGAACAGTCTCCTACATACATATCTCTTACTCTTCGTTTGTTTCAATGGCTGTTTTTCTCTGCAGTGAGAAGTGCATCATTCAGGAATCCGAAGAACTCACACAAATTCTTCCACAGTTACTTTCCTAGCATGTTGATAACATTTCCCACTGTATTATTTTTCCTCCTAGAAAGTAGCACTTCGACTTGATCTTACATTACCATGGCAATTAAAATGCTATCTTTCCTCACAAGTTGGAATTCTAAATGTATTTTCCGAAATGTACCACTTACGGCCCTCGACCCCATGGAAATGTAAAAAGGTGTATGAAGCCCTGTACATACAAGCAAATACAAAAGAGTTCAGTTCTGGGTACCAGCAGCCCGTTGGGTAGGAAAATGGAGAGTCAGTCTTCAGAGTAAGAGAAATCCTCTTGAAGTACTGACTCTACCACTTTCTTTCTTTCTTTCTTTCTTTTTTTTTTTAGACAAGGTCTCATTTGTGTAGCCCAAGCTGACCTCTTAACTCATACAGACTAGGATGCCCTTGAATTTCAGATCTTTCTGCCCCACCTCTCAAATTCTGGGATCACAGCCCTGTGCTATCGTGTCTGGTTTATCCTATCCTAGTGCTTCCGGCATGAGCCACAGTCCCGCCCCGCTCTATCCCTTCCCCACCTTACTAGAGGTCTTATGCAACTTATTAGGAGACTGCAATATGGACACAAATGAAACCTAGCAGGGGATGGACTTGCACCTGTCTCACCTACAAAGCCTCTTTAAATAATGCTAACAGCATTTTATGTTTCTAAATCATTTTTGAAGTTGACATTATTGATCGGGAGAGTAACAAAGTATCAGAAAAGCAAGATCTACAACTGATTGCAACCACTGATGAGGTAGGTTCCCGGCACTTGTGTACAATCACAGAAATTGGGAGAGGAACAAAGTATCAGAAAAGCAAGGTCTGCAACTCAATACAACCACTAATGAGGGAGGTTCCCTGCAATCACAGAACACATCCTAACTGGAATCCCAGCGGTTCTGTCAGCTGAAAACAGCCCTGCTTTACTTAAAGAAGTTTCAGTCCAAAGGGCTAAACCGCAAACAGCTCAGGGGTAGAATTCTTCTAGGCTAGTGTGTTCAGGGCCCTGGGTTCAATGCCCAGCAGCACAATAAAATAAAATACATGGGTGTGGCAGCCCATATGTATTTTCCACCCACTGAAATTGCCCTGAGCTTCCAAGTCAGCAGGGGTTATAGAGTGAAATCCTGTCTCAAAATCCCCTAAAATGCAACAAATAAAATAAAACTTTTCTATTAAACAGACTGTATTTTTTTTTAAAAAAAAAAAACTGTTTATGTACAAAGAATTGCAATAACTCTACTGCAGTAATACAATGTCATTTTCTTTCTAATCAGATTATTTTGTCCATTTCCTCAAATTGCAGAGTCAGGTTTAAGGGTGGGGACTTGTGACTTTAAACCCCTTTAAACCTACACTAAGAGAAACGGTTTACTTGATCTCCCTCTACAGAAATCATCTTGTTATCTTTTAAACACTATTATGTCATTCATGTTGGACTGTATCGTGCCGTGTCATCGATGATGTCTATTTGTGTCATCTTTAGTTTCCTTGTACTCTGACGACTGTAATCACATTCAAAACTTATTGAAATGCTGACTTAAATAACACATATGTGCACATGTTTAATAACCTATGAAAGGAAGTAAACTATACGTTGTCAAAAGATAGATAGGTGGTAAGAACTAAAAGTCCGCTAATATTCCATTTAGTGTATCTCAGGGCATTTCACTAGAAGTGCTACAACAAAGTGTTTGACACAGATCCCTATGTAAACAACCATGAATTAATTGCCAGTGATATATAAAAGCATTATTAAGTATACTATTCCCTAATAAAATGGAGGGGGAGGAACCTGCTGAAAAAAAAATGTATCCCAACATCAATGGCCATCCGAAATGTCTCCAGGCAAAAAGTTTTAAGGATAAGATGTCAAGAAAACCCCACTATATGATTACTAACATCATGACCAACAGAAAAGGGATTCATAGAGATTATTTACAGGATGAAGAAATGGTAGGAGGTAAAGGCGCCTGCCACCAAGTTTCTGGATGACCTGAGTTCAACACTCAGGAACCACATATTGAAAGGAGAGAAGCTATTCTCGATGGTTTTCTTCCGTTTTACACATGCAGCTGCCTGTTGATGGATGAACTAACTCTCTCTCTCTCTCTCTCTCTCTCTCTCTCTCTCTCTCTCACACACACACACACACACACTCACTAAATAAAATATACTTTCAAAGATAGCTTTAAAAAGATGATTTATTATTAAATTTTAATATTGATTTCATTTCATATCAATGAAAATGAAAGCATTCACCTAAATGTATAAACAAAGGTCTTTTTTGTGGGTGGGCAGTCTCTCACAGTCAGGGAAACAAAGTATTTTTAGTATCACAGAGGGGTACTTGACATCACACTGTTTAATGAGTCTGTCTTATTGTTGGAAAGCAAAGAACATTCTGATTATCTCCTGGATGCAGATTAAAACATTGTCATCTTTTAAAGTAGTTTGGCTATCGGCAATAAGCTAATTCATTTGGTGAAGAAAATAAATGTGCTAATGCCTACATAAGAATATATGGACGATTGTAAGAAAAGTGGTCTCCAGACACGACAGGAGTAACTCGCATGTGAACTCACAGAGGCTGGTAACATGCACAGGGCCTGCACTAGTTCAAGCCAGATGGGGTCTCAGCACTGAGAGGGGATGGGGACATGGGCTTCCACTCCTAACCAAGAAGCTACCTGCAATTGACATCTGCTTGAAAGGGAAAGATTAGTTTTCTCCAGTGGAGCTTCACTGGGTCTATTAACCCCTGTTAAAGGTAGGCCCCATGCCCGCTGATAGACAGCCAACAAGAAGCAAACCCAATGGTGTTTGAATAGATGTTTTTTTCTCATATTTCTTTATTTAGGCAAATTTTTGTCTTTCTAGTTTTTGCTTATATATTATGGGTTCTGATTTACTGATTTTACAAGTTTTTGTTTGAGGTGTGTGTATGTGTTTCTTATCTTATTCTGGATTGTTTATGTTTCTTGATTGACTGTTTTCAGAAGAAAGGGAAAGAAAAGAATTGTATGACTGAGGAGGTGGGGAGGAAAGTGTGAACATATCATATGGAAAAAAATTCAATAGAAAAGGATATGGGGCTGGCGAGAGAGCTCAGCAGTCAAGAGCACCCATTCTCGAGCAGAGGACCTTGTTCTGTCCCCAGCACCCACATGGTGGCTCACAACCATCTCTAACTCCAGGCATATGTAGGGACCTCTTGCATCAGATGTGCATGTGGTTTATACCCACACCCAGGGGAAAGAAATAAAAAAAAATCTTTTAAAACAAGAAAGTAACTATGACTAAGCACAGAAATAATATACAAAGTAATTTGAATAGCATATTCTGTGTTCAGGCTTACATACAGAATAAAAGCAACTTTCAATTTTTTTCTTAAAATGAATGTTCTTTTTTTCTTTTCTCTCTCTCTCTCTCTCTCTCTCTCTCTCTCTCTCTCTCTCTCTCTCTCTCTCTTTGCCATTTTGGTGTTACTGATGCTCAACTGGTTACAAACAGCCAAATCAGCAAAGTATAATTGGATCTTCATTCACTCAATTTTAATTCCAAGCCAAGAAAGTAGGCATAAAGTTGAGAGGCTCATATAATTTAACTGCTTGATGTCAAAAACAAAAGTAGCAAGCCTCAGTTTTGACATCTTTCTTAAAACAAAAGAATATTACTTGGAGTATATATACAACAATTTATATACATGGTCAAGTGATCTCCTAAGGTCCTGCTTCGTGTTCTACTAACATTATGAATTTAGGAATTAATAGAGTTAGCATAATAAAATTAAAATGACTTACTACATTACAGAGATATAGCTTGTTAAATTTAGCAATTAAATAAATGTAAAAAATATTCATGTTGCGTGTTTACTTCAAGCTTAAAATTAATTTTTCTTTTGTGAAAATAGTAACTATGGCATGCCTGGTGGTGTAGCAGTAAAGGCTTTCTAAGGATGAAAACACACAGTATAAAATGAATACCAAGAAGTCATCACTCCTACTGAGAAGTTCTAAAATGCACCATCTTCCACATGAATTGTTTCCGAAGGCCACCAGCTTACTGCTGTCTTCACATCACCTAGTAACAGCTAATAGCTCTAACCATGCCCAGAGGATAGACAAAATATAGACCAACCTGGACAAATGAGAATTTGATGGATGCTAACTAACCTAATTGTCTGAACCAAAACGACAGAGTATCTAATACCAAAGATGAACATATGAGATACATTCCACCATCCCTCCTCTCTCCTTACTAAGCATGCCTAATTAAAAGTTTTTCAGAACTCATAATTAATTACATACATAATGTTGGCCATGATGTTGGCCACTCTTAGAATGTTTTAAAAAAAAAATTTAACAAGAGGCTAAATGAGATATACTGAGCCTACCAGCATACAGGCTTAACAACACTAATACGGAATGTTCTGTGTGCATAGGCAGATGAAGATACAGCAAAATTCTTCAACAGACTCTGAGTCTCCCAAATATGGTGTGTATGCCTAACAGAGACTGCGAATGCAGCCAGCGCTGTCTGCTGAGAGCCCGTTACAGTCTGGGCACAGCAAACAGCCTGGGTGACAGTAGAGTGGGATGCTCAGAAGTGCACAGGAATTCAGCCAAATGCGTGGCAGTTCCCATCATGGTCTTGGATTTATTGACAAGTGGCACTTTTTCTTTTTGTCTGTTACAGATAAAGAACATAAGTTGAGGGCAGATAACACAGTTACATGGTAGTGTGTTTGCCTAGCATGTGTGTGTGAGGTCTGTTTGCCTAGCACGTGTGTGTGTGTGTGTGTGTGTGTGTGTATGTGTGTGTGTGTGTGTGTGTGTGTGTGTGTGTGTGTGTGTGTGTGTGAGGCCTGTTGGCTTAGCACGTATGAGGCCCTAGGTAAAATTCCCAGCACAAAGGGGATTTAAAAAATAAATAAATATATTGAGTAGTAGAAATTTCTTTGTCTTTAAAATACATAGCCTTAAGGATTAGATTTACAAAAGCATGTTATGTCAAATAATATAAACAAAAAAAAAATTGCACAAAAATTTTCCATTCCACAAAAGTGTCTGTTGGAGCTCTGAAAAATTATTGGGGGTGGGGGTATTAAACATACTATATTGCACTGAACTCTATATTTGCCTTTGAGTGTTTCTCACTATAAAATGTTCCTATATGAGGGCTATCTCAAAAGCTGTTGACTATACATGGGATATGTTTTTCTAGCTGGGCTGCCTTGTCTGGCCTCAGTGGGAGAGGAAGCACCAAGCCTCCCAGAGACTTGAAGTGTCAGTGTGGATGGCATACCCAGAGAGGGGCCCATCTGCTTAGAGGAGAAGGGGAGGTGGGAAGAGGGAAGGGTTGTGGAAGGGGTGATGGGGAGGGGACAATGAGCAGGATATAAAGTGAATCATTAAAAAATTAAATGAAATTTAAAAAATACAAAAAATAAAATATTCCTGCAAAAACCTTTAAGCTAGATTATTGTAAAAGAAGTGTTATTGAAAGAAAATTTAAATTATATATTTTTTAGTATTGATTCATTTTTTAATTTCATATGTATATATGATTTTCCTGCATGTAAGTTTAACCACATGCATGCAGTACTCATCGAAGTCAGAAGAGGGCCTCAGATCTTCTGGAACTGGAGTTACAGATGGTTCTTAGCTATGTGGGTGCTGGGAATCAAACCCTGGTCCTCTGCAAGAGCAGCAAGTGCTCTTAACTGCTACACCATCTCTCCAGCTTCCAAAATTTATGTTTTAAAATAGTCTCTAAATATACTCCGTAAATTTCAGTGTGTGCTTGCTCTCAGCAAGAAACAAAGCACGTAAGTACATTACAGACACCATTACAACGAGCACATTTCAACCTAGTCGCTCTGCCTTGAAGCCCTTCAGTGTCCTCAGTGCTATCTACTTGAATGTTCTGTCAAAGGAGAAAGCACAGGTTTTCCCTTCAGATAATTTGTAATTCAATAGGAGTACAATGGAAACAAATATACTCACTGCAAAACAAAACTGTTCTATAACCATCTCTAATTGTGAGTCAATACAAAGTAGCGCTGCGGAGCATTGTGTAGGAACTACTATATTCTTTATATACAATTGTAATAAGTGAGTTTGTAATAAGTAAAACTGGCAAGACACCCCATGAGTTTCATTGCATAAGTTTTACCATTTTATAGATGGAAGAATCTCAGATCTTAGAAAAGTACATGATTGGATCAATTTTTTATACCTAGTGTCTGAGCCACTATTGGAATTAGCCCACATCAGAACTGTCACTAGATCCACAATTTGCACATGCTGTCATGTTAAGTAAGAACTTTTATATAAAGTAATGGAATTTGATTATTACCACATTTCCATCATATAATGTGGAAGTTGATATTCACTACGAGCACACTTTGTGGTAGGTACTTCCCTACACTATACACTAAACCAAACAGATCAATCAAAACCCTATAAGGAAGGATTCTATTTCACCCCATTTTATAGATGAAAAGACTGAGGCTCAGATTAAAATGAGCAAATTGCTCAAGATCACCTAGCAAGTGCAGGAATCAGGACTGAAAGTTAGAGCATATCACTCCAGGACAGATGGTGTTCTTTGTGGGGAATATAGAGCAGAGAAAGAGGCTGGAGAGATAGCTCAACAAATGAGGGATATCCTTGTTCTTTCAGGCTAGAAGAGTTCAGGTCACACTACCCAGACCTGAGAGCCTATCTCTCTGGGTATCAGATATCTCTGGCCCCCAAGAGCACATGAACTCATCATACACACACACACACACACACACACACACACACACTCACACACTACTACTACTACTATTACTACTATTACTCTACTACTACTACTACTACTCTACTACTACTACTACTACTACTAAAAATAATAAAACATAAATAACCAAAAATTAGCAAAGGAAGATAACAAGAGTGTCTTCTGAGACGGGAAGGTGGTTTGTAGAGGCTCAGCATGAGCAGTTCAGCAACACTGGTAGAAGTGTTCGGAGAAGAAAGTGCTGGAGGCCAATCAGGCTGGATACTCATCCCCCATGGAGGAGAAAGGAGTGGGCAGAGACAGCTTCCTTGCCAGTGTGATATAGGGTGTATGAGACAAAATGGAAAAAACGAGACGACTCTCATTAAGAAAAAGTGAAGTACCAATTAATTTGTTCTGAGAAGAAACTGAAAGTCATCAAAGGACTTAGAAGAGGCATGGTAATACCCCCTTCCCCCCAAAAACTGATAGCCCACCATGGCCAAAGTACCTATCACACTGGAAGAAATAAAATAATCACTGAAAAAAAAAAACAGGCTCAAATGTTTTCAGTCTTCTTCTTTCCCTTAAATTGCATCCCCTCGTGATTCTTTATTAAAAAGAAGAAAAAGAAGAAGAAGGAAAAAAAAGAAAAAAGAAAAACCTTCCGATGGAGTGGAAGCTCGAAAGGGAGATCTAATTTAATTAGCATAGCATGTTCTATGTTCCTCATTAGTTTTCATGCCAGGACACCATGACGTTCCTGGTCAGTTTACATATAGCTCTCTCTCAGAACAACAGCAAATCAGATGAAGAAAAGTACCATGGAATTCTGTCCAAGTGAATAAATAAGCTGAAACCTTAAGTATGTCTTAAAAGTATGATTTGAAGATCCATTTACCAGAGCAGAGGACAAAGGCAGTGGTGCCCAGACATCCTTAAGTGGCGTGTCTTAAAAGATATATTCAGTGAAGAAAACTAAGTCTAATGGAATTTCCTCTTATTACTTAAAATAAACCAGGTCACTGAGATGGGTCTGTATTATGGGATCCTGTTCCTTTTGATTCCAGTTTAATTTCATCAAACCATAAATTCCCTTGGAAATACGTAGGCATCTTAGTCACTGTAACTCCAACATTTCAGTATATGTACTTTTGTTTGACTTTAAACATAATAATCATAATCATCATCATCATCGTCATCATCATCATCATCATAATGTGGGCACACTGCTTCGATTTGCTTTTATTTTTTTTTTAACTTGTGTCAACAGCTTTCAGGATGAAGTATCTCTGTGGCTATAAAGCTGAAGGTGTAAAATATATTGCATGATCTGGTGGGAAGTTTCATTCAGAAGACCAAGAAAAGGCCGAGCCTACACATATCAAAACCAAGCTAACTTCCTAGATTACAGCAACTATCTCTTCCTACTTCCCAAAGCCACTGAAGTTAAATATACCTCTCTGTATTAAGTTCAGCTGTAACTACAACTATAATATACATTCAACTGAACCATGACCCATTTTTTGTCTCAGAAGTGAAAGGGAATTATGACAGTTACAAGACGTGCATTTTTTCCATTCTAAGATCCTTCTGAAAGGATTCAGCAAGACTCCTCAGGACATTTATTTGCTTTTCAACATATTTATTTATATTACTGCTTAGAAGACAGCATTTTAATAACTCGTTGATAACAACTATATTTTTCACCTACTTTCAAAGTTTACAGACCAAGAGGCCTTTGGCAAGGAAAAAGACGAGTATGTAATATGATACCTAAGTCTAAAATTCAGTTATAACTACATGCTATAATTACTTAGAAGACACCAACAATTCACACAACAAATACAAAATTAACATATATAAATAAATGCGGTTTAAAATACCCACCCCTAGCAGAAAGCTTTTTGGTGTTGATAATTTTGGCAGCATACTCTTGTCCAGTAGGGATTTTCATACATCTTCTCACCACTGAGAATGCCCCCCTGGAAACCAATAATTAGCAAGTCATCAGTATAATCAGATCTGGTATCCACTTGCAAATGCACAATCTGAGTGGTTTTACGAATCTTTAGTGGTCTGTCAAATATCAATATAATAAAAGCATTATCTAGAAAACGAACAATTCTTTCCTGCCAACCCAGTTCCCTTTTTTAATGTTGTGGAATAAAAGTAAATTTTAATTGACTGGAAACACATAGATTATTAATCAACAAAATAGAAGGAAATGCCAATTATGACCACTCTGGTTTGCACATGAAATCTGAAAACAATTTATAATTCACACTCACAAAACACCAACTGCTCATAGCAAACCCTGCAAAAAGCGGAGCCCGGGGAGCAGAAGAAAAAAACTGCTGCATGTTTATTCCGGTAGGAAACATAATTAACGTGGTTCCAAGTAAGTAAATATGGCGATTGTTTTCATTAAAACATAAATCTGGAGCTCACTGGTGTGCTTTAACAGGTCCTGGGGTATGGTGATTTCTCTTTGCCTGGTTTGGGCTGGGGGAGGGGAGAGATTTGAATTAAGCTGTTCTTCCGACATGTCTCCATGTTTCAACAGCAGATCATCTATAAAGATATCATTTGATTTAAAAATGCTCACACTTCCTTTTATGCAACTGTACGGAAACCTACAGCGCGCGTACACACACACACACACACACACACACACGCAAATGCATCCTTTCTCTTATAGTGAAAATTAGCGATAGGTATGGGGTCTGATGCTCGGTAAACCGACACTCCAGAGTGGGTCTCTGGTTGCCCCTGTGCAGATCTTCAGTAGGTACCCTGTCGCTTCTTAACATCTCAAGGAAGTTCTGCCACTTTAGTCATTTTACACAAGCTAGGGTACCCTGGGGAAGCGCTCTCCCAGGCTCTAGGGCTTTCCTCTGCCTGGATAAATAAATCCTCTCAGAAAAGATGTACACGTAAATCCTAGAATGATGGTGAGCGAGTCATCTTAGTGCAAAGAAGGATAGCGGATACATGGCAGAGACATGGGTTCTGTTGGGTGGCCCTTTTCCTGGACGGAACAACTACTTGGATGCCGAACCAGACTCTCCACCAAGCCAAGTTGAACTTTCGGCATCGATAAATATGGCACCATCTCGGAGAGCGAGTGCTCAATTAGCTCATCCGAACCTGGGTCAGACCGCAGATACAGCGCGGACTGAGCAAGAGACATCTATTTACCAAAAATGTGATAAATGTTGCATTTTACATGCATCTCCTTTCCTCTCCGAACACACACACACACACACACACACACACACACACACACATTCGCACTCGCGTGCGCGCACACTTCTCAGGATGACAGCTACAACTGCAGAGATCGTAAATTCACTAAGTCTCCGCTGGAGAGGTGGAGGACCCGAGGGGATGGGCTAGGAATTCGGAGCACCCGCCACAGTAGGGCAAAGGTTTCCTCCCCTCTGTGCCCCACCCGCACCAAGCCAGGGTCCGTCACTCCGCCTCGGCCCGCGGGCTCCCTGTCCCCACGAGGGAGACGAGGGGTCGCGGGGAGGAGATGCCAAGCAGGGACGCTTACTTTCCGAGCTCCTCGAAGAGCTGATACTCGTCGGTGAACCGGGTGCAGGTGGTGGTCGAAGCCATGGCGGGGTCTGGACAGTGCGACGGGCGACACGCGAACGGACGCGGCTTCCCGGGACTGGCGCCGCCGCGCTGTCACCCGGGGCCGCCCTCACTTTCCTTGTCCGAAAGTAGCTCGCCGGCGAGGGAGTGCGCGCAGGGGCGGGGCGCGCGGGGCGAGGTGGCCAGACCAGCCCGCGCCGCGATCCCTCCTCCTCTCCTCCTCCCGCGGCGGCTGCCGGGCTGAGGGCTCCCGAAGGGGCGGGGGAGAGGTGTCAGGAGGGGCTGCCGCGGTCACCGGGGCCGCCCGGAGAGCTCAACGCAGCGCCCCGGGGTGGCGGGTGGCAGCGGCCGAGTGAACACCCAGCCGGACGCTCCTGCGAGCAGAGGCGGCGCTGGTGGCCCGCACGCCCTCCCCACGGGGCCGCAACGCTGGGAACTCGCGGGGCGACAGAGTGCGCTCGCTCGGCTCGGGCGAAGCTGGCAGCCGCGGCTCCTCCCCGGCGCCTCCTCCCGCCTCTCCCCGCCCAGCGAAGCCCCCTCCTCGCCGTCCCCAAACCTCCCTCTAGCGACTCTCGCCTCCGTCCCTTCGGGCTGCTCTCCCGCAGCCGTCTAGGGAGACCGGCGGAGGGAGATGTGCGGAGCAGCGGGGAGCGCGCTTAAGGGGACGGGACTGAGATGTCGCAGTGACCCATGAAGGAACGGAAAGATGAGAGACAACTCGCAGCTCCCACACCCTGGATGGCTCTACCCCGGGGAGATGGCCACGGTGCTTGGGGAAATCGAGAAAAAGGGTGCAACCCTTGCCTCTGGGCGGGGTTCGCGTTTACTGCTCCCAGACCCGGGTCCTACGTCTCCCGGCTCGCAGCGACTGCCGGGGACTGCCAGCCCTGGCCACCTCTGCTGCGCCCGGCTGTCCCTTAGCTAGGGGCAAGAATGGCCAGGGCACCACGTTTCGCTTCAGTTTTTACTGTCACCTCCTCTCCCTCCTCTCCCGTTGTTTTCCCGATTAGAGTGATCCCCATAAGCATTTGCTTGGCCATAAATCTTAACATAAGGAAAGCCAAAAGTGCACCACTGTGCCACACCTTCCTTCCTCTCCAGAGTAAGTCCCTTGTAACCTCAGCAAGTTCTGATAGTAAGAAGGGCTCTCGCGAGATGTCCCACTCCGGTGGCTAGGGGGTGGGGCAGTAGGAAGGTTGGCTGTGGGTCACGCGACCCAGAAGGAGCTGACGTCATTAGCGTCACGTGAGCGTGTCTAGCATTTTCACTTTGCGATGGGAGAAAGCAAAAGGAGAGGGAGGTCGCGATTTCTTTACTTGCATTCTCTGAGAGTAGGCCAGGTAGGAGCACAGGAATGTACTTCCTCAGGGGCTATCTGGAAAACCATTTAAGAGTTCAAGAACGTGCCTACAATTAAGCATATCTGACTCTGTTGCTTAAAAATTAACATGGAGAAAAAAATTAGCATGTAAGATAGGTAAGTTGTAACTGGTTGTTAAGATCATTTCTGGACCTTCTTTCCATTTCTGATCTTTAATAAACGAGGCAATTGCAGATTTAGAGGCCTATGGGAAATAGAGAAGCATCATGAACTTTCAAAAAATTTTCTTCCGATTGTTGCTTTTTGTTCTACAGCAGGAAACCATAAAATCCTGCATTTCTATTGCTTATTTGCTCGTGCTTAGAATCACATCATGCACTTAAAATTTCACAGCGGGAAGATGATAGGTAACTTTCAGTTAGGAAGCCCTTAGAGGCTTTTTGTCGTCTTTTCTGGGCGGCTATTCATTACCTTGTCCACTGTCGGGGTGTTTCCAGTTCTTTTATTTCCTGTTCTAATGAATGCTGAGTGCCCTTTGAGCCGAAGTACTCAAGATGGTCATAAAACTTTTAAACGCTTTTTTTTTTGATATAGATCTTGCAAATATTGTTCACATTTCTAATAGCCCTCTCCCACTCAAGACAAGAAAATACTTTTTGCATTTAGTTATCATTCAATGTCTGCATTGTTTGGCCCATGAAAATGTCATTTACTGGCCTGTTTTACTATAATTTTCCCTTCAACTTTCCTTACATCATTTAATATTCTTCCCACGCATTAGATTCCTAGTGTGCATTTTTGATGTTGCTGAGCTCGTGGCACCTGCACGTGTCCTACTTTTTCTTGTGTGGTTCCTACCTAGAGACCTCTGCTGTTCAGTTGTCGCTGTGGAACACCCTTGGAAGCTTATCGGAAGTTCCTCTGTGTTTTTTACAGAGCTTTGATTCCTTTTTGTTTTTAAAGCAAATCTTGTCTTTTATGTACTTAAATGTGAACATTTTTATTTGCTTGGGACAGGGTCTCAGTATGTCTCCTTAAATGGAATGGAACTCACTATGTAAATGAGGCGGGGCCTCAAACTCAGATCCACCTGCCTCTGCCTCCCCAGCCTGTGACTAAAGGAATGGAGTACCATACCTGGCCAAATCTGATCATTTTTAATAACAAAATTGAGATGCACTCGGGTCTTACTTAATTACTGGCCATAAAAGACAAGGATTACCTGGTATAAATGTAGTGACAAAGAGAAAGAGATGATACTAAAAAGTTAAAAGGAGAAAAAGTAGTGTTTAAATATTAATAACCAAGCTAAGATTTGAAAGGAAGAAATAATTTGGTCTTAAATAAACATTTTTAATATGTAGCTTAAATGTATGGCTCTCGGTTATAATGGAATAATTTAATATTCTTTCCTAAATCCAAAAGTGAAAACAAAAATAAAATTTTAAAAATGAGCATAATATTACAGTATTTAACTTAGTTTTTGAAAATAATGGCAGCTGTAAATGGTTAAAATAATTTGGAGTATAACAAAAAAGTAACTGCATTTGATGTATCATTATCAAGTTAGTATTTGTAGAGAAGAACCTTGTATTTTGTTATACTTTTATACAAATAGTGTTTAATCTACACATACTCTGTTTGATCTATATTGTATTCTCATTAAACTATTTCTTTTCTTTAAAAATATTCACAGTTATTTCTAAAGGTAGAACCTCCTTAAGATAGTAATCATATTCATTATGTTTTCTTTTAATTCTGATTCATCACTTTAGGAACAGCTGCAGGTTAGTCAATTTTTTAAAAGGCATAATTACAAACCAAATGACTAGAATTTAGTGTCAAAGGACCTTTAGTCAAGTGTCCTTACCTGATTATTCCAGTCAACCAAAAGGAATGAACGAGTAATAAAGAAAGGGAGGTCTTAAAAATTGTACATGAAATTTGTTTTAAATGGTAAGACAGACTTTATTCAAACTGGACCATGGTGACAGGAACAGTTGTAACTTAATCTTCTCAACTCCGATTCAAAAGAGGGCAAGCAAAGATTTACAGCCAAGGAGCAGAGGGGAGGCCAGTGGGTGTAAGCACTGAGCATTTTCTTCCTCTTCTCTCATTTTGCTACTTGGAATTAGAAGTTTCAAAACTTTAGTATTCTCACTTAGAATGGACAAGAATCTAATGTACGTGGTATACTAAGACTTAGCATTCCCTGATTTTCCTTCAGACAAACCTTCCAGGAAACACAGCATTGACCTCAAAGAGTAGAAGAGTACATGCTGTAGTCAAATACGAGTGGTCATTGCCTGGGAACACTGGTTATCCTAATTTCCACATTCCAATGTAGTTAGCAGTTTAGTGAAATTGTATGTTAACTGAACAAAGTAAATCGTAAACCAAGGCACTTTCCAAAAACATTGGTGGAAACATCAGGTGGGAAGATAACAGAGGATCCAGGAAACCTCAGCTCTAGGCCTCAGATGCTGTCTGATATCATTCTTATCCTGTTGATTGACAGAAACGATGGGTCTGCTTGTGCATTCCCAAACAGTCATCTAATAGTCACAAAGATATTAGGTCACACACAGAGGAGGGTAATAAACAGCTATGGAGGACCAAGATAGAGCAAGATAATTTGTAATTAGGACCTTGATCTTCACCATTCCAATGTCTCTGCCATCACTAAATCAGATCCTAGCCAGGCAAGCAAGGGTGTGACAACATGCTCGGTCTATCTTTCTGAGCCTGGGCTACCTCTAGACATTGTACTAATTTGAAGTTCCATCCATTTTCCTGGTTTTGTTTTCTTCTTTTTAAGTATTTTTATTCTTTAAGAATTTTCCACATTGTATTTTGATCATATTTACCCTTTCCAACTCTTCCCAGATCTGTCTCCCATTCCATACCCTGTAACTGTATGTCCTCACTTTTTAAAGGTTCAGTTAGTGTTGCCTGTCTACTATTGAGTGTGTGGCCATCTACTGGAGCAAGGACCATACCCTTATGGAAAATAAACTCTCCCTCTCATAGAAGCTATCAACTAGCAATATTTCCTCAATTAGGGGTGGGACTTCATGACCAACTCTTCTCTCCGTGCTAGGATTTGGTGTGGCTTGAGCTTGTGTAGATCCACTGCACAATGTCACAATTGCTGTGAATTCATATGCGCAACTGTTCTATTGTAGCAAACAAACAAACAAACAAACAAAAAACAAAAACAAAAAAACCCCACTGCCCTTAAAGTCATCCACTGCCTCTCACTCTTTCTGCCTCCTTTTCTTCAATGACACTTGGCCCTTGGGAGAAATAGGGGTGATATAGGTGGTATAGGCTCACCTATTTATGGCTGAGGAATCCATGGTCACTTACTCTCTGTGCCTTGAACAGTTTTGATTTCAGTGTTAATCACTATTTACTCTACAAAAAGAAATTTCTCTAGTGAGGTTTGAGACCTACACTATAGTTATCACAATAAGTCATTAGGATTCAATGTAATACTGCATCTCTTTTTCAGAGGAAATAGCAGTCGATCTTCTACCAGGGCCTATGACTGTCCAGTCTTAGGTTCTTGGCCCCAGTAATGGTGCCAAGCATGGGTTTCATATTGTGAAGAGGGATATAAATCCAATGGAACAGAGGCTGGATTCTCTACTGGTTGTTTTTTATCAGCTTGACACACCTGGGAAGTGGGAACCTCAAGTGAGGAATTCAGTCCATCAGATTGGCTAATGTATGTCTGTGGACCATCGTCTTGATTAATGATTGATGCCGAGAATACTGTGGGTGGTGCTACTCCTGGGTACCCATCCTTGGGTTGTATAAGAAAGCAAGCTGAGCGAACCATGTAGCCAGTGTTCTTCTACGGTCTCTGTTTCAGTTCCTACCTTCAGGTTCCTGTCTGAGTTCCTGCCATAACTTCCCTGTGGTATAATACAATCTCCAGTGCACACAGGAGTATAGTTACATTGAAACTCGACAAGGGATGTATGGCATTGCTTTGAAAAATATGGATTCTAGAGATAGGCTACCTGTACTAGCTTACAGACCTAGGGATCTCTCTAGCCTGGTCTAGGTCATAGGGACAGTGTAGAGGTCATTTGGGCTATTAGCTACCTCTGGTCCTGGCTGTGGGACTGTGGGGAAGCCCTGGCTATAAGAGGTCATTTAGATTACTAGCCACCTCTGGTCCTGGTTGTAGCTTGATGTGGCCTAGTCCAACAGATAACCAGGTCCCCAGGCTATATTCACGTTCAATTCCCAGCTTTCTGGGTAGAAGAACAGTTCTTTTGTTTTTGTTAGTTTGTTGTTGATTTTTTATGTTTTTCTCATTGGAAAGACAATCTGGTATTCTTACCGTTTCTGGTTTCTCTGGAGATATGTGGGCTCAGGGATCTCCATGCTCTGCTCTCAGCACTTCTTATAGAGCCTTAAACACTTTGAAAATACTGTTCCTTCTTTCTCACGTGTCCACCTTTTCCTTGTCAGAATGTTCCGACTCTTCCACCCAGTCTTGAAGTTGATGCTCTATTCTCACCCTGACCCATTCTGCTGATGAAACCTTCCTCAGAGTTTTTTTGTTTGACTTAACATGTTCATTTCCAGCCTTTCAGTTTGATTCTTCCTCCTCTTCCCTCAACCCAACCTGAAATGTGTTTCTCGTGAATGTGTGCTGTGCCCATCGAGGTCAGATCAGGTCATATCTGCTAGAACTGGAGTCATAGAGGTTGTGAATGGCCATGTGTCTACCGAGAAAAAAACCAGGATCTTCCAGAAGAGTAGCTAGTGCCCTTATATGCTGAGCTGTCCCTCAAGCTCCCCATTTTTCTCTTTATTGAATTTTTCTTCCCTACCGTGTACCAACTCCTTTATTCATTCCGATGTCTTGAGATTCTTTCAAGAGTCTATTTTCTTTTTTTGATTTCTTTGAACAAATGCAAAGCTTTCCTTGAAATTTGTTTTCTGGAACTTCACCCTCACTGGAGGCCATTACAGTGAAATTTGAGGGTCACTCCCACTCCTCCACAGTTCATCACAAGTCTTGTATTTCACACATTCTCACTTAAATTCAAACATGCATCTAACCTTCTCCCAGAAATTTTCACTAAGGAAAAAAACCTGATGTGCCCCATCTCAGTGTAGGTTGTTGGTTCCTACAGGAACATAAGCTAATTTTTTTTTAATACATTGATACAGCCATTGAGAGTTCTGGGCCCTGCTCACTTTCATACTCGTCTCGTGTCCCCACCACATCCTAATTCTTAAAGGTCTCTAGATTACGTAGCTACTTCTCCCCATTTCTAACTCTACGCAGTTTGTTGGGACAGCCTTCAAGTTGCATCAATACTTGTACATTTTCCCATTTCTTACACTCAACTTAGAGTCATGTCTTTTGAAATATTGAAATATTTTATTCACTTCTTTGATGATCTTAACATGGAAACTAAAATCTTTCATGTTTCAAGAAACCTTACCTGATCTAGCTCTTGTATCTTACATTGTTTAGGAAGTTGTTCTAAATCCCTGGAGCCATAAAGATGTTTTCTTTGACCATTAGACTGACTGTGGTTAGTATTTAAACCTGACTGAGTTTTTGTGTGTACATAATGTGATGTAAGGATCTACTTTCTTTTTTCCATAATGAATAAGACTGTACACTGGTTTGGTTGGCTTCTAGCTTTGGATCTGTGCACAGCAGCCCTATGCTAAGAGCTAAAGTAGTAGGTTTCATTTACTTTTTTTTTTTTTTTTTTTTGGAGAAGGTCATGCTTTATAGTTCAGGCTGGGCTAGACCTTGCTGTGAAGACCAGGCTGGTTTCAGACTCAGAGATCTGCTTGCTAGTGTTAGGATTGCAGGTGTATCCCACCATGCCCAGACCAGGTCTTACCCTCTCCATAACCACAGGCCAGGGAATCAAGCCTTCAACATATGGTGTTTGTTGTCATCCACATTGCATCCAAATTACACCAATCAGCTTCACAATGTTACCAATATGTTAAGTAAGGAGACCAGCACTATGACTTATGGGAAAAGCCCTTCCAAGAAATCATACATTCATTTATACCCAAAACTACTTCCATTGTTCAATTATGTTCAATTTTGTGAGAGTTTCTTACAAATTTGCAGAGCATGAATCTTTATGTCTAAAAATTAATTTTAAAATAACTTAAAATGTTTACTTTTATGAACAGGTGAAAAATTGGGAGTGGGACAGATGGCTTAACGGTTAAGAGCAATTAAGTTAAGTTACTCTTCTAGAGGATAGGATTCTCTACCCACATGGTGGCTCACAACCAACTCTAACTCCATTTCAGAGGATCTAACTAACTCCTTCTTGTTGTCACCATGGACACCAGGCACACATGGGGTACACAGACCCACAGGCAAACAAAACATTTATATGCATAAAATAAGTTAATTGAAAAAAATAATTAAAAGTTGAGAATTTGTTTTCTATTATTCTAATGTGCTGAATGGGCCTGATCCTCTGTGATATATAGCTTTAACTGTTAGCTTGAAACAACCTCGAGCTATCTGAGAATGTACTCTCAAGTGAGACGTTGCCTAGAATAGATTGGCCTGTGGGTATGACTGTAGGGGGATTGTCTTGATAGTTAATTAATATAGGAGGGCCCATCTTATCATGGGCAGTACCATTCCCTGGGCAGGTGATACTAGGCTGTTTGAACTAGCTATGAGCCTACTCATGTCATCTAGGGGCATTCTATGGTTTCTGCTGTTCTTCCTTGGCTGTTAATTACCTGGTCAGAAGCAATTTTGCCTAGAGTAAAGGGCAGGCCTGCCTTCAAGTTCCTGCTTTGTGTTTCTGTCCTACGCCTAGTGGTGGACTATTGCCTAGAAAAGTATGTCAAATAAACCCTTCCCTCCTCTAAGCTGTTTAGGTCATGGAATTTGTTACAGCAATGTAATGAAACTAAAACAAGATCTATTTATTAATCTGCTCTCACCAAACCTATATAATTATGGGAAGTCTATCTTATTTGCATATTGAGAAGTCTAATTAATGTGTTATAGTTCAGGTTCTACTTATTACTTTCCAAGATCATCAAGATACTGAAGTTTCTTATTCTTGGGTTTGGGGGTTTCCCAACATTGGTTATATAATTACACATTCATTCTTTCAAAAACAAAAAAATGAGATTTCAGAATGTTTGCCTCATCACACAGCACCGGTTGCTAAACCTCTTCACCAAGATGTGCTCCATTCCACCACAGAAATAGGTATGGAGTTTCATACATGACTTGAATATTTATAGCAGGCATCCCTGACTTGAGAATGTATTTTTGGCAAAGGTGTGAGAACAGAAGTAATCCTGCACTTCCAGACCTGGCCCATGGAAATTCCCATTCATGGTTTTGCTGTTCCTGACAGATTCTCAATCACTGGGGTGGTAAACCCAAGGGTAGTCTTATAAGAAGCCCATTGAGGATGGAAAAGTGGCTGCCAGTCTGGGCAAAGACTTCAGAGTGCATAACAGCTAATGCAGAGACCTGCTCTGCGCCAAAGTCATAAAGTTGTTCTTGAAGGAGTTGAAATTTGAGCTCCCTAGGCGATTTGAGGTTACCAAATCTAAAATAGCAGGGAGGGAGGATTTATGATCAAAAGTCTGGACAGATGTGTTATCATTTTAACTCAAAATTTAAAGATAAAATTACAACTAATACCTGAAAGGGTATGTGTTTGGAGCACATCCATGTTACATTTCCTTCATACTATGCCTGTTTCCTTTGGAGTGCTATTTGAGAGCTGTTACGCCAGTCAAAGCAAACCTGTGTGCAGCTCAAGTTAAATGAAGAATCAGTTTACATTTCTCACTGCCCGTGCCCCATCCCACTTCCCATGTAATGACTTTCATGCAGCACCAGTAACCGGTACTTAGAGGGTTTGGAAGTGATGATGATAATTAACTCTGAAAGGGGTAAAGGATGTTATCTTCAAATATGGTCCAATTGTAATGATTTCTTCTCTTTCGTTCATTCTGTCTACAAGAAAGTGAGAGTGCTCAATTAATAGCTATTTGCGAACAACATCTTTTTTCACACTGTCTGACTGAATGAGAAAGGTGTGCTCTCAACTTAAGTGTGAAAACGTATTTTTGAATATGAAGGCAAATAATCTGGGTAGGTGGGTGGGTTGCTAAGGAACACACAGGTGGAAAACCAGTCAAAGTACTCTGAAGTGTAAATGTGAAAAGAGTGTCATTAATTTTACAGTAGTATGTGGGTGTGGACATGCATTATTAGGCTGAGCACTGTTAAGAATATAATATCTGGAAAAGTAGATAACTTGATTTTACAAAATTTATCTTCAAATTGGGCAAATAAGCATTAAATCATTTTAAAATAATAAATTTAAGTAATATAGGGAAGAACCTAATAACTATATGTATGAACTGGAGAGATGATGCAATATAGAGGAAGCTTATAGTTCTTCCAAAGAACCCAGTTCCCAGTACCCATGCTATGTGGCTTAGCATTGCCTGTAATTCTATCTCCAGGAGCTCTGATGTCCTCATCCAGCCTGTATGGCATCCTGCACTCATGTGGCACACACATGTGCAGACATACACACACAGGAACACTCACACACATACAACCACACATAAATTTTAAAGTATACATAGAATTTTCTGGTGAAATGGGCACAGGAGGTTGCTCTAAGAAAGGATGAACAA
Source organism: Tokudaia tokunoshimensis (assembly GCA_036184795.1). NCBI lineage: Eukaryota > Metazoa > Chordata > Mammalia > Rodentia > Muridae > Tokudaia > Tokudaia tokunoshimensis. The sequence continues at coordinate 34,014,309 of BTHU01000003.1, forward strand.
AGTTAGATCTAGATCATGAATAGGAACTGACTAGGTGAGGTGTAAAAGATATCAATCTAGAAGATATAGCATGTCAATTCACAAATTCGAGGAATGGAAGGCTGCCCAGAGTGGCTAAGATACAGAAAGAGCAGAATGAGTCAGGGAGACAGTGAGACACTTCTCTGGATGTGATGCTTCTGAACGATATTCATTCAGGCTGTTCTGAAAAAGTGAATTTTGCTAATCTATGATGATTGACTTGAAAATACAGGAGGAAAAATTATAGCTTGAATCCAAGTAATACTGGCAAAAATAAAGATTAAACATATAAAGATAATAAAGATAAACATACTTCCTTCACACATACATATAGAGATGTATATTTATATATATTGACAATTGAGATTATATGAACAGAGATTAGATAAACTATATAGACCTCCTGTGTAAGCATGACTTAGATTTTTGTTTTCTACCTTTTACTAGGAGGCACAAGACTATAAATCAATAAATATCATTTTGCCCAAAAAATTCCCACCTAGAAAAATAACTTATCAATTTAGTTTTCAAATTTTATTTCCTGGTGTCCCTTACTTTTAAGCCATTTCATCATCAACTTTTTGTTTGTTTTGTTCTGTTCATTTCTTGAAAGACTTCATTAATCTGGTTGAGGCCAGAGTTCAAGTCTAACCTCAGGACCCTTCTGAAACACTAAGATTGTCCAGATGGAGATTTCACTGTTGGGATAAACTTCTTGTGCAATATCAATAGGTTAGCCAGAGATATTGTGAATAGTTAAGTAATGGAAATGCCTGGTTCTATTTTCAAAAGCACTGACACAACTATACAATGAAGTAATAGAAGTATTTGAGTGTTCTTACATTAAGTTGTGTGATGACTAATCTGGACTCTCAACTTGATTAGGTAGAGACCCACCTAGGACACTAATAAAGCACACCTTGGGGCTGTCTATGGTGGCACTTTCAGTGAAGATTAACTGACAGGACAGGTCTGCCCTGAATGTGGGCAGAATCAACCTGCTGACCAGAATCCCAGATGGAATAAAAGAAAAATGAAAAGAAAGCCCTCTACCATATGAGTGCCCTTACCTAATTCTCGGAAAACATGAGCCCAAATAAATCTTTCCTCCCTCAAGTTGTTTTTTATCAGATATTTAGTAACTGAAATGAAATGCTAACATGAGTTATTCTGCATGATAATATTTACATAAAGAAATGGTGTGATATATTGACTAAAACTTAACATTACTAAATGATTTACATAGCTTTAACCCCTTCGTCTCTGTTTGGCTGGTTGGAGGGAGGTATAGATAGATACACAGATATTAAATTCTCTAAGTAAAGATTTTGAATTATATTATTATGAAGCTTCCCCAGTATGTTCTGATCTCTACATAATAAATACATTTTACTTGTAGAATTAAAAACAATGAATAGGTAAAGAGAGCCCAACTTCTGAATTTATAGGAATCCCAGCAGAAGTTTAACATTTGTAAGCTCTGTAGGGTCTTCCTTTATACTTAATACCAGGTAACCTTTAACTGTTCACTGTAGGACTCACAATATTGTGAGTTCATTCTCTATGCACTTCATTTTCTAAATAGGGGAACAGAAAAACACATGCACCCAAAGAAAGTGACCGACTTAAAGGACTATAAATTGGAAAAGCATGTGTGTATATATACATTTATGTGTGTGTGTGTGTATGTATATGAGTATTGGTGTGTGTATATGCATATTGGTATGTGTATATTAGTGTATTTTTGTGTTTGTCTTTGTGTGTATGTATATTAGTGTATTTGTATGTGTTCATCTTCATGTGTACACATATTGGGGTGTGTATGTATTGATGTGTATGTGTATGTATATATTGGTATGTGTGTATTGGTGTGTGTGTGTGTGTGTGTGTGTGTGTGTGTGTGTGTGTTTAAGCCAGAGAACAACCTCTGATGTTGTTCTCAGGTACCACATCCTTGGTTTTGAGATGGTGTTCATTGACCTGGAGCTTGCTAACAAGGCCAGGTTGGCTGGAACAAGCACTAGAGATCTATCTACCTCTGCCCTCCCGTGGGGTTACAAGTTCATGCCCCATGCCTAGCTCTTTTACAGGGCACTGGAGATGGAATACAGGCCTTCCTGCTTGTAGGACAAACACATTACAAACTGAAGTATCTTTACAACTCCCAGATCCTATATTTTCAATCACTTAACTATCTTCCATAATCCATTCATGTAGATATATGCCGTCATAGTTTGCTTTCTCGTGCTGGGACAAAAGACCATGGAAACACATCTTGAGGAAGAAGGGGTTTATTTGACTTACCGATTATTGCCCATAAACAGGGGGGAAGACAAGGCAGGAATTTGGGGCTGGACCCTGGAGGCATGAATGGAAGTAGAGATCATGGAGGAATGCTGCTTGCTCTCAGGACTTTCTCACCACACTGTTTTATATAGCTTAGAACTCTCTGCAGAGGTGATGCCACCCACAGAGGGTTGGGTCCTCTGACACTAATTATTAATCAATAAAAATATCCTGTAGATGTTGACAAGCCTGCCAATCTTAGACAAGACATGCCAATCTGATAGAGGCATTTTCTCAAGTAAGGCCCCCCTCTTCCCAGATGACCTAGCTTGTGTCAAGTTGTCAAAAACTAACTCAGAACATATGCCAAAGCTTGATACAAGCTGACTCCACTTTTTGTATGGGTAGTGCTGACAATACTTAGCTATTAAGGGTGAGCTGTGCTTTGAGGGGGTAACAATTTGAAGAGAGCACATATACTCCTGAAGTGTAATAATTTGTCTCCAGGGGAAAACTCCAACTACATTTCCTTCCTCACTAATGAGCTACCCTACTCCCTCAGTGTCAAATAACATTTAGTCAACAATGCTTTTCCAGAGAGACTAGTGATGTGTTTTCTGAACAGAATACATCTGTAGCAATCACTACTTGCTCTGTAGATTTATAGAGCCTATCTTTCTTTTCTGCTGTCCAGACTTCACATTCTGTTTTTTACTTTTTACTGGCTCTACTAGTTCCATCCCTCAGACTCATTTTTGGTTTTATCTCAGGCTGATTTAGGTTAGAGTCTTCAAATTTAGATTAAGTACTAAAAGGAAAAAGGTCAGAGATTCTTAAATCGTTGACTAAATGTTTCCATGACATAGGCAAATCCATTTCATGTTCCCTGCCCACTTCCTTCCTTGGTCCTAAGTCCTGAGGCTTAATGGAGGTTTGTCTATTCAGTTAGCAAAGCTAGAATCGAGGTGTTCCCTAGGTCAAGGGGGAAAAAATACTCTCATCTGTGTGGCTTTCATCAGTATTGACTATTATTTTGTTTATGTCTGGGTAATTCAACTTTCAGTGGGAATCATTCTAATGACCAGGCATGCCCAATAACCAAAATCCAGACAGCTGACATTAGCCTCATCCTTTAGGAATATTGAATTCTACATAACTAATTACCACTGATAAACTATTTTTATACATCTCAGTTCAGTTTTGATACTAACCAGAGTTAACACAGACTCCCCAGGTAAAGGGTCATCGCCAAATGACTGCCAGCATTTCAGAAACCAATCACAGATCCCCAGCTGACACCTTATGGCCAAGAAGTTTTCTCATAACTCCTTCTACAGTTTGATACTTTGTTAATCTGGCTTTCAGGACTTGCTGCAACACTTCACCATAATAGTGAAGAAACAAATGGAGAGGTTGAAAAGGGTCCCAAGGTACTCACTGTTTCATGGAATTCTCATTAAGACCTTGCAGCTACAGTCTATATTACAAAAAGCAAATTTTAATCAGATCACCTGTTCTAAAGAAACTATTAAAATAACCAAATTAATAAGAACCAGCAGGAAAGGGAGATTTGTACACTGTGGCTACATTGAGAAGGGAGATGAGATCCAGTTAGTCTCCACACACCACTGTTCTCACCACACCCATTCCCACTCTACACTCCCATCCCCACCATCACCATAAATAGATGGTAAGGAATATGCACATGTAAACAGTCCCAGTCAAATGCCAATGACCAATCATGGTCTGTCTCATGATGCAAGGCAGTCTCCCAAATTATTAGAACCATGTGAAATCTCTGAACTTAAGTTGGCTAGTACCTTTTTCTCTGAACTTAAGTTGGCTAGTACCTTTTTCTTTTCCCAGGATGAGATTCCTGGGAAATTTCCCCTTTCTTTGGGGTCTGTTATTTCACAGATCTAGCAGATTGAGAGACACAAACCTCTTCTGAATATCTTTATTTCGGCAAGGCTGGTTACATTAATGGGTACCACTTCCCAGGATGTGGATATATTCACTTCGTGGGAACTCTCAAATCTGTCACTTAGAGGTTTATTCTTTCAATGTGAAGGTTGCATTATCTAGCCCCGATGATTAAAGCACGACTGTGTATAGTGGACCCTCTCCCATCCACATAGGCTGGAAAGTATCAGCACTGACCTGACAATATATCTCTGGAGTACCAACATCTACCTGATAATGGATGCCTTGGTTTTGCTGATGACAAACACTCAAATGAAAGTCAAGAGGCTCTCAGGTCCCAGGCACCTGCAGTTTCACTCATCCTGACTTTTCTACCCTCTCACTATTCATTTTTCTTCTGTGTTCTTTTTCTTTTCTTTTCCTTTTCTTTTCTTTTCTTTCTTTTCCTTTCTTTCCTTTCCTTTCCTTTCCTTTCCTTTCCTTTCCTTTCCTTTCCTTTCCTTTCCTTTCCTTTTCTTTACATGTAAAACTTTCTCACTATTTCGGTATAGAGCAAAAAGCCCCTGTCAATTGCCTTTATATAGACTATGCTCATATTGGTCTCCCTCTAGACTTGGTCACTCTACTGAATTCTCATTTCCCATCCCTGGTTTGGGATGACAGCCTATTCTTTTTCCAGACTCTCTATTTCTCTTAGCACTATCATTTCTCCTTTATTTTAATATGATCTATGAAGAAATATTTGACTGCATCCTCTTATATTTCTCCTTTCCAACAAGTAACATAGAATCTGTATCAAAGACTTCTTTTCATCTTCCTACTTGGATACTATTATCATGCACTATCCTGACATGTTTTATGTCCATGTGATGCAAGCTAGAGTCATTTGGGAAGAGGGAAATTCAGAGAAAATGCTTCCATAAGATTTTCATGTGGATAAGTACATAGTACATTTTATTAATAAGTAATTGGTATGTAAAGAGCCATTCCATTGTGGGTATGCCATTTCTGGGCAGGCACTCCAGGGAGGTATAAGAAAGATGTTGAGCATGCCATGGAGAGCAAAAGCAGTAAGCAGCATGCCTCCACAGTCTCTGATCAGCTTCTGCCTCAGTGGTCCTGCCCTGTTTCAGTTCCTCTTCTGATCATAAAGTGGTAGACTGTGATATGGAACTCTAAGATGAAATAAACCCTTTTCTCTCTAAGTTGCTTTTGCTTAAACCATTTTTTAAAAAAAGATTTATATATTTTATGTATGAGTGCACTGTTGCTACCTTCAGACACACCATTAGAGGGCATTAGATCCCATTACAGATGGTTGTGAGCCACCATGTGGTTGCTGGGATTTGAACTCAGGACCTCTGGAAGAACAGTCAGTACTCTTAACCACTGGGCCATCTCTCAGCCCTGATCAAACCATTTTATCCTAGCAACAGAAGCCCTAAGAAGGGTGCTGTGAGAACCTTCGTGCTCAGCGACTGCATTGTCCCCTTTTTGCTTCAGTAACTGAACTCCCTCCTTCAAGCCTTGTGCCCCTTATGCTAGTCTTCTACAAATCACATTAGCTGTCTTCCATGTGGAAAATGAAGTCAAATTAAGAAATGAGACTGTGTATAACATCCACAGTGACTATTTGTTCAGCATGTGTTAAACATGCTGCTAGTAATGTTCACATTAATCTCTATCTTTTTGTTTACTCACACATATTTTCCTGAGAAAGAGAAGCTTATTGTACCAATAGTACAGTTGAGTAAACTGGCTTGGATTAGTGTCATTTTTTTTATTTCATGTCGTCATACTAGAATGTTGGCAACCAGCATTTGATGAAATAAATCTCTTAATTCAAAGTCCATTCTGATATATGTCTCAAAGAAACACATGTAAGTCGATTGTTAACTAATTAAATTATTTACTTTAATTCTGTTATACTAGAAAAAAAAAAGAAACTCAATCTGAGATTGTTGGTTATAGGATAACCAGATACTTTGAAAGAGCCCTATAAGGACTACAGACCCAAGGTATATATGCACCCCCTCTCCCAGTTAAAGATAAAACATCTACACAGCTACTGCACATCTTACTAATGTTAGGTCCCCAAAAAACTCCAGGACAAATGGCGAACTGAGTACCTGTTAACATAGCAAATCAGAACTGGCTGCCAGGCTCTTTCAGCAAGTACCTATTACATAGTCCTGGCTCCTCTCAACATTTCTCCTACCGTAACCCTCTCTAGCTCTTTTCTGACCCCAATTTCTGGTTCCTACATAACTCAACACTTTTGGTCATGTGGTGTCCTGATTTCTTGGTTCTTCTTTGCCCTCTTGGTTAACTCTTGGCTATTGGTCCCCTCTCTAGTCTCTGTCTTCTTTTGCTTTCTCGCCTCACGCACCCATCACCCCCCATGACTTGGTCTACTACTCTCTTGGTCGTGTTCAGTCTGGACTCTTCCAGATGCCTCTGGTTGTTCTCTCTCTCATATCTATCACAAAAACCCTCTCTTCAGCCGCACCTTGGAGCAATCGTGTCTTCATTTGCATTCAGCTAACACATGTTTAAACAGAGCCAACCTCCCCAAAATCTGTCTCACTCCAGAAGCCAAGATAAGTTGCCTACCTAAAAACTCAGACACAGATTATGCAAGTTTGAATCTGCTTTTGCACAGAGGACCTGACATTGACCTTTGGGACTGGGTTCTCTTTGCAAGTCCTAAGTCCATGCTTTTATGGAAGACCAGGATGGAAGCTTTTGATGAGAACTTTTTCTGCATCACTCTCCTCTCTGCCTTTGCCCGGGAGACTACTCACATGACTTGCTTGTGGCCAGAGCTGCATCTTATATCTCTACCTGATTGTCTAACATTCCTGGACATTAAGAAGCCAGCTCCTGGAGCTTGGCTAAGGAGACTAGGAAGTCACTCCCTAGGGGGTTTTTGTTGCTAGACAGTGAAACTAAATGTTAATGCAAAAAAAATATGGATTGATGTTTTAATCTAGTCTAAATCTATTAGTTCAGATTCAAGAAATGGACATTTCTGGGCCAGCCAAGTGTTTATTTTATGGTAAATTGTGATTATAACTGTAAGGAAGGAAAACACCTTAACACACTTCAAACAGTGCCATCTCTGGATGTTGTCAAGTGAAATGGATGCTTGTAAACATGTGACTACAAAAGACACCTCTAATGAACTATGTACTCCAGTGAGTCTGCCTCTCGTGCACAGTGATAGAGAAGATAAGAGGTGTCTTGCTCTTGCTCTAGCTGGAAGAAAAGTAAATATGGACACGAAGGTGGCTCTTCATACCCTAGATGCAGCAGAAAACAAAAATTAATGCTTTCCCCACAATCATAGAAGTAAAACAATTACAACAAAATAAAACAAACTTAAGAAACTAAAAAAAACAAACCCCCACACCATTGCCCAGGCAGGGCCTATTAACATTAAGTCAGTCTGTTTCTCTGCCTGTCTATCCCTCAGCCTCCAGCTTTGTCTTTTTTTTTTTTTTAAATTAGACAGGGTTGTTTGGAAGCTTATCGTCCATTCTTTTATACTACCTCTCCAATTCTATGTCTACAGTGTGTTCCAAAGAAGGAGAGAACATTTTCTACTAAACCATGCAGTTTATTGCCCATCTTGAGAAAGCCATTATACACAAGAAGTGAATGAAAGTTAGATTTATTCTATGTGCAGTAGAAGGTAATCCCCTGTGTTCAGTTCGGTGCATTCAGGAAAGATTCGTCAGCCACTAAAACCCTAAGAGACTTAGAACCTGAAGCAAATTCCAAAGAGAGCAATGTAGAAGCAGAAGAAAGGCACTTTGGTGTATGCAAATGTCAATTCAATATATATATATTATATATTATTTATATATTTTTTATATATAGTATAACAAATATATATATGTATATATATATATATATATATATACATATATATATATTTGTTATAATGGGAGTCTTATCAGACTTTGCCAGTGATTCCTAAGACATTACTTTAAAGCCAGTGTTTACATAATTCTGGTCTTTTTTTTTTTTTTTTTTACTTCAAGTGATGGAAATGCCCTGAAACTATTCTCAGTAAGGATTCAGGATTGCTGGACAGAAGAAAACATGAAGAATAACGACTTTTGCCCCAAAGCCTTGTAATTTAGTACTAGATCATCAACGATCTAAGAATTTCCCAGCTTGTCTCACACTGGCACTTCTTTCCGTGTTTGTCTTTCGATTTTGCATGGCAGCAAATGGCAAGGTTGATCCTTAAGGTTACACAGTGGCTTAGTCACTACACGAGGGTGTCCAGCGGAGGGATACTGCTTCTGCTAGCCGAGCTCTGAACCCTCAAGGCTGGGCGGACCTAGAAAGAGTAACCTCTGAGTTACCAAAAGAAAGCATATGGCCAGAATCCTTATCAAATTTGTCATGGGTTTGCATGCTTTGAGTCTAAATCATGCCCTTACCCTCAAATGAATAAGGCTCAAATGTTAACAAATTTAAGTTTGCTTGGATGTGCACTTCCGTCTGTCATTGCTCTGGTTCATAAGAATGGGTATATTAGTTTGTTTGGTTTTGACTCTAAATTGTATAGAATTTGAAGGAAAGGGTATTATTCAGAATAACTCTGCATTATTTTTATATTTCAGACTGTTCTTAAACATGAAAAATTCCTAACACTAAATTACTTGCCAGAATGGGAAATATGCCAAATGCTGTGGAAATGATCTAGATCTGGAGCAAGTTCTAGGCTTGTTTTTGCTATGTGTAGAAAATCCTTTATAGGTGAGCCAAGATTTCAAAGAACTCTGAGATCCATCACTTTTTCAGTTAATAGTGGTATGATTGGTTTTTTAAAAAAAGTCTTAGATTTCTCTTCAAAATAGTTTTAAAAATTATTTATGAAATTATCAAATTTATCAAATAAAAATTCAGAGCTCCTCACTTAAACTGAGTTTCATATTAATAATAAGTATTATTTAGTGCAAGAATGTACCTGTGAGGGCTGGAGAGCTGACTCAGTAGTTAAGAGTATTGACTGCTCTTCCAGAAGTCCTGACTTCAATTCCCAGCAACCGCATGGTGGCTCATAACCATCTGTAATGGGATCTGATGCCCTCTTCTGGTGTGTCTGAAGACAGATACAGTGTACTCATATAAACAAAATAAATAAATCTAAAAAACAGATACTCTTAAAAAAAGTATGTACCTGTGATACATTGCATTGAACACACACATAAACACACACACATATACAGATATATATACATACATACACACACATATATACCACACACACACACCACATACACACCATATATATCCATTGTCTAAAATTAGTATCTTACTGGAAATTATGTCTTTTATCTGATAGCCTTCCCCCACTTTTTTTTTTTACAAGTTGAACACAATACTATTACTGTAGGTAAAGAAAGAATTCTATTTAGAAATATAGATGTGGGGGTGTTCTCTGTTCTTCATTTATTTGTCCCAAAGGAAATAAATCTGTAAAACTAAAAGCCTTAGATCCTTACATGTGGAGATGATACCAAAGGGTCCTACACTAAGTGGCTTCACCTGCCATTCCCTTGCTTATGTCTAGATTGCTGTCCATCGTCTCTGAGTACTTTGCCTTCTTATGTCTGTAAAAATGTGCTGCTCTGGGGGGCTTAAAAGATGCTGGCTCAGTGGTTAAGAGCACTTATGGTCTGCCAGAAGGCAGGAGCTGGCTTCCTAAGACCATGTTGGGAAGTTTACAACCACCTATAGGTCCAGCTCTGAGTATCTAATGCCCTCTTCTGGCCTCTGAGGGCACCCGCATATGCGGCATACATATACACATAAAATATAAAAAATAAAAACAAAATGTTTAAAAAAATACAGCTATAATTTGTTCTTCTGTTAAGATATAAACTGGAAATAAAAACCATGTTTCTGAGATACTCATTCTCTGGATGCCTGCCGTGCACATATGAAGTAGACATGCTAAGGATTTTTTGTTTGTTTTTTCTCTAGTTACTCTGACCTAATGTACAAGGGTGCAGTCTGTGGATACAGTTAAAGAAAAGACCTCTTTCCCACATTTCTAGATGCAACTTAAGCTGAAAAATGTAGTCAAGAAAATAAAAACAGACACATAAAAGTCATTAATTGGTGACTTACCTTAAAATAAGATATTTATTCTAGATGAACAAAAAAGCTTTTATGGGGTTTCTTTAAATAACATGAAGAAGAATGACAGGTTGTTTTGCTTTCAATAGTGCTATATGTATTTTTAATAACAGTGAAGGAAGAATGTTTTGTTTTTAAACATAATTAAATACATACCTAACTTCCTTTTCAGAGTGGCAAGAAGACACAGGATATAGCCACCCCTTATTATTATTTTTATACTGTTTTTATTGCAAATATTATAATACTCTTAAATCAACTATATAGAAGTACTATAATTATTTATAGATAGCCATTCAAAAATAATCTGGTTTTGCTGTTATCAAAGCTAAAGGGGGAGATTGGTCTCTAATTTTTTAAAACTACAAATTTTTTTAACTTAAAAATCTGAAGGATATCTGTCTTATAAAGTGGTGGGCAACTTAAAATTTGTTATTTAATAGCACAAAAAATACATATGGTCTCAGAATTAATCATGTAATTCTAGTAAGAGTATACTCTTTGTAATATATTAAATAAATCTTATTTTCCTTTATTTCTCAAAACTAAAGCCACCGTGATTACTTTTGTACAATCAATAAGTACTTTATTGTTTCATGGAGTATATTAATCAGAATATAAGGCTTAAATTTAATTCTTTTTAGTTGGGCAGTGGTAGCACATGCCTTTGATCTCAGAACTCAGGAGTCAGAGGCAAGCAGATCTCTGAGTCTGAGGCCATCCTGGTCTACAGAGCTAGTCCCAGGATAGGCAAGGCCTCACAGAGAAACTCTGTTTTGAAAAAAAAAGAGCAATAACAATAATAAAATTTGTTTTTATAACTCCTAGCAGGTCATATCATGATTATGTTAATCGGGGTTCTCTAGAGGAACAGAACTGAGCCAATAGAATTAAGATGTATTAAAAGGAGATTTACTAGTTTGGCTTACTAGGTAACTAAACTGTAGCAGTTTTCATACAGGAGGGGCCAGGAAGGTGTTCAGGCTATAACTGCCTCAGCACTCACTATTTACCCAAGGGCCTGGAGGACCTAGAGAGCCACTGAGGCTCAGTTCATGTTGCAAGGCTAAACAAAGTGGGTCTTGACATCAGTGAAGAATGGCAGCAACGAGGACAGCACCAACAATAGATATATTCACCAGTGAGACCTGACAGCAAGCAGCAAAAAGCAAAGGCTTTTTCTTGGGACTTCTGCATGCACATATGTATGTATGTATGTATGTATGTATGTATGTATCTGGGAAGCCAAATTAAAGGTGGAATTTTCCATTTCAACCAACCTAATCCAGAAATTTCCATACCAGTCTGCCTAGAGGCTTATTTCTTGGTAAATTCCAAACCCAGCCAAGCTGATTTACTAAGATTAACTTCCCTGTAGCCTATATCAAAACACCGTTAGATGTAAAGTAAAACAAACAAATTAATTAATAAAAATAGCACTGTTAGCAACAGGAGCTTAAGGGTTTTTATTTACCTCCTCTGAGTAACATAAAAGGTGATAACAGCTGTTCTTCATGCCAATATGATACACAACAATAAAAACTAAATGTAATTTTTCTAAACTTTTTGACACAGTTTCAAAACAGGAAGGGCTAATACTCATCCTGGGTCTGTGATTCTCTGTTTTACTAAAGATAAGCATCAATTTTAAGAATTAACTGGAATTGCTATTCAGCATTGTTTTGTGCAATAAAGAGTTCATCATCGACTGTGATACAATGTATACAAGGGTATGGAAAATGTACACTTACCTTTGGGTAGAAATACTTTTCATAAGTAATAGTAATGTTTCATTGTCTTTGACAGGAACTCAGCCTTGAAGAATACCCAGCAGAGTTCACCAGTGGAAGGCTGGAAAAATGTCTGACTCCCTTTAATATTCTAGGAGTCCTCACAACCCTTGCGGCAAGGCCTCTGATGAATTTTGGAAAGAGACATCAGGGTAGATTGGACCCAATTACCATTTGATGAGTTTCTCAGACAGTCAAAGTCAAGATAATACAATTGAAGTGGCACTTGGGGGTTAAAAATGGAGAACTTTCGAGTACTTGTGCTCACAAGAAGCCAGTAGGAGATTGGAAGTGATCGTTCAGGAGAGAAACTGGCAAAGGAAAAGGAGTCAGTAGCAACAAACTCAGTACCTTACCTTCGATGAATGGGCAAGCACTTGGTAATGTGAAGCCAGAGGCTGAGAGTATGCTAAACAGTAATTATTACAGAGGATGCTTAATGCATTCCAGGGCTTTACAAAGACTTGCAACTTGTAATATAACAGAAACTTTTTGAAAATTCTTCAAAAGAATTGAAATTTGGGATCTACTAGCATTACAAATTTTGAAAGAGCAAAAGTCCCAAAGGAGGTTGCACTATCCATAGCTTCTGGCACAACCGCAATCAGTGTGCTTAACATCTAATGGGAATTAAATGTCACTTGATAGCATCTAATTATTGGGTGTCAGAAGATTGGACATGGTCTAAAGTCTTGAGGGAGTGCTTAACCCTAACCACAAAACTACCTTGTTTGGCCTTATGTAAATGATCCCGAAAGTATAAATAGTCTCTGGCAATGTTTAACCACTCAAGTGCTGGGGACCTGTTAAGAGTAGCTTGGATTTTACCAGAACTTCTATTTTTGCCATGGAATAATTATTGAGAAAGGTAAAAGGAAATTAGAACAACTGGGGAAAGTTGGGGTAAGTATGTTCAAAATACATTGTATATGTATGAATATTCAAAGAAGAAATCAACAGTACTAAAAACAATTATGTAGTAAAATTATAGAGCAACTTGGTTAAGTGACACATAAAGACATGGGGTTGTGAGGCTTAATGAGCTAATGAACCAAATGTCATATTGGAACAACTAGGCTTGAAGAAGGGGAGATGACAGACTGAAATGTTTGGAATCAAAACTCAGAGATAGTATAGGGTGATGTGACCTGGGCATGACATGAATGGGTCAGGGGAAGCAATGTGGATAAAACCACAGATACTGTGGAGTCAAAGGGATTTGGAAAGTGTCATCTTAGGTCACATGGTTGTATTTGGAAGTTGATAGACTGATGACACAAAAGGCACAAGAGGACATTGACCTGAACGTCTGCCTGTGGTCCAACAGAGTAAGGGACAAAGGTCTGCATGTGGTCCAACCAAGTGATCGACGTGAACCTGAAGTTCTCTCCCAAAGGTCTACATATGGTCCAACTTAGAGAAGACCATTGGCCTGAAGATCTGCATGTGGTCCAACAGAGTGAAGGTCATTGGCTGGAAGGTCTGCATGAAGTCCAACTGAGGGAAGGACATAGCCCAAAGTTCTCTCTGAAGGTCTGCATGTGATCCAGTTGAGTGAAGGATCTTGACCTGAAGTTCTGCACATGGTCCAACCGAGCACACAGTTGGAGAAATGTGATAAGACATTTCAAAAGATGTGGATATTTTGAAAGGGGAAAAGTAATGACAGCTTGGAAATAGCAACTGGGATCAGATCTGCCTCCATCTCTACACATACATGGACATTAGAGAATAGGAAGGGAAAATGTTCTAATCTTCTTATGCTCAAGTTCTACCCAGTGTGGAATAGTCTCCTTGCTACCTGTGGATCGAGATGTAGATCTTTTTTTTTTTTTTGGTTTTTTGAGACAGGGTTTCTCTGTGTAGCCTTGGCTGTCCTGGAACTCACTTTGTAGACCAGGCTAGCCTCGAACTCAGAAATCCTCCTGTCTCTGCCTCCCAAGTGCTGGGATTAAAGGCGTGCGCCACCACCGCCTTCAGCAGCATGTCTGCCAGGATACTGCCATGCTCCCTACCATGGCCATAATGGATTAAACTTCTAAAACTGTAAGTCAGCCCCAATTAAATGTTTTCCTTATAAGAATTGCCCTGGTTATGGTGTCTCTTCACTGCAATGGAAACCCTAACCAAGACAGAAGTGGAGAGAAGGATGTGAATAAACATCTGTGAAATTGAGTTCCTTGAGAAACTAGGTTTCTGATGATGCTATCTGTGAGCTGGCATTGAAGAACAATGAGTTTTGCTTCGGAGATCACAGAACACTCTCACGCAGTGGTGTAGTGTAGTTGATCTCTCTTGCAGCTGAAACTAGAGTAGTGGGGAGGAGGTGGTTTCAACCTCGAGATGTCAGAACAAGGAATGTGTAGAAATCTCAATCTTAGTGTTAATAGTTAGAGAATGACTGTTACCCAGTGACCTTTCCTTTCTATTAGGGGCCTTTTTAGTGACTCTGGTAACTGGAAAATCTCCCACAGAGCCTCTAAACCCCCAAATCCCTTGCTCTATGACTCCTTTGCAGATCTGTACACGCCCATAGTCATTCCCTCTGTAATTTGAAGCTCTGAACACGAACAACTCTCAGCTTGGCATTTATGTACAATTATCGTTTATCTGATGTTTCCATTACACACTGATCCATTCAACCCAAGAATGTGGTTTAAGTTTATCTGTGGCATATAGTGCATTGCATCTATGAACTGGGTAACAAACTCAGGACCTACTAGGCAGTTACTCAATTTCGAGGAGTAACTGAACAAAGACCATACCAGCTATATTAGCATCATTGCTAGTTTTTGAGAATTTCTGTTGAATAAGCATTGTGGTATGTATTTAAAACTGGCCACATAGTTGCTATCTTAAATTCTGCTCATGTTTTCACTCTAAAAGACATGAGTGTGATTGAAACTAGAGTACGTGGAGAAAACATAAACTTTTAGTTCTATTGTATTCATTATTTATTTGTTTTTATTTTATGTATTTGGGTATTTTTACTGCTTGTATGTCTGTGTATCATGTGCATACAGTGCCTGCAGAGGCCAAAACAGGATGTCAGATCCCCAGGAATGAGGGTTATAGTTGATTGTGAATCACCATGTTAGTGCTAGGAATTGAACCCTGGTCCTCAGGAAGAGCAACAAGTTAATTTAGTCACTGAGCCATCTCTCCCATTTTATTTTTAAAATAACTATTAAAACAAAAATGTCTTGTTTTAATTAAAGAGAATAAAGCTTAGATATAGTCAAACTGTATTTTGGTTTGTAGACAAAATATGGAAAGTATACTGTTTCATTATAAACTTGTTTATGAATAGGCAAAGGACTGTCAAATGGTAATTTTGCAGAATCAGAAAGAAATATGCAAATGCCTTTAAGTGTCATGATGTTTACAGAAAAATTTAAAATAAACAGTAAAATTAGAAGCTCTACTCTGCCTTTATGTACCTAAAATTATAACCTTTTTTTTCATGAGACAAACTAACTTCGTGTTCTTTTAACTTCACAATACTCTCCTTACCTAGAGAAAGATGCCATGAAATGGCCAGGGTGGATGCTGAATTCACCTGGAGCAAACCCCTTGAGAATCACTGATCTCACCCATCCTTTCTCATCTGCAGAGGGAATCATGCCAAGTTCTTTCCCTATACAAGGTCTGAGACGAGAGAGCTTTGACAGTCTATAGGAAGAAGAACACTGTGCAAATCTTCAAATCCTAGAAACAAATCCTTGTTTTTCTCCCAGAACACTGACAGGAAACAAAGGCATCCTAAATAGTGATGAAAATCCTCATCGACTGGCAGGCATCAGTCATGTGACAGTACAATGATTGTCCCTGGGCTACAACTAGAAATAACAGCAGCAGCAGCAGCAGCATGTTTGTGGAATTGAAAATGCTTTTAGGCTTTACATTGAAGAAATAAATATACGGTTTTATTTAATGAACTTGATTGAAATGTCCAGCTGAGTCAAATGATTCACGGACATGACTAAAGCCCATAAAACACAATGCTTTGAATTACATAGCTTCATAGCCCACATTCAGATAGTCAGAAAACTGGCAAATCTTTACTCCATTTGTAACTACATAAGCATCTTGGGGTTTTCAGAAAAACAGGGCAGTGGTAGGTTGATTATAAATTAAGTGGCTCTCAGAGAGGCCAGACTAATCAAATTAGTATTTAACTATGTGGGTAAGAATGTCTGAAAAAACTGTACTTACTGCTCATTGCCTAATCTGCCCAAACTGCTGGACTCTCAACCTTCAGCTGTACTTAGCTTAACTGTTTGAATAGTCCATAATTGCAATGCAGAGAAATCAGATGAGGCAAACATGCAACAGAATAGCTAGACACATCTCAGTAGAATTCATTTTGTTGAGCACTGTGAGTTTACATAGAAAAACAGGAAGGAGAGTTTCAGGCTGTCCATGGGTTGTTATTAACCCTATCAACAATAATCTCATAAATTCTTTGTCTACCTTGAATTTTAGTTGTGGAATTTATTCAAGAGAGCTTTAAATCATTTCCTAAAATAAACTCCCCCGCTGAGATGGTTCCTGGATGTACAGGCTGAGTTAGAATAGAACAGGATTTGGGTTGACTAGATACCAATGAAACTGGATAGTACGTAAACAGAAATGCAACTGTTGTTTATGGGGTCAACTTTGAATCAGAATTATGGTACAAAACATTAAGTATTTAGAAGTGTCAGGCTGTATGACTAACACATCATGCTAACGTGTTGAGGGCAAAATGATGAGATATAGGAGGAATGAGAATGTAGAGGAGTCGAGTACTTCGATTCACATTAAGTAGTGGCCAGAGTCTAAAATGTAGCCTAAATAATTATAGATCATTATCGTCTGTGGTAGTTATTTGTAGCTGTTTTATTACTTTTTAATTAATATTTATAAACCAGAGTTTCTTACCAAGACCTTATTTATGCCACTGATGATATTAAATGGGATTGAATAAATACATAGTAAGAGGCAGGTGGGACTTGTCTGGAGTAATAAAATGTGAGGTGGAGAGTGTCTGAGTTACTGTTCTATTGCTATGAAGAGACACCATGACCAAGGGAACATATAAACACATACACACACACACACACACACACACACACACACACACACACACTCTTTATTAGGGGCTTATTATAGTCTCAGAGGATTAGTGCATGACCATCATGGTGGGAAGCATTTCAGCAGGCAGGCAGACATGGCACTGGAAAAGTACCTAAAAGATAACATTTTGATTTGCAGGAAGAAAGATAGAGGAGGGAAGGGGAGAGGAGGGGAAAAGAGGGGAGGAAAGGAGGAGAGAGAAGAGGAAAAAAGAGGAGAGGGGAGAAGGAGAGGAGGGGAGGGGAGGGGAGGGGAGGAGAGGAGAAGAGAGGAGAGCCTCCTTAAAAAAGGCTACACCTCCTAATCCTTCCTAAAAAGTTCCACCAACTGAGAAGCAAACATTTAAATATATGAGCCTATGCAGGACATGTCTCATTCAAGCCACCAAAGAGAGTCAAATGGTTGTCCTACCTATACAATTCCCAAAGGAATTTCTGATTTACGTGTTATGGTACATATCAATAGCCCTAGAACTTTAGAGGTGGAGTCAGGAAAATAGCATTCAAGATCAACTTCTTCAGCTACATAGTAAGAATTGGAGGCCAGCCAAAGTTTACTTGAGACCCTGTTACAAAAGGAAAAAATAGAATTCTAAAATATAGTTCTATTTTATCTCCATCATACACTCGTGAGTGATTAAATTAAGTTCATTTAGCCATCCTCATAATATTTATTATGTAGGGTTGCTGTGATAAAAATGAAATGTGTCCTACTCTATCTCAGATACACAGCAGAGTACTGTGTATTTCAGATAACTCTTGCAAGAGTTAAACTCTATTATTCTTCATCAGCCAGTTAAGTGCACCTCACTTTGCAGTATTAAATGCATTCTTACATTCTTCAAAGGACACAAAGCTCCTTGACTGTTTAAAGTCTGTGAGCTTTGTATCATAGTCAACAGGTGTCCCATGAACGTGCATGTGTACAACTTATTTTCCAAAATTTTACCAAGAAGTAGACACCAAACACATACACACACACACACACACACACACACACACACACACACACACACACACACACACACTGTGTTTTGTTTCCTAGGATAAATGCCAATGTTACTGAGAAAAAAAAAAAGATGGACCTTTGTAGGGTAGGAATCAAAAACTAGGCCAGCTCTAATACCCAGATACAGACAGTTGAAATATCAGCTACTTGCTTTTCGGTTCTTCTTTACTGCTGACACAGCTTTGCTAAAAAGCCATGATAACCCCAGCTGCTGTCTAGTCGAGAATTCCCTCTGGGGCAGTAGGGACATGAAGAGGTGAGCATAGCTTGAATTGGCAGTGGCCCTGAGGTATGGCCTAACATCAGGGTCAGGGGGCAGAGTGTCCACATCATGCAGCATAATTCTGGGCATTCTTCGGGCATCTTTTTTGTTTTTTATTAGCCTTTACAAAGATTCTGCCAGCCATCGATACCTTTCAGAGACCAAATCCAACTGACAATCAAACCAAAAGAATAGAATTTAACTATGCTGTTGCTCAATGTGCTCAGAATGTATACTCCCATTTCTTCATATTCTACCATGATGGTGGTGATATTTGCAGGGGGAAGGGAGGATTTACGATACTCACTGTGTTAAAAATTTACTAATCCTCTAACAACAGTCACAAAGACAGCACATATCCACAGAAAGGAGAAAACAGTGGGTTCTTAGAAACTTGAGTTTGATACATACTGCTGATGAAGATGAGGGAGGATTCAGGGGAAAGCTTTCCTGAGTAGCTAGTTACATTGGCAGGGCGTGGCCCTGGCCCTTACCAAGGTTGTAAACTACTCCAGAACATACATACTCCTCCACTTACTAAAGCATTGCACCTCTCTTACAGCTTCACACCCCTCTCAATAGCACCACATCCCTTCACAGCACCACTGCCCTTCTCATGGCACCACGCCCATCCACAACACCATACCCATCCACAACACCATGCCCATTCATAACACCATGCCCATCTCACAACACCACACCCCGCTACAACATCACTGTCTTTACAGCATCACGCCTATCTCACAGTACCACTGCCCTCACAGCACAGGATTATGTAAACCAGACTTGATAATATTACTTACCTGAACAGACCCCCCACCCTCTTTTCACACATCTCCTGTATTTTCCTCCATTCTAAGCAATACTCAAGGAGTACTTGTCGATTTTTCTCTATTTTCATTTTCTCTTGAAACAACTCTCCAAGCATTCCTTCTTCATCCCACCAAAAACTCTCTTTTCAGGACCATCTGACTGATTGTTTATCTTTCCAACAACTATTTTCTTTTTTGGTTCCCCAATAACCTGATCTGTATAAGCAGAATTAGCATTAATTAACTTCTCTCATCTAAGCTCCATTTCTGGACTTGGATGTTGAAACACCTCTTTTCCATCTCATTCAGCATTTGTTTCCCCCTGCCTCACATGGGTTCCTCTTCATTTTCTCAATCTCCTGTTCTGAAAGTTCCTGAACCTCACCCTAGCAACAATCCTCCTCTCCACCAACATTTCACTTCCCGTATACTCTCATGTAATTTTGTACTTTAAATGATACAGATTCTAAACCTCAAAACTCAACCTTACATCTTCCCTTGGAACTTCCATCTTCTATATCCAGCTATCAGCCTGGTGCCTACATTTGTACATGAGACAGGCATTACAAACTTCACATTTGAGAAGACCCCTGACCCCACCCTTACCATGGCACCCAGATCTCTCTCTAGTCCTCTTCACATTATGTTAAGTAAAGTGCCTCAGCCTATCTCAGTCATCCCTAGTAAAATTCCAGTAGTTCTTCCTTCCATCCTCACACCTGATCTCCCTCAGAAAATTTTGTCAGCAGTGTATCATGTTAGGAGCCTCCATCACTTTCAGTTCCCGTTAAGACCTCACCAACTCCTGGATCCCTGTGAGGCTCTCCCAGTTTACCTGCATCTATCCTAAACTCATGGAACCTACTTCCTATGGCAGTCAGTGTGTCTCTTTCCAAACATTCAGAGCATGGCTTTTTCTCTCTGTGTCCACCAAACACAAAAGCTGGGCCTCTGATCCTGAGAGTCTTCTCTGGTCCAGAACTCTAAGCTCACCAGCCCTTCTCTGCATTTCCCTCAGTGTGCTTCTGCATTGCTGGCTTTTGCCATCTGCTTCTCAGCAAGTGGTTACCTAATTACACCTATTATTTCCTCTCGAGAATAGAGATGTCCAGGCCATGATATCCGTCTCTGTTTCCTCCTTGTTTCTATTTAAATGTCACTTTATTGAGAAGCATCCTGTGTCCTTCCTAGATCTGTATATCTGAGAAACTCTCTAAGGGACTGAACTGTGATGACTTCTGGCTTAGGTCCTAGGCCTCAGAAACTGGTCCAGTGCCTATGTTTCCTTCAGTGTCTTTCCTGACTCCAGATAACATCTGTGGGCTAGTTGCCAGCCACTGATTTGATTCAACTTGACTTATATTCCAATTTACTGTCTGGAACTGTCCCTTACATGCACTGCTCAGTTCTCTGGCCTCTTTCCTCAAGCTGTTCTGGCTGTTTCTGTCCTGTCTGATGCCTGTGATGAAAAAAGAAGTCTGCTGAAGTTGTAGGACAGACAGGAGCAGATGTCCTGGGTGACTGGGTTTCACTTCATACAGGCCCTGGACAGAATCTAGTTGCCTAGAATTTCTTTGGCAAATCAAATAGATTATACTGTGCTCAGTAAATAAATTGTTTGCTTTGGCAAAATTCAAATAATATAATTATATTTCTTGTAAATGTGACTGAGAGTCTATGGTATCAGAAGTCTACAAAGAGAAGTCTGATGCTAAGAAGAGAATTATATCAATTTCAGTAGACACTAGGTTAATACATAGTGATGCCTACTGGTATCCCCAGATAATAGAAATTTAGATGCAATACAGACAGATGTATAAAAATGTAGAAGGGGAGGAGAATCTATTGATGTTCATAATTAGTTTAAGTTTAAATACAGGAGCCAAATGGGAATTGGAAATAATGCATGTTTAACAAAAGGTATAGGCTGCTGGTTAGCAAGAGAGGTTTTCAGTAATTACATGAAGTTTCAGAAGTATTTTTACCTAAAATATTATTACTGTTGTTATTTGAATATCTGTTTAATTGGCTATCTTAGTCGGTGTTTTACTGCTATGAAGAGACACGATGGCAACGGCATCTGTTATAAAGGGAACCATTTACCTGGGGCTGGTTTACAGGGGAGGTTTAGTTTATACTCATCATGGTGGGTGGCATGGTGGCATGTGGGCAGGCCTGCTGCAGGAGAAATAGCTGAGAGTCCTCCATCTGGATCTGCAAGCAGCAGAAAGAGAGAGACTCTGGGTTTGGAATGGCTTTTTGAAACCTTGGGCTCACTCACTCCCAGTGACATATTTCTTCGGAAAATGTCACACCTCCTAATACTTTCAAATAGTGCCACTCCCTGGTGATCACATATTTAAATCCATAAGCCTCTGGGGGCCATTCCTATTCAAACCCAAAATAATCTCTTCTGTTATTCTGTTGCCTTTATGTCTCTCTTTTCGTTCTGTTTATAGGTAGCTTTTTTTTTTTTTGGAAACAGGCTACTGACTTCGTGAAAAACATCTAAACCTTAAAGAATCAAGTGAAACAGCATGGAAGCCATTCCTTTTAAGATTTGTTCCAGTCAATGTATCTTTAGCTATAAAATAGATGCTCAGCACTGAACCAAGCCTTTGCTCCTCCAGGCCTCTGACTCTAGTTATTTCTCTATCTAGCAATTCCTTTCTTGGCAGATGGTTCATGTTCTTTAAGGTCCACTAAAAAGTCACCACCTTTGAAAAGCACTTATTTTCATTCAAGCAAGACTTATAAAGCTCTGTCCAGGGAGTAAAGACCGCCATATATACAGGCCAATTTTGCAACTTAAAGGAAAATGGAAACATGGTCTCCTTAAAATGTTTCAACCTGAACATTTAAATGAAGTCATAAATATAATGAATAAATTATCTTGTTAAGCATTAAGGTTTGAATGTTTGTCCTTTTCCACTCACTGAAACTTTTCTACCATTGGAGTTGTATTAGGAAGTGAAGTTTTTAAAAAGTTACTGCAGTATAAGGATTCTGCCCCGCTGGGGAGATTAACACCTTTACAAAAGGACCAGTCTGACCTTTCTTGCAACTTGTTTCCTCTTTCCCCTTCCAGTATGTGGTGAAGACTAGTTAGACTAGTTTTTGGTGACAAGGGCAGGGCCCACAGTGAATTATAAACTAGTCACGTAGCCTATGTGACCACTTTCCTAAACTGATGAGTAACTCTGGTTGGAGGTTAGACTGAGGGAGCAAACATACAGTGTGTGGACTGTTTACTGGATCAGCCATGATGCACTCAAAAACAACCAGTCCCAATGCAGAAACAGATCAGTGGAAGAATCTTTGTTGAACTTGCACAAGGCCCTGGGTTCAATACCAAATACTACTATAACAAAGAGACAGTCCTACAGCAGAGCACAGTTTCTATTTAGTTCCCACAGTAAGTCTCAAAGAACAACACTGGGCAGGAATTTTCTGCATGTTCCCTAGATAAAGTTATGATCCCTCCCTTCTTTTTGAGTCTGAGACAATGAGAAGGAAGCCACTGTCTCTGGGTAGCTTTGGTGACCATAACCATCAACACCCTAATTCTCCAAGTTAAGTTTACCAAGAGTAGAAAAAGGCTCAGTAGCTCTCAAATAGTCAGAAAGCCACCATTAGACACTAGACTCAAGAAGTATAACTCACTCAAGAAATTTCTCCCCACTGCAACTACCCAGTCTGAAGCATTGTTTTATCAACACAAAGTAGATTGAGGAAATAGGAAAATAAGATGCAATTAAGTATGGTGATATTGAGGTAGGGTAGAAAGACAGGAAAGATTATGTGCGTTAGGTCCGAAGTAGGCCACCCCCAAATCCCAGTGTTGTTGCCACTTTCCTAAGATTATGGCTTGGGCATAACCCCGGCAGAACTCTGACTGGGTAAATAGAAAGATCATTATTAGGCAAACAGGGAATTAACCCCAGCATTCCTCAGGGATCTTGCAAGATGGGTTTCTGTTTACCAGGAAACTCACTATTTCCCACAAGGCCAACTACCTTAGGCAAAAGCATCTAGCTCCTGAATAACCCGAATAGCCCACAACAGATTAAAGTCTCCATTCTAACCACCAGGCTGTTCTGGCCCATGTGACTTCTGCTACCACTACCTTCCCAATGAAACCAGCAAGTCTGCTGTTCTCTACTCTCTGTGACAGCTGAGCAGTTTGTTTCCCAAACTCTTCTTTCTACGCACAGAATGGTCTAGTTAAATGGTTTCACTTGGCTCTGACTTACAATGAGGGGCAGAGAGAAATAAATGGGTCTGAGGTCTCAGGAAAATGACCACACACTCAGAAGTATTTTTGCAAGGCAATAAGTTTTACCTGTGTAGAAAATTGAAGCTGTGAAAATTCAGGCAAGCAAGCACACCTAGCAGGAAAGCTCCTGGGATTTTACAGCTAATGCAAGGGGCCTATGCCTCACTGAAGTGGTCAGAGCTCAGTCTGACATTTTTGAACCATGAGTTAATATAGAATGGTATAGTTTCTATGAAGAGATAAAACCTCAGCATATATTTTGAATACAGAAACTGCTGACTCAAGAGGACCTTCTACCAAATGGTGTCTCTTTAAAACATTGGAGATTCTCTTGGCTTGTTTAACTTTTTGTTAGAAAAGACAAGGCATCTTGTTTTTATTTCTTATGATGAGGAGGAACAGAGCCTTTTGCCATTGTGTTAGGAAGTTCAGTGGGCATTAGCAGGTTCAGAGGCCATTGGGGATGGACAAATTCCTTCATGATCTGCTTTGGTCCCAAACTTCCACTCATAATAAAAAGGTGGAGGTTTTAGGGCTTTATTGAGCCTATTGAGGGCCTGGGGGAAATGCTTCCTTCTGGTTCAAGAAATATGAATTCTACTTCTGGACTTACCTGGGCAGAAAAATGACATTCTTTTTTATTTTTTTAAAAAAGATTTATTTAATATGTGTAAGTATACTGTAGCTATCTTCAGACACACTAGAAAGAGGACATCAGATTTCATTATAGATGGTAGTGAGCCACCATGTGGTTGCTGGGACTTGAACTCAGGACCCCTGGAAGAGCAGTCAGTGCTCATAACTACTGAGCCATCTCTCCAGCCAATTGATGGATTGTCAATCCAGAATGTTATTCTTATCTGACCCCAAGATTAGAACATTGCATATTACTGTCCCCTCTCTTAAGAGTTAATGCATTTAGGCATATGATCATATGGCTAGGAGGCCACTCCCCTGAAAAGTAGATTCTCCTGAAGATACACTAAGAAGATGAGAAAAATAATTGTCTGCTAAAGAGATAATGTGTGTCTTTATCTCAGAATCCTCCCTAGAGGCAGTTGTTTGCAGATCTTCACTGTGAATCCTGCCTGCTTTTCAGAATTCAAATTTAAAAACTTATCTTTTCTATTTATATATCTTCTTTGAATGCTAACCAAAATCTTAAAAGCTTTGAAACTGTTGTCTTTTTCTTGCGAATCTGCTTGCCTGCAGACCTCTACTGTTGCCCCTAACTCAAAAGGTATTAGTTTCTCTCTTCCTATCCATATCCATATTCCTCATTGCTGGCTTGCTCTGTGGTTTTTATTAAAACTTTAATAAAAATTGGCCATTAAGCTTTGAGTCTGTTTTTAAATTCCTCTATCAAGGAGACAAAACAAAAACAAAAACAAAAACAAAAACCAACCTGTGAAAGACAACCCCAATTCCTTGGTAATTGGTCTTGCTTCTTCTTCAAGACACAAAGAATCTCTTATCTCATCTCAGGACACCCTGAAACCCCTTTTGGTAACAATCTGAGAAACCAGAATTGCAACATAGTTCACATTTGCTATGAAGGTTGCTGATATCATTTCTTCTTAGATTGTTGGTCTATTTCTAATAGTAATGACCTGTGTTTGAACATAAATGACATTGGGTATGGCCTCAGCCCTTTTCCCAGACACACTCTGGGAATTTCTGGGAAACAATACTGTTAACTTTTACAGTAAAACCTCCTACCTTCTAGCATCCCTGTGATGCAGACTTTGACCTTACAAATTATAATTCTGACTGGTGGCCCTCAAGAATGATCCTGTATCTTATCTAGGTTTCTGAAGTACCCTTCAAAGAGAACAACATCAAATCCATCAATATCTTATATACAACTTCTCGAAAGACAATGGAATGTTGTACTGGTGGAGATGCTTACATTCACCCTCAGCCTTTGTATTTAACGCCCATGCTTAAAATCTATATTAAAAATGTCTTTCAATAAACCTCAACTCTTTTTTCATACGAAAATGCCCTGAAATCCATTCTGCATCAAAACCAGAGATCCCAGTTTGTATTAAATTGAAGCAGTTTCTAAAAGATTAGGGGAACTCCTCAGGCTGCTGTAGGAGACAGAGCAGAGCTTTGCTTCCTGCCTCTCTCAGTCTGGACATCAGGACCAAATATAACAGCAGGACCTAGAAATGCATTATTCATATCCAGAGATGTTTTACATTGACTTAGGGTTCTGAAGGTGTCCCGTGCTGCTAGAAAGTTCATAGACAACGGAAAGATGCATTTTATTATTAACAGTTATTTTTTTAAGTGATCATAGGTAGCTATTTTTTTTAAAGTATCATATAGCCAAGAGTCATTGCTAGAAATAGGAAGTTATATTTCACTTTGCCTTTAAAACTGGCCATTACTGGCCTAGTCAAACATGATGGATCCATTCAATTTCTGGAGCAGCTGGGTAATAAATCTAATAGCCAACACAAGTTTTTCACTGTTTTGATGATGCTTTCTATTTGATAGTGACTATAATGGCAAGCCAAATCTTCCAACGATCTGCCTGTTTTTGGCATGCACTGATAGATTCACTGGCTAAGAGACGGGATCCCTCGTTGCACTGAGTCCTCTTGTTCTAATACAAAATTACTGAAAATACTGATAGCTGGTTCACAGGTTTCCATTCAGAAAGTTAGGTAGTCACAGTGGAAGTACTTTTAAATTTATGCCAGCATTGAAGCCATCGAATTAAAAACTGCTTTTTTTTAGGTGAGGACAGTGACTTCCCTGGGCGTGGCTAGAGTTCCCCGGGGCAGGGAGCGAGCCCTTGCGGCCCTTGCGGCCACCTCTTAGGGTGTCATGGGAACTTGCAAGGGCACTGCTAATCACACTGCCTATAAAACTTGGGAAGCTTGTATGTGAAGATGCGCAGTTCGCGGTGCTCAGCGCTTTGCATTCAGTTAATCATCCGCTATGCTAGAAACAGCTACTAGTGTGCCAGTTTGAAAGGTGGAAAGGCATAGGCTGACCCCAAGGAAGTATTTTTTTCCCAATGCTCTACAGCCTTTAATACACGATGTGACTTTCCTTTCAACCAACACCAGCTGGAGTTGCCATAAATGCAGGTCTCTCAAGGTCCAGATTGCTTCCATGTCCCTGACGGAGGACAGCAGGCATATTGTGTGGGGCAGTTGTGAGGATTAACTGAGATTAGCAGATTATGCCTTTAAAAAAATAAAAGGACCTGATTAGTAAATACAAAATTACCCATGACCAACGACAAACTTTTGCATATCAAATCTTCATAATTATCTTTGGAAGAAATGAATAAGTTTTTAAAGGGTAGGGGAATGAATTTGAGGCAAGCCCACAACTTGACCAAGTCCACTCTGAACATGGGCTATTATTTCCCAGGTACACTTCTCAGAAATCTGTATAGAATTGAACCACTTGCTAATCTAATTTATCTGGCCCCTCAAGTTGTCTGTATGATTTTATCAAACCTGGGGGACACAGCATGAGCTCCAAACCAGGTCCAGCCACTGATCCTCAAACAAATTAAAGTAAAATTAATAGTGGAAAGTGGAAAAAGATTGACTCAATGTGGCCACACTTGGAAGTTGGACAGAAAGATCTGGTTTTCCTTCAGGGTTCTGATGAGAGATTGCAATGTAAACAGACTCCCAGTCAAGGTGTGGTCCTTCCTGCCATTGACCCTCATTGGGTAGGTCCTGCCCATCTTTGACCCATCATGTAAGGTGAGCTGATAAGTTGCTAGAACCATGTAGATTCTCTGGGAGAAAAGTTGCCTCTCTGGCTGGGGTCTTTTTCTTATTTCAGTATAAGATTGCTGGAGAATTTCTCATTTCTTTGGGTTCCATAGTTTCAATAGTCAAATAGACACAGTGTCTCTTTAGGGTGTCTTCATCTCTGCCAGGACTCTTACATGAAGTTCAGATCCCTAAATGGAGTCACATTCTGGTCTTCCCTAACTTACTGTCTCAGCCATATATGGTGTCATATATGACCTTGGGTTATATTCCTATAGGCAATGACTCTATGCCTATGGATTCCTGCACTACTATATGCGTTGTGGTTTGAATATGCTTGGCCCAGGGAGAGGACCTGTTAGGAGATGTGGCCCTATTAGGAGATGTAGCCTTGTTGGAGGAAGTGTGTCACTGGAGGCAGGCTTTGAGACCCTCCTCTTAGCTGCCTGGAGTACAGTCTTTTTCTCTCTGCCTTCAGAACAAGATGTAGAGCTCTCAGCTCCTCCTGCACCATGCCTACCTGGATGCTGCCATGTGCCCACTGTGATGATGATGGACTGAACCTCAGAACCTGTAAGCCAGCCCCCAGGATTGCTTCTTGCATCTGATTTGCGTTTCCTGTCACTATTACATAGTCTATTGAGCAGATATCTTGCAGATCAACATAAAGATGAGCTTTCGTGAGTTAATGCTGTTTAGATGAATTAATGATTTCACAGAATTCCTAATTTGATTAAAGTAATTTTAGGAAGAAAGTTTTTTTTTTAAAAAAAAAACAACTTTTTTTTTTTGAGAAAGCCCCAAAATAAACTATGTATTTCATATTTGTTGCCATGGACATGCCATTTGTTAAATATCTGTGCTTTTCTTGCTCAGAGAAAAAAACTCATTAGCTAAAATCATGACAAAGAAAAGAAACCCTTATATGAATTCATGAACATTTGGGTAGTTTTCATTTCACATGATTTTTTTTTTCTAATTTTATTACTTGGAATATGTGTGTTAGGTAGCCACCAAGCTATAAAAGTAAAGGTTGGATACCTCGCTCATAATTAGCTTTGGACTCTACCTCCCAAGACCCTTGTAACATACCAGCTTTAAGTGTGAGGCAGAGTCAGCATTACAGTCCTTCAGGCTTGTAGCAGGGCTTTGTTGCCTGCCAAAGGAAAGCTATTTCTTGCCTAGTAAATTAAAGTTTTCTTTGTTTGTTGTTGTTCAACTGGTTGATTTTGATTTTTGTGGACAAAGCCTGGCTGTGGTGGCCCTGACTATCCTCGAACTGAATATGCAGCTTGAAATGCTTCCAAATTTATGGTGATGTCTCCTGCCTCTGCCCCTTGAGTGCTACCATTACTGTAATGTGCCACTATGCCTGTTACAGCAATCTTTTTGTTGTTGTTTGTGTGTGTTCAGATGTTTGTGTATATGTGAGTAACTATATCTGTGCAGGCATGACCAGAGCACAGTGTCAGGTGTCTTTTATGTAAAAACTCTTGACTATATTTTCAATACAAGGTTTTTCATTGCCCATAACTTCCAGTGATCACTTGTCTCTGAATCCATCATAACTGGATTTTCTTTTCCCCCTATGAGATCTGGGGATGGAATTCAGGATCTCATTCTTTCACAGTAAGCACTTTCTTAACTGAACTATCCCCTCGGCCCATTGCATGACTATTTTTTTTGGAGTTAAAATTGTGTTTCTTTTTCTAAAATTCTTTGTTGTTAGCTTGTTTGATATAGGGCCTCACTGTGTAGCCTTGGATGGCTTGAAACTCACTATGTAAATCAGACTGGACTTGACCTCATATAGCCCTGCTTGCCTCTTACTCCAAAATACTATAGTTAAAGATGCATATCACTAACCCCAGCTTTTAAAATTCTTTTAAATCAACTCTCTTGTATGCATTTCAGTCAAAAGAGCGAAATCTGTCATACATCTGGCCATGGATAGAATACATGACAGTTTTAACTGTCCAAAAGATTATGGATTGCCATTCATTTAGCAGAGGCTTTCTGACAAACAAGCAAACCAACAACACTAAAGACATATTATCAGTAGTTACGTGGTACATGGCAGAAACACAGTTCTACCCTACTCCTCAAAGCAGCTGCAAGAGAAAAGCCAAGAGTCCAGCTTAGCTGATATGGAGCTGGTTAGGTTAAGCCTCAGGTCATATGAAGTTTGCAGAAGGAGATAAGACAAAAGTTTATAGTCTTGTGACATTCTCAGAAAACTGAAGTTTTGTATCTGGGAAAGGAGTAAGATCATGTTTGCTTAGGTCTTAAGCATGGCTCTTTGCTATTTCTTTATTCTCACTTGAAAATATCTCCACACAAAGGGAATATTGTCTCTATTAAGGCCACCTTCACTGGAATTTTGTTAACAAGGCTACCTTAACACTCAGGTGACAAGAGACTTCAGTCAGATGTCGGTGTGAAGAGCTTCTTTATTTTTTTTACATCTTCTCTATTTTCCATTTTATATTCTGTCTCAAGAGTGCCTTTCCCTTAAGAGTTAACTTGAATTGGTTTGTCAGTCATGTAGATAAGGAAATTGCCTCTTGAGAGAACAATCTGCCCCCAGAAACTTTAAGAATATTATAAAGTCTCCATCATCAAGTAGGCTAGCACCATGATCCATTTGTTTGCTCTTCCTCTGGGAGAGTGCTTATATCCTTATTACTGTCTACTCATGAAAGTATTTCCTCTGCAATGGACCCTTTTACTATTTCCCATTCTCATAACTGAGAGTGTTTTACATTATTTATAATAACTTCTGTCTCTTGTGGAACATGGTCCTCCAGCTTGATAGGGCTATTGCCCTTTCGAAATCACAGGAGCTGGAATAACTCACAGAAGAACCACACAAGACTGGGCCCATTACCATGGCAAAGACGGGAGGGACTCCTGAGGCTGGATGGACAGTGAAGAATTGATGAGTCTCTCTTACTGTTGTTGTAATGAAGTGCCAGATAAAAACAACTGAAGGAAGAACGTCTTGCAGTTCAAGGTACAGTTCATCACTCATTGTTGACAAGACAGCAGGAGTTTGAAGCAGCTTGTCACTGGGTCTGGAATCAGGAAGAAGAAATGTACAATGAATATTGGGACTCAGCTAGTTTTCACACTTTTACATAGTCCAGAACCCAAACCTAGTAAATGGTACCACCTATGCTTACAATAAATCCTCTCACTTCAATTAACCCAATTAGCATAATTTCTCAAAAGCATGCCCAGAGGCTAAATGATAATGGACTGGAGTGTCTAGAGATTTGGGTCTTACGTGGTTTCAGATTCTGTCAGGTTGACAATACTAGCAAGCACCATACTAAGAGCTTTTTTTCCTTCTATAGTTTAGTTACCCACTAGTTTTTCATGCTCCTCTAAGTAAGTTTTTATTTATGCTCTTGCAAATAACCACAATTAAACTTATTTAATCACCAAGATACAACTTGATGGAATGATTTTTTTGTTTCTGTCACTGGTACTTTGTTGTTTTAGACAGTCTAGATAATGACCTTTTATAACCATACTTTCAGCTTTGAATGAGTAAGTTTATTAAGTATATAGTAAGTCAAAGAAAAATAATAAATATCAAGTAATGAACAGAAGGATGGATGGATGGATGAGTAGATAGACAGACATTAAATGTCAATTGGGTTCTCAAAGCATCCAGCAGAAACCAACCAGTAACCAGGGAAGTCTCTCTAGGGCAGTTAGCTGGAGTCTCAGGAGGAGCAGAAGATCTTATTTTTCAGGCTTCCAAGTAAAAGAATACCCAGAGATATAGCATCCTCAAATTGAGTGCTCACAACTCAACAGAAACCGATTGGGGAAGTTGAGGCAGTCAGATGGAATTCCTGGTTGAGCTTTCGATCAATGGCTGAGCTTCTCATGATTCAACTTCTGACTTCTCTTTCAACTACAGGCAGTTTTATACCATGGAATGAACATCTGTAACCTCTGGAAATGATCACCTTCTAGCTGTTCTCAAGGATGGAGTATTTTATCCTGGGGTTGTTTTACTGTTTTTCCCCTCCTGGTCATAGGATCAGTGAAGCTAGGTTATCTACCGATAAGGAGCCTAGAGAACACTTACAGGCTGACATGCTTGGGTCTGAAATGGGAGAGGCAATCCCCTCCCTTTAGAGATAGTTTCTTCGTGAGATCAAACAATACAATACAATTTATTAATATAACATTCATTCTACCTGTCTGTAGTGAGATGTTTGTTATTGCTGCCTCACAAAAAGTTTCCACAACACAGTCTCCTACACTATATTCTGAGTCTGATCTAAGCTCATTTGACAGAGAACAAGGTTTTGAAAGCTAAGGGGCGAGGCATACTGAGATTCTGATCTGATAAGAATCTTAACTATTGCTATAAATATTAGTAAGAACATTGAGTTTAATTTATTTTTCATTCCCAATTTCATTCATCACCATGATATTAGTGGGAATTATGTGCAGTTATTAACATTCAAAGGAGTCTTATGTACCCTACATAGTTTAAATACTATCATTTGCCAATGTTATTTTAGAACTGTAATTAAAAATAATTCAATAATCTAAGAAAATTATACTTATGTACAATAAATTATGCTCTGTTCTCTTAGCAATATATTGCTTAGGGAAGGAATATTGCATATATATATATATATATATATATATATAGTGTTAAAAGACCAAAATGCTTTGGGGCAGACATAATCTAAAGAAGTTCCAATTTGTATGAAATAAATGAAGTTAAATTTAAATCCTAATAGTCAACGGCTTGGTGAAAAATTAAATATAGCATTTAGATATGTAGCCTGAAGGATCAATGAGTTTCTATCTTTATAATGACTATCAATCAGGCTTTGTATTGGAGTCATGGTGCATTTGGTTTTGCAATTGATTTGTTCAGTGGAATTCAAAGATCAATTTCTTTGCAACTTAATCTTAAGAGGAATTATTCTTTCCTAGGGGGAATTCTTCAGTTAAATTACAACAACCAAGTGGATACCATGTGAGATTATTAGGGTTGTCATCTAAAGCTGCCCTAGTAGCCTGCTACTTTACAATTAATAAAATTTTCTTTATCTTAGTTTTCCAGTTTGATTTCTATTGCTGTGATAAACACCATGAACAGAATCAATTTGAGAAGGAAAGGGTTTATTTTGTTGTAGAATTTCACATCACAATCCATCATTTAGGGAAATCTAGGAAGGAACTCAAGCAGAAACCTGTAATGGGCAGTTTAATGTTACCTTGCTTTATGCTCCTGGGTGGGTTGTGCTGTTCCAGTCATCCACCCAGGTTTCTTTTGGAGGCTTGGATGAAGGACACACACCACACACACACACACACACACACACAAAGACACACACACACACACACACACACACACACACACACACACACGTTAGCTTATTCTTAAAATGCCTTGCTACCTCAAAGACTGAGTACTCCTAAACATCCCTGCTTCCCCAGGCCCCAATCAGGGAAATGGCCAGTGGCCACTTTCCAGAAATCTCACATGGGTGGTTGGCTTCATCTCCTGCCACTACTGCAAACTGTTCTTCTTCTCCCAGTCCAGGTGATTTTCCAATTCTTCTCTGGGTTCTACCCTAATAACTTTAAGTGTTCCACCCCATGCCTAGCCATTGGCAACTGTCATATTTATTGATAGATCAAAAACCTACTGGGTTCAAGGACCTTCAGTGTCTGGACATACAGATTCAAAGCATTAGCCCCAATCTCCAACAGAAACCTAGGCAAGAACTGAAGTGCAGATCATAGTAGAGTGCTGCTTACTCATTATAGCTTGTTCAACTCACTGATTTTTTTATATGATCCAAGACCACCTTCCTAGGGGTATATCATCCACAATGGAGGGGGCCCATCCACATCAATCATCAAGCAAGAAAATGTCTCAGGTTTGTTTACAGGCCAATTCCATGAGGTATTTTCTCATGTGAACTGCCCTCTTTTCAGATGACTCTATCTTGTGACAAGTTAACAAAAGACTATAGACTATCCAGAGCACTCACTATTTCAAGCTCTTCTAGTGTTTGAATAGTAGACATAGGAACCTCAACATGCCTTTATGTTTGAGATATCACTCAAGTATGTGAAGCATTTCTACTGCAATCTACATGAATAGAAATTTTTCATTGATCAAAAGCTAGAAATATGGATTACCAATATAAGATAGTATTTTCTCTTATGGATATAGTCTCTATTGATTATCTCTTATCTATGTACTAGACTGGTGAATGGGAAGACTCCATATTATAAGACGCTAATTATTATTCTCAATTGTTTTGAAAATTAAATGCTTTCCAAATCATGAGCCTAATGCATTGTGAGCTTGTACATATGAAAATCTATCAACTGCAGCACAACTTTAAAAAGTTCAAAATGTCTAAAGTAACCTAGAAGGAGGAAATGTTAGGGGGATTATATCTAATATTAGCTTCTGAAGGTACAATGGGGCACTGGTGCAAAGTTAAGTAAATTAAAAGAATAAGTCCAAAAAGCAGAACATTCTCACCTGATTTTAAATAATGTTAACATTTCATAACAATAGGTGAAGGGTTATTGTGGTGGTTTGAAGTGGTGTGGCCCACGTAGACTCAGGTGTTTGAATGATTGGCCCATAGGAAGTGGCGGTATTAGGAGGTATGGCCTTGTTGGAATAGGTATGGCCTTGTTAGAGGAAGTGTATCACTGTGGGAATGTGCTTTGGGTTCTCCTATGCTCAAGCTACATCCAGTGATAGTCTTCTTCTGCTGCTTATAATCAAGATTTAGAACTCTGAGCTCCTTCTCTGGCACTATATCTGCTTGGATGCTGCCATGCTTCCCACCATGATGATAATGTACTAAGCTTCTTAAACTGTAAGCTAGCCCCAATTAAATGTTTTCCTTTATAAGAGTTGTGGTGGTCATGGTGTCTCTTCACAGATAACTAAGACAGTTATCTTTTATCAGCAATGATTAAATTTGAACATGTATAGAGCAAAATCATACCATATGCAAACATTAATTTTTGTATCTACTTATGAATAGTAAAGGAACAAGCAGGTAGAAAAAAATGCATAGGTAAGTATATTAATGAACTTGCATGAGGCAATAACTTAGTTAATGGGACACCAAAAGTATTTTAGGATTTAACTGCTGTGAACAGACACCATGATCAAGGCATGTCTTACATAGGACAACATTTAATTGGGGCTGGTTTACAGGTTCAGAGGTTTAGTCTACTATCATCAAGGTAGGATTATGGATGCATCTCAGCAGGCATGGTTCGGGCAGAACTGAGAGTTCTACATCTTCATCTGAAGGTTGCTAGTGGAAAACTGACTTCCAGGCAGCTAGGATGAGGGTCTTAAGCCCACTCATCCAGTGATTCCACACCTACGTCAACAAGGCCATACCTCTTAATAGTGCCACTCCTGATAATGCCACTCCTAATAGTGCCTCCTAATAGTGCCACACATATTCATGTAATAATAATGATAAAAGAGGTATGGATTTAAAACAACAAGGCGGCATATATAGGAGGTTTCAGGTTTTAGACTAAGCTTTAGAGGGTAGATATGGGAGGGTTTAGAGGAAAGAAAGAGAAGTGTAAAATATTGTAATCACAATCAGCATATCAATAGATTTCTAAAAAGATGGAAGGAGAGACCCCTGGTCCTGGAAAGACTGGATGTAGGGGAATGCCAGGACAGAGTAATGAGAGGGGGTTGAACGGAGAAAAGAGGGAGGGAAGGGGGCTTATGGGACTTTCGGGGAGGGAGGAAACGGGAAAGGGGAAGTGATTTGGAATGTAAATTAAAAAAATAAAATAAAATTAAATTAAAAAAAAATATAATCTCAAAAATAAATGAAAATATCACAAAGAGAGTGAGCTGTGGGTAATCAAAATAATAAATCTTAACTACAAATGCAATATTGATTGGCAGAAGTGAGGCATAAAGTAGACTATTATATATGATATCATAAAGTTTATAAAGAGGTTAAAATACATCTGTAGTTTTTGATGTCAGAATAGTGAAAACCTGTGGAGGAGGAGGCACCAGTGGACTTCTGATATAGTCTACCTCTTGTCTTTGATGGTCTCATGCTTATGTTCACACAGTGACAGTCATTGAGGTAGTCTTTAAGACTTATTCCAAATGTACTGGAACCCTAGTGCAGCCAGGTACTGGCTGGGTCTATTCCCTTTTGGTTTAAGACATTACTTATGTTGTGGACAAAGTACTATCTGTTTCTCTGCTAAGTTCCTATATGATAGTCTTGCTGATGTTCTCCAACTGAGTCACCTCCAGCTGGGGTCCACATTGGGGGTAAAAAAGAAGACAAACCTATGGTCTGTGGAACAGAGATGAAGGACAAGGCTATAGTCATAGATGTGCAGGAGCAGTGGATGGAGTTGTACCCACAATGAGGATGGCGACTGGGAGTGTATTTGCTGAGGAAGTGGGGGGGGGTCAACCCAGCACCATGTTTGAATGTGTCTATGAGCATGCAATGGGACTTGAAGAAGAAAGTGTTCATCATCTATTAAAAACCTAAAAAGAAACATTCTAAAAGTGCACAGTAGCTGTGATAGCCTGCCTACACAGTTTTTCTTAGATGAAATTCTTTCTTATTCTAATCACTCAGTGCTAGTCCACTGTTGTATCATTTTGATCGCATTTTCCACATTTGTTTCATTCCATTGCATGAGAAAGGGAAAATATATGTACAAATTCCTAATACTTTATCTGTCTTCAAAACAATCTTTTTTAAAAAAAAATTAGTAATAATTTGTATGTGTGTGCGTGTGTGTGTACGTGCGTGCGTGTGTGTCAGTGTGTGTGTGTTTGTGTGTGAATGTACATAGCACAGTGTATGTGTAGAGGTCAGAGGACAGCTTGTAGGAGTTGGTTCTCTCTACCACGTAGATCCCAGGGATGGAATTCAGGTTATCAGTTGGTGCTAAGCAACTTTACCACTGAGCCACCTCACAGGCCCAGTCTTTTTTCAATGGAATTTATTAATGTTGAAGAAACATAAAATAGCTAGACCTTAAGGGACATATTTTGATTGTATGCATGTTAATAATTTCTTATATTGAAGGGCAATTTCAAGTGATGGCTTAAGTGGAATACATTAGTTCTTTTCATACTCTTATCAGATATGATGAATACACGTGCTTCAAGGGTTCATTTCATTTTTAAATCTAGATAAATAAAACCTAGGACAATGTTCAAAGGTGACAAAAAATACCAGCCCAGAATGTGGCCCTATGGCATGGGGATAATACTGAGTTAACAGCACACAGAAAGGAACAGTGGGTGTGAGAGGCATCTGACACTCAGGGTTTTCCGAAAGCAGAAGATAAAATGCCTTATGGAAGATACTGTTTCTTTGCTGGGAGAAAAGTTGCATCATTATCACTGGGGAATGGGAGATGAGACTGAGAAAAAACACACACGGATGCAGAAGTGCACATACCAGGCATGTGCATACATGCACACACCTGGAGCAGGGAGATGGCTCAGAAGATAAAAGTGCTGGCTGCTCTTCCAGAGGACCTGGGTTCAATTCCCAGCACTGGATGACAGCTGAAAATCATCTGTAATTCCCGTCTCAGCTCAAATGCCCTGGCTTCAACAATAGACATACGCAAAATGCACATATATACATTCTGGAAAAACACTCTCCTGCAAAAATTAAAGTCTTTTTTAAAATCTTAATTTCATCTTTCTGGTTGTTTTTATCCCAGTACCTCACTTGGCTCAAACCTTTTTCTCTTGTCATAGTTTCATAATTTGCTACTCTGTATAATTGAGTATGTAAGCTTCTGGTTTTATCATTTCCTTGTCATTGACTTCTTTTCTTTCTTAATCTTTAAAATATGTATGTATATGTGTGTTTCTTCCTTATGTGTATATATGTACCACATGCATGTGGAGGGAAAAAGAGGATTTCAGATCCTTTGGAACTGAAGTTACCGATGATTATAAATGAACATGTGGGTACTGGAAATCAAACCAGGATCCCCTGGAAGAGTAGCCAGAGCTCTTAACATCTGAGTCATTTCTCCAACCCTGAGTCATTTCTTTATGAGGGCTCCCATCACCTCAAACCTACTAAACATAGCTCTGTGTCTGTTTCCTTTCCAATGTCTTATGCCAGTTTTTATGATCAGCCCTAGACAAAAACCCTAAGAAAGCAGAGATAAATTTTTGACCATTACCTATTGTAAGATAGCTGTATTTTAAAACAGAAACTTAAACCAAAGGCAAACAAACGAAAACACTCATAGTATCACCAGGATGGCAGTGATTTTGAGCAGTGGTTCTCAACCTGTGAATCATGACCCCTTTAGGAATTACCTACTAGATCTCCTGCATATTATAC
The DNA here is from genome assembly GCA_036184795.1 of Tokudaia tokunoshimensis. NCBI lineage: Eukaryota > Metazoa > Chordata > Mammalia > Rodentia > Muridae > Tokudaia > Tokudaia tokunoshimensis. The sequence goes on from BTHU01000003.1 coordinate 34,052,113, forward strand.
ATTTACATTGCAATTCATAACAGTAGCAAAATTTCAGTTATGAAGTAGCAACAGAATAATTTACCATTGGGGTCACCACATGAGGGGCTGTATTAAAAGTTCACAGCGTTAGGAAGGCTGAGAACCACGAAAAGGAAACCTAAATAACTTCATCCAAGAAGCTAAAGATGGCTCTTTTCTCAAAGTTACTAGCTTCCAACTATGGCATCATCTCCTCCCTTCATGTGATCCTTTAAAATGCAACTTTTAAAAAGTCTTAGCAGAGACTGGATGTAGGAGAACGCCAGGACAGAGTAACGAGAGGGGGTTGAATGGAGAAAAGAGGGAGGGAAGGGGGCTTATGGGACTTTCGGGGAGGGAGGAAACGGGAAAGGGGAAGTGATTTGGAATGTAAATTAAAAAAGTAAAATAAAAAAAAAAGTCTTAGCAGAAAGAAGAATGGTCCCGGTTGCAGGCTGTGATCTGGTCATCCATGACTCACCCCTCCTGGATTTTACTTCATGGCATACTTACAATAGTGTGTCCCTTTGCCAGAGTTCCTGTCCCTTTATAGTTCTTTTTCAGTCTCACACACTGCAAAACTTGCCCAGTTCCCAAACCACACATTCCTAAACAGTTCCTGGTGGGTGTCTCATCTACTAACCTAAGTGTGGAGTTGCAGCCTGGCCACCCACAATCCCCACGATGGCCCTTTATGAGGGTAGGTTGTTCTGCAATCTCCAAAAAGCAAAACTTGTCAAGAAATATATATTTTTTTACATTTGATTCTTGAGGATTGGTCTGACATAGGGCAGAGAGGGGAAGAACTGACCAGAGTTGTATGTATAGCACCAGCTTCATCCCCGCAGCCAAGTTTGTCCTGCTAGACATTTCATTTCATAACTCACAAATGAGCCTCTGTCAAGAACTATAGGATCATGGAAAGTTGAATCTGTAAAGACCAAAGACAACTGTGCGGCCAACTCCATCACCCAAAGTGAAGGGTTCTTAGTCTAGGTTACTTTCTCAAGATAATCATTCAAGGGCAAAGACAAGACTGTGATGGGCTGACTCGGCTTCACTGTTCCTCCCATCATTAAATGCTGCTCTTGTTCAACAGAAAAAAAATACTTAAGGTGGGTAATGAGTACCTTAGACTAAAATGTAAGTCCAAACTTGAATATGGTGTCTGAAGTACTATTGCATATTGTTGTTATAGAAACCAGAGTTTAAAATAAAATTTAATCTATCTTTAATTTTTTATAGTCTTTATGTATCATTTTGTTTTTAAAAAGAAAAAACAGGACCTTTTTTGGTAAAGTAATGTATAACAAAAAAGCCTCATGATTTTGAATAATGGAAAGCATAAAATCCAAATTACTGCTGGTCTCATTATAATGGCACTAAAGAATCACCTCATTAGTCGTGATTATCTGGGTATTAATAGCAGTTCCTGACCTACAGGTTCCTTTTGCAAGTATTTAGGGTGATTTGTAGCATCCTGCTGCTGCAGGGAAGGATACATTAAAAAACCTTCTTCTTAGTATTGAAGGAGCAAGTTGAAGGAAGGAGATTTATGTCATATTGAATGATGAAAATGTAATCTATTTATTGCCAGAAATCTTATTTCCAAGGATTCATTGCACCTTTCTTTATAGAGTCATCCATTTCTGCTGCAAATTGTGTGTGTGTGTGTGTGTGTGTGTGTGTGTGTGCATGCCTGTGTGTGCACATATATGCTGATTTTCATTTATTTTCTATGCTGTGCATTACTATACAGTGAATCAGACTGCATCGTGGAGATGAATGCTAACCATAGAAAAATTCCTGGTTTTGGTGCTGAGAGAATCTGCATGGCCAAAGGTAACTGTAATAATGTTAAGAAAGAGTCTTCTCACCCAGAAATAAACCCAGAGACCTGTGGACACTTGAGTTTTGATAAAGCTGCCAAAACCATACAATGGGAAAAAGAAAGCATCTTCAACAAATGGTGCTGGTCTAACTGGATGTCTACATGTAGAATAATGAGCATAGATCCATATTTATCACCCAGCACAAAACTCTAGTCCAAATGGATCAAGGACCTCAACATAAAACTGGATACACTAAGTCTCATAGAATATAAAGTAGGAAATACCTTTGAACACATTGGTACAGGAGACAATTTCCTGAACAGAACACCAATGGCTCAGGGTTTAAGATCAACAATGTATAAATGGGACCTCATGAAACTGCAAAGCTTCTGTAAGGCAAAGGAAACTGTCAATAGGACAAATTGGCAGTCCACAGATTGGGAAAGGATCTTCACCAACCCTACATATGACAGAGGGTTAATATCCAAAATTTATAAATAACTCAGAAAGTTAGACACCAACAACTCAAATAACCCAATTTAAAAAAAGGAGTACAGAGTTAAACAGAGAATAATCAACAAAGGAATCTTGAATGGCTGAGAAGCACTTAAAAAAAATGTTCAAAGCCTTTAGTCATCAAGAAAATTCAAATCAAAACAACTCTGAGGTTCTATCTTACACCCATCAGAATGGCTAAGATAAAAACAACAACAACAACAAAAACCAAACCAAACCAAACCAAAAACAAAACAAAAAACCTCAAGAGATAGCCCAGGCTGGATGTGAAGCAAAAGAAATACTTCATTGCTGGTAGGAGAGCAAACCGTTTTGGAAATCAATTTGGAAGTTTCTCAGAAAACTGAGAGTAGTTCTACCTCAAGACTCAGCTACATCATTCCTGGGTATATACACAAAAGATGCTCCAATATCCCACAAAGACATTTGCTCAGCTATGTTCATAGCAGTTTTATTCATAATAGCCAGAAACTGGACAACCTAGATATCCCTCAACTGAAGAATGGATAAAGAAATTGTGTTATATCTAAACTATGGAATACTATTCAGCTATTAAAAACAAAGGCATCATGAATTTTGCAGGCAAATGGATGGAAATTAAGAGTATCATCCTGCGTGATGTAACCCAGTCCCAAAAGGACATGCATGATATGTACTAACTTATAAGTGAATATTAACCATAAAATACAGGTACCATGCTGCACTCCACAGACCCTAAGAAGATAAACAAGAAGGAAGATCCAAGTGAGAAAACTTGAATATCACTTAGAAGGGGGAATAAAATAATCATAAGAGGCAGATAGAGAAGGAACTAAGAGGGAGGGGGCATGGGAATGGGGGATTGGAGGGCTCAGGATTAGGTGTGGGGAAAGACAGGAAAGATGACTAGATGGCCATGAAAATGAATGGAAATCTACAACTGACTGGGGTGAGGAGGTGGAGGGCATCTCCAGGAGGAGACAGAGACCTGGGATAAGGGAGAATCAATGGGTATGACCTTAGCTGTGACTTACAACATTGGAGATATCGAACCTGAAGAGGCCACCTCCTGTAGGTAGGAAGGAACTCTAGTGGAGCAATAGAGACACCAACTTACCCACAAAACTTTCAATCCAAAATTTATCCTGTCTACAAGAAATGTAGGCACATAGGATGGAGTAGAGACTGTGGGAATGGCCAACTAATAACAGGCCCAACTTGAGACCCATTTCATGGGCAAGCACCAATCTCTGAAACTATTAATGATACCCTTATGCCTGCAGAAAGGAGCATGTTGTCCTCTGAGAGGCTCCACACAGCAACTGACTCAGACAGATACAAACACCCATAGCCAAACAGTGATAGAGATTGGGGACTCTTATGGAAGAATAGGAGGAAGGATTGTAGGCTCCAAAGGGATAGGAACTCCACAGGAAGACCAACAGAGTCATCTAACCTGGACTCTTGGTGCTCTCAGTGTCTGAACCACTAATCAAAGAATATACAAGGACGATGGCTAGGCCTTCTTGCACATATGTAGCAGATGTGCAGCTTGGCCTTCATGTGGGTCCTGAATAGCTGGAGTGGGGGCTATTTCAAAAGCTGTTGCCTGTATGTGGGATATACTCTTCTAGCTAGGCTACTGTACTGGCTGGTTTTGTGTATCAACTTGACACAAGGTGAAGCTATTATAGAGACAGGAACCTCCCTTGAGGAAATTCTTCCATAAGATTTATCTGTAAGGCATTTTCCCAATTTGTGGTCAAGTGTGGAAGGGCCTTTTGTACGTGGTGCCATCCCTGGTCTGGTAGTGCTGGGTTCTATAACAAAGTAAGCTGAGCAAGCCAGGGGAAGCAAGCCAGTAAGTAACATCCCTCCATGACCTCTGCATCAGCTCTTGCTTCCTGACCTGCTTGAGTTCCAGTCCTGACTCCCTTTGGTGATGAACAGCAATGTGGAAGTGTAAGCTGAATAAACCCTTTCCTCCCCAACTTGCTTCTTGGTCATGATGTTTGTGCATGAATACAAACCCTGACTAAGACAGTTACCTTGTTCGGTCTCAGTGGCAGAGGAAGCACCTAGCCTTGAAGAGACTTGAAGTGCCAGGGTTGGGGAATACCTAGGATGGCCCCTACCTACTCCAAGGAGAAGGGGTGGGGGAATGAGGGAAGGATTGTAGGAAGGGTTGACTAGGAGGGGGCAGTGAGTGGGAAATAAAGTGAATAAATAAAATATAAAATAAAATTTAAAAGTCTTCTCATATCTGAACTTTTAATTGATCAAATATTAGAAGTTGAAACTTTTTCTTCTCATTTTTCACTGTTACACATTATTGTAGCTAAAAGGCTAGAAAGTAAGAACTGTTTTGTTTTTCAAAAAACTGTCCCTTTATTTAGTCTCACCCCTTACCAAGGAATCTTCTCTCTGCAACAGACAGAGATCGTTACAGAAAACATCAAACAAAATGCAGAGTTGTGGAGTTTGCTCTCCATGGGTACATCTACAATGGAACTCCGACATCTACAGGTAAACCCAGGGATGCAGAAACAGAGCAGAAGAGCAAGATTCACATGGGCAGGGGGTCTACTGTGAGAATTGTTTTGTAGGAATGTTAGAAGCTACAACTACAAAGTCTCATCAACATGACTGTCTAAGCATGAGCTGAACAGTGCCAACAACAATGCGTATGGTAAGACAGAGATCTTAATCTTACACAAAGAGCAACAGGCAACTGAGGAATGTGGAGAATGGGAGAAATAGTCTTTCCCAGGGGAGACCTCACCAATTTGTTATTCAATGCCAATGGTCAGCCCCGAAAACATACATGCAAGTGACATTATACAGACTGAGAAGTATGTGCCTGTATATTTAGGAATGTACATGCATACCTTTATATTATATATATATTAATAAATATAATATTATACATGCAATGATAATTAATGGGAAAAAAGGTGGCCATAAATCTGAGAGAGCAAGGAGAGGTATTTGGGAGTGTTTGGAAGAAGGAGAGGGAAAGAGATATGTAATTAAGTTATAATATCGACAAATACGAGAAATAAAAGAGACCTTACTTTAGTAATCCAAACTTCTTTGGATTATCACCTTGTTAAAAATAATTTGAGAGAAATGTATTTCCCCTTTTGTCAAACATTCTTTTTCTCCCATGGATAACATTAAAGTTAACTCAGTACTTCAAAAAGAAGTAATTTGCAGACACCAAAGATACTGCAGGGAAATATGTCTCCATGCTAGAGTGCTGGGCCAGCGCATGAGAGGTCCCAGGTTCAGTCTCCAAGTAGCCAAAAGCAAAGGCAAAGGCTACGTAACACCAGGAACAAATGAAAGTATTGCTTGATTCTCTATCTTCTGCTCAGAAAACATGGCCCCCTTTCCTTGCCCAGCATCTTTATTATTTTGTTATTTATAGAAAGAATTTAGCAAGCAATTCACAAGAAGAAAGCACCCCTGGAGCTTTAGGTCTCGAATTGCCAGGTTTCTGGTGTGTTTTAAACATGCTGTTTGCTAGAAATAAATGTCACGAATCAAATCCTTATTCTTTGAAAGCTGCTCAAGTAAGGGGGGAGTCAAATTGGTGCTTTGGAATAAAGCCTGGGATGATGACCTCATACTTAAACTGCAGAGCGGTCCCAGTATTAGCCGAAATGAGTACTCATTGTGTAGAAAGTGCTTTGGAACAAAAATATTAGGAAAATTCTTCAGGGAGGGAGGGAGGGAGGGAGGGAGAGAGAGAGAGAGAGAGTTGGCAAAGGCATTTAGCATCATATAATCAAGTCTTCTTAAATGCATTTTTATTCAACCAAGTATATCCTTTGAGATCTAAAATTGTCTTTTTGTAGAAACAATTCATTATATTTCTCCTCATATTTCCTTTGGATCTGAGATGACAAGGCCATCAGAATTCTCCCAAATGCCTGACAGCAAATGTCTCAGACTCAGCCCTTGACCCAACTTCCCTGAAGATAAGGGTAGTGTGCTTGCTGTGGAAGTCAGAGCAGCTCAGCAGTGACCTCCTGGCATAACCATCTTCATGTGTGATGGCAGAATTCTTTCTCTGAGTTTCCCTCACACGTTTTCTGCTTGTCGTTTCTGGTGACATTTCTTGGGGGGAATCTGGCAAGAATAAAGTTCAAGGTACAAAAGCTACAGGAAGACTGTGTTAGTCTTTTAGAAATGGACCAACACTCCCTTCTGGAGGAAGACCTCTTCCCTGCTGTTTGTCAACAGCATGTCATGAGCTGTTTTCCTTCATCCCTAGAGTGAGGGAAATATGAACCCGTTCTGGTAGCATTTCAGGAACAGTTTGCATACACCAAGCTATTTACGTGTTTCATTTAAACAAGAAAGGAATAACAATGAAAGTAGGGTCGGATTAAAGCAGAGAAAATTCAATAAGGACAAATGTTTCTCTATGCATTGATATTTCACAAGCAGCTTTGAAAGCAGCTGGAGAACACCGAGGCCTGTCTGCTAGGCCCACTTCTAAATCACATTCAATCACAGTCCTTTTGATGAGGAGGCTTTGCCAGCATTTAGGCAATAAGACATCTCAGCCATCAGTAATAAAAACACAAGTTTCACCCTCTGAAGTGGAAAGTTACAACGTCCAATCATTGATTTTCTGTCTTTTGATGAGACCCAGGGGTGCTGCATTAAAACATCTGTTCTCTCAAACCCCACTCAGCTTTTGCAAAGGGTGAGCAAGTTTCATTCCAAGTCTTATTTGCATTACGCAGATATTGTCAATTAAGGATAAATGTGCTCAAGAATTCAACTTGGCATGGTGAATTCAGTAAAATCAACACAGCAGGTCAGTTCTGAAGGATAGAAGGACCAGCAGAGAAACACTTCACGTTTAGTGGTTGGCAGGGAGACATGCTGGATCTGGTCTTCCTCAGTTCTCCTAAGTCTCTCTTGCTTTCTTTCTGTTCTCTCCAGAAACACACTTGAATCAACACAAAGAACTACCCAAGCACATAACTCCAAAATCTGCTTAGCCTGCACTATTAGTTTAATATTTTACTCTAGGTCATGAGAGTACTATAGAACATGTTTCCTTTGTGGGACAGATTTCTAAGTGGAGATTGAGACTCAGGCAGCAGTATTGCCTTAACTGGGATCATTGGCATGTTTCAGAAGACTCTGATGGCCTGTGGGAATATAAAAACAATTCAGAGAAAAAATAAATATTTTGACCCATAGAATTTAAATTGGGGGGGTGGTTTTTGTGGGGTTTTTTTTTTTGGTGTTCTTAAGTATGCTTCTGCAATTAATAAATAGTATTTACATGTAAAAATAAAAAATAAAAATATTTGAAAAGAGAAGCAAAACTTGAATATGGCCTACCATCTCTTTCATTTTACCTATGGAAAAAAATGAGCTATCTCTAGACATGCATTCTTGTCGAGGGGAGTTACAGAATATCCATGTCCTGAGACTCAGAACACTTGCTGGAAAAAAAAAATACTAAAACCCATCTCTTCATTTACCCACTCACCCAGCCAATGGACCAATCAGCCAATGGAAACCAGGTGAATAGACAAAAACGTAGGAAGAAAGGCTATTTGTGAAGGACTTAAAAATGTTTATTAAACATTTATTAGCTGTGTGAATATAGCATAATGCGTTTCATCCCTAAGACCGCAGATTCTTTATTTCTGAAAAATAAAAACAATTGAATTGACTCCAGCTCATTGGGCGAACCTTAAGAGTTAAATGAGATAATACGTGTCTAAAGTTATTTAGATTGTGTACATTAGAGGTTGAAAGTTTGTACTCCTTAAAAATCGAAGGTTGGGATCCTAATCCCAATGTGATGGCTTTGAGATGATTACTGACGCATAACGTCATGAGGGTGGGGCTTCCTGGTGGGATCAGTGCTCCTGTAAAGAAAGGCACCAGATAGCTTGGTCTTACTCTCTGCACCTTTGTGCACACAGAGAGATGGCCGCTATTTAGAAAGAGAAGAAGATGTACAATAAAGCTCAAAGTCGCTGGCAATGCAGTCTTAATGGATGCTAAAATTATCATCGAATCTGCGATTGTGTGAACTGACTACCTTTCCTGGAGGGCTTCCTTTGTCGCCTACCCACAGCTTGTCTATTTATACTGTGCTATTATCCCAACCATACTTCCTTACAGATTTTGCACGAATTTTACATCAAATTTTTTTTATTGGAACCATTTTGTGTACCATACTTTCTATGTGTGAGTATGTGCAAAGAATTTTAACCTATTTGTTTGAAAACAAGATCCCAAACCAGAACTCAGATATGGCTCTTTTGTGAGGGAGCAAGACGAGGAGCTGCAGATGTCTAGCTGGGAGTTGGTGCACAGTCACATGCAGCCCCTGTCTCAGGAGCTGTTTATTATTATCACGATTTCAATCTACCCACAAAGCTGATTAAATTTAAATAATGCAAGAGTCAATATTCTAAATATTTCAATAACTTCTAGGTTTGCAAAGTACAGAAATGTAAAATGTCTGACCTACCTACCGTGTAGGTCTTGCAGTAGCAATAAAAATAAATGATTTAAAAAGTGTCATTTTATGTTGGAGTTGATGTGCCCACTAGTAACTCTCACAGTGGACCATGAAGAATCCAGTTTTTTATTTCAAATCTAATTATCACTGAAGTCAATGCCTGATTTCTCCTCCTCCGCCTCCTCCTCCTCTTCTTCTTCTTCTTCTTCTGTTCCTAAAACCTAAGTCCAAAAAATTTGTTAGCTAAGAAAGAATATTCCAGAATGAACCCAGCCTGAATTCTTGGTTATAGATACCTGTGTATTACAACTTTATTGACAGTACTAGTAAATCATAACTGCAAAGATGATCTGTATTAGATGCTTTCTGTGAGCAAAGCAGAAAATTTCAAGGAAACAGAAATTTAATTTCCATAGGATTTCAATGATATTATGTCTAGTTACATACAAGGAGTGTAAGGAATAGGTAGTTAGGTTTCTTACTTAGCTGAGCTCCTTCTAATGGTAAATGCAGTTCAAATTAGTCTGTGCATTTATAAATCCTGTCTACAAAGAGCAGGATGATTGGGAGATGGAGGTAAAGTATGCACATACTGTCAGAGGGGTTTGTTCATTAGTGTCTCCAGTGCTGGGAATAATCTCTACCAGGCTTCGCTAAGCCTTAGATAGAGCTGCATCCAGCTCAGGGAACCTGCTAATGCAACCTAACACAACATATTTAAACAATTCTGAGAATTCTTTTCCTTGTCACAGAGTTCTAGAGCATGGACTTTGTAGAAAGAGAAAATGACATTATTTCACAGTCTTTAAAGGCTGAGAAGTTCTGATGGACTAGGAATACTGGAATAGACAGCAGCATTTATATGTGTGGGTGCTTTGTGTGTGTGTGTGTGTGTGTGTGTGTGTGTATGTATGTATGAGAGTACCACATTCATGTTTTGTATACAAAGAAAACATATGAAGCTGTCAGATGCCCTGGAATGGGAGTTCCAGATAGTTGTAGCCTGCTATGTGAGTGTTAGGAAGTGAACACAAGGCCTCTACAAGACCAGCAAGTGCTCATAACCACCCTGCCATCTTTACAGCCCTTCCCTTTTGTCGTTCTTTGTGTGCATAACATGGTTAAAAAGAGAATATTTATTTAGTAAGTTTTTGGGTTATGTGTAAAAATTATGCCTCTTTTGCTCACCTTAGTGTGCAGAGGAATAAGCACGGTGATTAAGAACATGGTGTTAGAAGTCAGCCTCTTCCACATTAGCCATGGAACCTTATGCAAGTTAGTTAGCCTCACTGGACATCAGTGTCCAGATCATCTGATCTGCAAAATGGTATGACAGCCACATGGATAGAGTTGTTACAGAAATTAAATGAGGCCGTGATATTTGTAGAACACTTGGCATGGGCAGGACAGGTCATTAACATTCAGTTTTAGTTTATTGTCTGTGTAAGATCTAGGTATAACAGCCTTTTTTAATTTAGTGCATTTTCACGATTTGTCAGAAACCATAGTGGCTAGTTTTCTTTCAGAGTTCCAGAATGAATAGTGCTAACTTTGCTCTTCATTTTCATGCCATTAAAATAAAACAAAACCAAAGAGTCAACATAGGTTTGTTAAGGAAAAACAAGGAGTGGGATGGAAGGGACTGAAAGTGAGAAGTTCCTGTGTTTCATATAGTTTTCCAATTGATATCAGTTTCCTGTCTTCCTGTTTGCCACTGACCTATCCTCTCTGTCTCTTCCTTGGGGAAAAACAACCAAGCAACGGTAACAACAAAAAACTCTATTTTCCTGCTGTCCCATTTTTTTTTCCCCCAAGCTCCCAATTCACGAGCCTGCTTACCTTCCCTTACCCATCCCTCAGACTCCTTTCACTTACAGCCTGCTAAGGAGCAAAGGCCCATGGGAAGTCCAATAAAGGGCCAAGGAAGAAAAATGTTTACAGGAAGAAATTGTGATCTGAAGGAGGTAGAAATGAACATAGGTGAAAAGAAGAGCCCTATGGGAAATGGTAACACCCAAGGTAAGTGCGCTGCAGTCTCCTGCACCGGTGACAGCCTGTGGAAAGAAGCTTTGCCAGGAGAGCAAGGAAAATCCCTTGATTTTCATAGATCACGTGTCTTCCAAAAAATGCCTGGAGAGCCAATATGTTTTTCTATGAAAATTACACAAGTTCCAGTACTATCAACTCAGGACAGTTTCAGCACTGATTTCAGGTAAACAGACAGACACAGTCTTTACCATAAATGTCAGTACTACTATTAAGGGCTGTGCTATAAATAACGTTAACATTTTGCCTTCCAACTGCTAAAGATCTTGTGCAGCATATCATTTCATACTTATATAAGCCTATGGAAAGGGTACCATAAAGGCTGGGTTTATTATTTTTTTCATTCATAATGAGGAAGTAGAAAGCTATTGACTTAATTGATTACCACAAGTAGAAGGTTTCTGTTGTAAATTCAGAAATTCAAACTTTAGTCTCATGGTTCTGAAATCACTCCAGACAAAGCAGCCATGGGAGGGAGTCTGGTGTCTTGCCACATTGACTCACTGAGTCAATGTGTATGGAACCCTATAATTTTTATATGCTATACTAGCTATTAGGGCTGGGGCAGGGACCGAGACAGAAAGAAAGACAATAACAAGGAAAAGCAAATTAATAGAGGGTGTTTGTAGATTATGGTGTTATCTGTGAAGGACATAACTAGATGCAAGGCCATGAGCCTCCAGTAGTTATTTGTCCTTACAATAAGATGGTGTCACTGTGTAAAAGGCGACTGTGAATGAAACTAGAAAGGCTTGTGTAGTGAAAGAAGCTGCTGTTACTGGAGGACAAGATGTAATGTCTTGATTGGAAATTAGAAAGGAGACAGCAGACCAGTTTTGAAATATGTATCCAGCCAACCTCACCAGGACATTTTTAACTGACTCAACTCACAAGGATATATTCTCAGCAGCCATCTTTGTACATAAACATACTTACACAGCTTACATGGAACAAGAATGTACTGAAACCCAGCTATATACAATGTGCAATCAATTACAAAACACACGAAGCTGTTTCTCTCATAGAGTTTCATTTGCCTTTTGTACTTGTATTCATTTGCCTGAATACTTGCTTAGACATTTGATTCTTCTTATTGGTAATATGAACATGTACACGTTGTTTGGAGTTACCTGAGATTTTTTTTCTGGGATTTGCCCTCCATTACGTGACAGAGTCAACTGTGTGTAATAAGTAAAGGTGAAACAGCCTTAGCAAAGACACCTAAGCAGAGCTGGGGAAGGATGAACTATTTAAGAGTCAGAAATCCGAAGCTTGTGTGCATTAAAAAAAGAAAGCCCTCTGGGCTCTAAATAACTGTGTGTCACCTTCAACAAGATAGCTAACCTCTCCGGGTTCTTCAGTGTTTTCTCCACAGTAACAAGAATAATGGTTCTCGTCATTCCCCTGCCTCTAGGGATATTGTCAGAATTAATGAGACACCAGGGTGAAAGGCTTTGCACTTTTCTCCCTCTGAGAATGCTGGGACACAAACAAAGCAATATCTCTATTTTGTGAACTCTCTTTCTGCAGGGCTCAGTAGTGCTCAGAAAAGAGCTCACAGAGTTTTCGAAACAGCAGCAGTTACTGTAGGTGTTGCATATTATAAGGCAAAACTGCATCTGCCAGGAAAAACAAAGGGGGTGGGATCAAAACTCCAGTCAGAGAAGGTCTGCTCACTCTGTAAGGCAATCAGTAGGAGGCTTGAGATAATTGCAAGTAAAATATTACTGAGCACAGAGGAGAGGAAGGGAGGAGGTGAAGCTACCTAATTAAAGTTGCCATTCCGAAGGAAGAGAGAACAACGAGGCACTGGCTGCTGACACATTGCTGAAAGGTGCTTAGACACGCTGGAGAGAGAAGATAGAAGTTGGAGGTCAAGTGTTCGTGCCTGTACAGGGGAACTGCTCAAAGCAATTAGAACTGTAAGACTGGCGATTAGAACTAACCGGAAGTTAAACCATAATATGTTAAAAAACGTTCTCAACCATTCCCTGAATTAACTGCTGAATTGTCTATTCATCTAGGCAGGAGGGTTTTTGTTGTTTTTTTGTTTTTGTTTTTTTGGCTGGTGCTGTCATCTCACTGGAAGGTAACAATCCTCCTGATGTTAGTGGGTGGCAATACTGTAAAATACCCAAGTGGGAATAGAGATGTAGCCCATTAGAATGCATTTCTACCATGCACAACACAAATTTATTTTTTCATTAAGTTATTTATTTACCTTACATCCTGATCAAAGCTTACCCTCCCCTCTCCTCTCCTCCCAGACCCTTCCTCTCACCTCACCATCCCCATTTATCCTTGTTCCCGTTCTCCTCAGAAAAGGGGGAAGCCTCACATTGAGTGGATATCAAACAGCCTTGGCATATCAAGTTGCTGTAAGACTAGGTGCATGTTCTATTTAGGCAGCCCAGTTAAGGGAACGGGATTCAAGGCAGGCAATGTAATCAGAAACAGCCCCTGTTTCTAATGTTAGGAGTCCCACATGAAGATCCAGGTGCACAACTGTTAGATATGTGTTAGATATTCATGCTCTCTGGTTGTCAATTCACTTTCTATGAGCTCTTATGAGGCCAGGTTAATTGATTCTGTAGGTTTTCTTGTGGTGTCTGTAACCCCTCTAGCTCCTTCAATCCTTCCTGCACCTCTTCCACAGGATTCCACTGGCTCCACTTAATGTTTGGCTGTGGTATCTTCATCAGTTTCTATCAGTTACTGGTGAAGCCTCACTGATGACAGTTATGCTAGGCTCCTGTCTACAAATATAGCAGAGTATCATTAATAATGTCAGGGGAAGGCTATCTCTCATGGCGTGGGTCTCAAGCCAGGCCTATCATTGGTCAGCACTTCCCTCAAATTCTGCTCCATCTTTTACCAGTGCACATGTTGTAAGGAGGACAAATTGTGGTTCTAAGCTTTTTTGACTGGGTTAGTGTACCAAGACGTACATTGTACGTCTTGCCTGGTTAAAGGAGATGGCCAGTTCAGGCTCCACGTCCCCCATTTCTACAAGTCTTAGCTGGTTCACCATCATAGACTCCTGGGGGATCCATTGTCCTAGGTTTCTAGCTCATCCTAGAGATGCCCGGACCAATCCAGTTGTCTCTCTCAGTACTCTCTCCCTCTGTCTTCCCTGCATCTCATCCTTCCTGTTCCTATCCCTTCCCGCTCCTAGTCTCCTCCCTCCTTCCATCTCTGATGTCCATTCTATTTCCTTTTCTTAGTGAGATTCTGTGTCTTCCCCCCCTCAACCCCCTTGAGACCTCCTTGCTACTTAGCTTCTTTGGGTCTGTAGATTGTAGCATGACTATTCTTACTTTATGCCTAATATCCACTTTAAGTGAGTACATACTATATTTGTCTTTCTGGGTCTGAGTTACCTCACCCAAGATCTTTTTTGTTCCATACATTTGCCTGCAAGTTCCAGGATGTCATTGTTTTTAATGGTTAAATAATACTTGATTGTATAAATGTACGACATTTCTTTTCCTTTTATTTTAAAGATTTATTTATTTATTTATTTATTTAATGTATGAGTGCCCTGCCTGCATGTACATTTACATGCCAGAAGAGGGCCTCAGCTCCCATTATAAATGTCTGTGTCTCAACATGCAGTTGCTAGGAATTGAACTCAGGACCTGTGGAAAAGCAACCAGTGCTCTTAACTGCTAAGCAATCTCTCCAATCCCATACCACATTTTCTTTATTCTTTAGTTGAAAGATACATAGGTTGTTTCCAGTTTCTGGCTCTAAAGAATAAAGCTGCTATGAGCATAATTGAGTATGTGTCCCTGTGGTATGGTAGAACTTCTTTTAGGTATGTGTTCAGGAGTGGTATAACTCCTAAAGGTATTGAGATAGATCAACTCCCAATTTTCTGAGAAACTTGCAAATTTATTGCCTACATAGTTATATAAGTTTGCACTCCAACCAGCAATGGACAAATGTTCTCCTTGCTCTACATGCTGTCCCTTGAGTTTTTTATATTAGCCATTCTGACAGGTGTAAGATGAAATATCAGGGTTATTTTGATTTTCATTTCCCTGACGATTAAAGACATTGAACATTTGTTTAAGTGCTTCTCAGTCATTCAAGAATCCTCCTTTGAGAATTCTGTTTAGTTCTGTACCCCATTTTTAATTAGGTTATTTGGCTTGTTGGCATCTAATTTCTTAAGTTCTTTATATATATTTTGGATATTAGCCTTCTGTTGGATGTAAAGTTGGCAAAAATCTCTCCCATACTGTAGGTTGCCATTTTATCCTATTGATGGTATCCTTTGTCTTACAGAAGCCTTTCATTTTCATGAGGTTCCATTTATTAATTAATAATCTTAGTGCCTGAGCTATTAGTGTTCTGTTTAGGAAGTTGTCTCCTATACCAATGCATTTAAGACTATTCCCCACTTTCTCTTCTATTAGATTTAATATATTTGGTTTATATTAAGGTCTTTGACTTACTTGGACTTGTGTTTTATGCAGGGTGATAAATTTGGATCTATTTGCATTTTTGTGCATGCAGACATCCAGTTAAGCCAACACCATTTGTTGAAGATGCTTTCTTTTTCCAATTTTATAGTTGACTATATAGACTTCTTTGACAAAAATCAAGTTTCCATAGGTATGCGAATTTACGACTTGATTTGATTCTGATTCTTTGATTTGAGTCCATCGATCAACCTGTCTGTTTTTATGTCAGTACCAAGTGATTTTTATTACTATTGATCTGTAGTAAAGCTTGAAATCAGGGATGGCGATACCTCTAGAAGTTCTTTTATTGTATAGGATTATTTTAGCTATTCTGGGTTTTCTGTTTTTCCATATTAAGTTGAGTATTGTTTTTCCAAGTTATTTAAAAAATTGTATTGGAATTTGGATGAGGACTGCATTGAATCTGTAGATTGCTTTTAGTAAGAAGGCTATTTTTAGTATGTTAATCCTACCAATCCAAGAGCATGGGAGTGCTTTCCATCTTCAGATATCTCCTTTAATTTCTTTCTTCAAAGACTTGATGTTTTTAATCATACATGTCTTTTGAACTGGAAATTTCTGGTTTAACAACTCAGTTGTGTCATGTGATGTTTTTCTGCAAGCTGCCTTGTGAGAGGGCATGTGATGTTTTGCTGAAAACAGACACTTGAGAGGGTGCATGATATTTAGAAAGAATATAAATGGAACCCTACAGACAGTGAGAAGACGCTCTTTCATTGCTATGCCGCGCAATACTTGCTGGTCTTCATTGGTCTTCACTTTGTAGAGAGAAACAGGACAAAGAACTTCTTGTGGCATTCCAGCTGATTCTGACTGCTTAGCAGAGATTTGCTGTTTGTGACACTGCTACTGATTCATGTTTTATGTTTGCTATTCTTCTGGACTGCTGCTATCTTGACCATAAAGAACAGAACTGTCCCAAGTGACCACTAGTAATCAGGTCCCCAACACCCTCCTCCTTTTTTTTTTTTGTACTAAGATTCTTTTCCCCTTATCTCTGGTTAGTGGATTAGAAGCTGGGTTGAAGCATTTAAGAACCTTAAATAAAGTAAGTTTTGAAAAAAAAAAATCTAAGCTCACAGTCTTTCACTTGCTTGGTTAGAATTATACCAGGATATTTTACATTGTACTTGTGGTTATTGAACAGGTATTATTTCCCTAATTTCTTTCTCACCCATTAATCATTTGTGTATAGGAAAGCTACTGATTTTTTTTTTAAGTTAATTTTGTATCTAACCACTTTGCTAAGATGTTTATCAGTTGTAGGAATTCTCTGGTAGAATTTTGGGGATCACTTATATGTACTATCATATCATCCTCAAGTAGCAATACTTTGACATCTTCTTTTCCAGTTAATATCCCCTTGATCTCCTTTAGCTGTCTAGTTGGTCTAGCTAAAACTTAAAAGTATTATATAGGATAAATAGATATGGAGAAAGTGGACAGGCTTATCTGGCCCTTGTTTTTAGTGGAATTGCTTTAAGTTTCTCTCTATTTAATTTGATATTGGTTATAGGTGTGCTATATTCTGCCTTTTTTGTACTTAAGTATATGCCTTGTATTCTTGTTCTCTCCAAGATTTTTATCATGAAGAGGTGTTGGATTTTCCCATGCTTTTGGATTGGTGGATTACATTTATGGGTTTTTCTTATGTTGAACCAACCCTTCATCCCTGGGTGAAGCCTACTTGATCAGGGTAGATGATGTTTTTGATGTGTTCTTTGCTTCAGTTTGTAAGAATTTTGTTGAATAGTTTAACATCAATGTCCATAGAGGAGATTGATCTAAAATTCTTTCTTGGTTGAGTCTTTGTATGATCTAGGTATCAGGGTGATTGTGGGCTCATTAAATGAATTTGGCAGTGTTCCTTCTGTTTCTATTTTGTGGAATAACTTGAGGAGTGTTAGTATTACATTTTTTTTTGAAAGTCTAGTAGAATTCTGCACTAAAATCATCTGGCCCTGGGCTTTTTTGGTTGTGAGACTTTTAATGACTACTTCTATTTCCTTAGGGGTTATAGGTCTATTTAGACTATTTATATGATCTTGATTTAGCTTTGATACATGGCATCTGTCAAGAAAATCATCCATTTCATTTAGATTTTGCAGTTTTGTGAAATACATGATTTCAATGTAAGACCTAATGATTCTTTGGGTGATGATATTGTAGAAAATATTTTCTGGAACTTTGAAGAAAGAATCTTTCCCTTCTATTCTTCTATTCTTAAGTTTGGTCTTTTTATAGTGTCCCAAATTTCCTGGATGTTAATGTCAGAAACTCTGTAGATTTAACATTTCTTTAACCAGTGTTTCAATTTCTTCTATCGTATTTTCTACAGCTGAGATTCTTTCTTCCATCTCTTGTATTGTGTTGGAGATGCTTGCATCTGTTGTTCCTGTTCTTTTACCTAGGTTTACCCTCTCCAGGAACCCCTTATTCTGTGTTTTCTTTATTGCTTCTATCTTCAGGTCTTGAACAGTATTATTAATTTCCTTCACATATTTGATTGCATTTTCCTGTATTAATTTTAGGAATGTATTAATTTCCTTTTTAAAGGCCTCTATTACCTTCATAAGTTTGGAATTAAGGTTATTTTCTTGCACTTCAGTTGTACTAGCATATCCAGGCCTTGCTCTAGCAGGATAGCTGGGATCTGGTGGTATCATATTGCCCTTGTTGGTTATGTTTTTAAGTTGTTGTTGTTGTTGCTGTTATTATTTTACATATTCACATTATGTCCAGTTAACTGCCGCCCTCCCAGTCACCCCCTCCCACAGTCTCCCCCCCATCTCTTTTTCCCTTTTCCTCTGAGCAGGTGGGGGCCACCCCAGGTATCCCCCTGCCCCAGTACATCAAGTCTCTATGAGGCTAAGCACATCCTCTCCCACTGAGACCAGACAAGGCAGTCCAGCTTAGAAGAGTATATCACACAGATAGGCAACATGTTTTGGGATAGCCCCTGTTCCAGTTGTTTATTTGGGACCCACATGAAAGCCAAGCTGCACATCTGCTACTTATGTGCGGGGAGGCATAGGTCCAGTCTGTGTATCTTCTTTGGTTGGTAGTTCAGTCTCTGGAAGCCCCAAGGGTCCAGATTATTTGACTCTGTTGGTCTTCCTGTGGAGTCCCCTTAGGGACCGCAATCTTTCCTCCTATTCTTCCATAAGAGTCCCCAAGCTCCATCCACTGGTTGTGAGTGTCTGCATATGTCTGAGTCACCTTGTAGGTGGAGCCTCTCAGAGTTCAGCCATGCTACCTCCTGCCTGCAAACAGAACAAAGTATCATTAATAGTTTCAGGGGTTGATGCTTGCCCATGGGATGGATCTCAGTTTGAGCCAGTTATTGTTTGACTGTACCCTCAATCTCTGCTCCATTCCCAGTCCCTGCTTTTCTTGTAGACAGGATAAGTTTTGGGTCAACAGTCTTTGTGGGTGGGTTGGTGTACCTATCACTCTATGGGGGTTCCTGCCTGGCCACAGGAGGCAGCTTCCCCAGGTTCTATATCCCCAGTGCTGTGAGTCACAGCTAAGAAGATCCACATTGAATCTTGGGTGCCTTCCCTATCCCAGGTCTCCATCTATTTCTGGAGGTGCCCCCTACCTTCCATGTTGCTTGTGTTCTTAAGCTGGTCTTTAGCTATCTGTTTGTCCCTGGTACCAGCAGGCCTCAGAGAATACAGTCAGAGCCATGGGCTGGAAAATGAAGTGCAGGGATAGGGCACTGTTCATTCCTGCTGAGCATGCCCCAGGGGTACCTGCAGGCAGGGGACTGGGGGCAGGCAGGGGATTGGGGGAGGGTCTTACTTGGTTATTCCTGTTACCAGTAAGCCTCAGGGAATATAGGCAAAGATGTGGGCCAGAAAATCGTATACAGGGAACCGAGTGAAGTTTATTGCTGTTGGGTGTGCTATAGTGGGCTTTTGAGGATGAATTTCTAAATAAAATTGTTTTCAAGGATAGAGAACATTATCCATCTTCTCTGGTAATTGTAGCACTGTTCATATTTATAACACAGCTGCTTTTGGACAGAATACTTCATTTCAGTTGACTGCTGAGAAAAATATCATGGAGGGACATTAATGTTCTGACAGACAAAGTATAGCTCACCAAGGACGAGCCAGTGCCAAAGAAAGACAGGCCTTCCTCCACAAGCTGCACACTATATACCTCCTAAGGACATACTGCCAGTCACTATTTTTTTTTAAATGTATCCTTATGAATTTTTTGTTCTTAAAGGTACTTAATTCCATTTTAGAAGATCTATTTTCTTGTTTATTTGTGTGTGTGTGTTTGTTTGTTTGTTTTTTCAAGACAGGGTTTCTGGGTAGAGCCCTGGCTGACCTGGAACTTACTCTGTAGATCAGGCTGGCCTTGAACTCAGAAATCCACCTGCCTCTTCTTCCCAAGTGCTGGGATTAAAGGCATGCACCACAACTGCCCATATAGTTAACTTATTCATTGAGTAAAGGGTCTGTGAGTTGCTTTTTGCTTCTGAAGCTTGTGAGTAAAGCTCTCTCTCTCTCTCTCTCTCTCTCTCTCTCTCTCTCTCTCTCTCTCTGTGTGTGTGTGTGTATATGCATTTGTGTATGTGTGTGTGTATGTGTATGTGCGTGTGTGTGTATGTGTGTGTATGTGTATGTGCGTGTGTGTGTATGTGTGTGTATGTGTATGTGCGTGTGTGTGTGTGTGTGTGTGTGTGTGTGTCTGTAAATGGGCATAATTAGGGGTGTTTACAGGACCATGGATTAGGGAATATTTACATCAACACTAGCAATTTACCTACATTGAAATGCCACGAGACCAATGCCAGTCCTGAATCCTTGCCAAGGAGACCAATCCAGTGCTCTTTTTCCATGAAGCTTCAAGGTCAAAAGTGTACTCTCAGCTGCCACACAGGGAGTGCATGTACTCAATCCTTTTCAAATTAGCCCATTCTAAGAAACTGTATATAATCAGCTACTTAAGAGCTTCAATTAAAAGAAAAAAGGAGTGAAATCAACTTTTACATTTTGAGTGTTCTATTACTGTGAATATTCAAATTTGCTGTAGAAAAGAGAAAAGGGAAATCACTGAGATATTTTCCCCTTATGGGAGCAGAGCCTAGGGGTGCTTTGGAGCACCCACATTGGGTGACTATTGCTTATTATGCAACACTTGGCTTGCTCAAGTCTGTCACTGACAATGTTTAGATATTTGTGCAGTTATTCTTGCCAGGATCCAGTGGTATGGCTGTCTATTGAATCCTATGTTGATGGTCTCCAGGTAGTACAGTAATTTTTTAAATCTATTTCAAAGGTCTTTCTCTATGTTTTTTATTGGATATTTTATTTATTCACATTTCAAATGTTATCTCCTTTCCGGATTCTACCCCCCCCCCAGAAAACCCCTATCCCCTCCCCCTGCTTCTATGAAGGTGTGACCCCACCCACCCACCTACTTCTACCTCCCTATCCTCACATTCCCCTACACTGGGGCATCAAGCCTTCACAGGACCAAGGGCCTCTTTTCCCACTGATGCCTGACAAGGCCATCCTCTGCTACATATATGACTGGAGCCATGAGTCCTCCATGTGTGCTCCTTGGTTGGTGGTTTAGACCCTGGGAGCTCTGGTTGGTTGACATTGTTGTTCTTCCTATGGGACTGCAAATCCCTTCAGCTCCTTCCGTTCTTTCTCTAGCTCCTCTATTGTGGATCCTGTGATCAGTTCAATGGTTGGCTGCTGGCATTCACCTCTGTGTATGTCAGGCTCTGGCAGAGCCTCTCAAGAGACAGCTATATCAGGCTTCTGTCAGCATGCCCTTTTTGGCATCCACAATAGTGTCTGGGTTTGATGACTGTGTATGGGATGGATCCCCAGGTGGGGCAGTCTCTGGATGGCCTTTCCTTCAGTCTCTGCTCCACACTTTTTCTTTATATTTCTTCCCATGAGTATTTTGTTACCCCTTTTAAGAAGGACCAAAGCACCCACACTTTGGTCTTCCTTTTTCTTGAGCTTTTTGTGGTCAGTGAATTGTATCTTGGGTATTCTGAGCTTTTCGGCTAATATCCACATATCAGTGAATGCATACCATGTGTGTTACTTCACTCAGGATGATATTTTTTCGTTCCATCCATTTGCCTAAGAATTTCATGAAGTCACTATTTTTAATAGTTAAGTAGTATTCCATTGTGTACATGAACCACATTTTCTGTATCCATTCCTCTGTTGAAGGACATCTGGGTTCTTTCCAGCTTCTGGCTATTATAAATAAGGCTTTTATGAACATAGTGGAGCATGTGTCCTTGTTATATGTTGGAGCATCTTTTGGGTATGTGCCTAGGAGTGGTATAGCTTGGTCCTCAGGTAGTACTATGTCCAATTTTTTGTGGCTTCATTTCTGGGTCTTCAATTCTATTCCATTTATCTTCCTGCCTGTTTCTGTATCAATACCATGCAGTTTTTATCATGATGGCTCTGTAGTACAGCTTGAGGTCAGGGATGGTGATTTCCCCAGAAGTTCTATTATTATTGAGAATAGTTTTTGCTGTCCTGGGTTTTTTGTTATTCCAAATGAATTTGCAAATTGTTCTTTCTAACTCTATGAAGAATTGAGTTGGAATTTTGATTGGGGTTGCATCAAATCTGTAGATTGCTTTCGGCAAGATGGCCATTTTTACTACATTAATTCTGCCAATCTATGAGCATAGGAGATCTTTCCATCTTCTGAGATCTTTGATTTCTTTCTTCAGAGACTTGAAGTTCTTGTCATACGATCTTTTACTTGCTTGGTTAGAGTCACCCCAAGGTATTTTATATTATTTGTGACTATTGTGAAATGTGTCATTTCCTTAATTTCTTTCTCAACCTGTTTATCCCCAAAGGTCTTTCTTATGTGTCTGTTTTGTTCCACTTTGACTTACAATGTCTACAAAAATTAGTGAAAAACAAATAAAGTGACCAGCTGAGAAAAATGCAAAGACCATTACTGTAAACTATACACTAGAGTTTTCATTAGCTACGAAGACATAGTGGCACTTGCCTATAACTTAGCTTGTGGATGCTGGGGCCAGGAGGACCACGAGTTTAGGGTCATCCTTAGCTAAAACCTGAGTCATAACTATCCTAGGAAACCTGAGACCTTGTTTCATGTAAGAACAGCAGAAAGAGTGAAGAGATACCCAATTCCTTATCCTCAGCTACTTTATATTCTCATTTATGCTAGTATCATTTGTTTTCACCTTTCATTCATTAAAAAATAAAACTCTATTGTGTACTTACCAGATATTAGAAGGTAGTCTAGATACTTGAATACAAAGAGTGCATAGTTCTTATGCAGTATTATATGAAGTGAAGGGGGACTAATCAAAGAAGTATAGACAAATGTAAAATACACAGTCCTTCAAGTATGCCCCAACAAACACTCACAAATGGGCTTTTTTTTGGTTCTGGACATGGCTGCCTAGTGGTGGCTATGGGTCTTCTGTGATGCTAAGAGCCAAGAGTCCTCTTGATGTGTTTTCTCCTGCTCACTGTTGACCCATTCCACCCCAACAACTGTTTGACAAATCCCATCTACACCCACCTCTTTCTCCCTACTCTGAGATGTCTATTGCTCTAGTTTGGTTTCTGTTGTTATAATAAACACCATGAATAAATGAAATTTGGGGAGGAAAGGTTTTATTTCACTTTACATTTTAACAGTCTATCATCCAGCAAAGCTGGAGTAGAAATTCAAGGCAGGAAACAAAAAAAGCAGCTATGGAAGAATGTTGCTTACTGGCTTGCTCATGAATAACATGGTAGTTAAAGTGACCAATCTGAGATGACCCAGGTTTTAGGCATGAAAAAATGATGACAATAGCAAGATGGACTCTACTACTACAACAATCAAGCTTGGTGAGTGGTTTCATGTGCAAGGAAGACATTATAGCACATTAATTTCCCCTTACCAGCTTTGTCTATTACGTGTGTGTGTGTGTGTGTGTGTGTGTGTGTGTGTGTGTGTGTGTGGTGCAGCACTGTGTTATCTCATCTCAAAAGAGACAGGGTGAGTGCACAACAATGTTGAGAGACCACAGTCAACTACTGTAATTGTCTGTAGCTTAAGGCATCCACTGCAGGTTAGTACTGTCCTCTGAATATATGTGTATATGCATATGCTTATACACCTAGATGCCAAACTCCTAGAGAAGACATATCACACTCATACAACAGCAGGTACTGCACATAACTACATTCTTTAGGGTTAAAGTAGGGCATATCTTTTTACACATTTTAGCCTGATAGGGGCAGATGGAATAATTACCTTTAAGTCATTAAAGTGTCATTCTGTTAAGCACCCTTCAGTCTTTAAAGCACCCAATAGAATTCTGCCAAAAAATTTTCTATCAGTGACTTATATCTGAAAATAGATTACCTTGTGAAGAAAGGCTTAGAGGTGTTTTGACCTCTGTTATGCATGAATAGAAATTCATGTATAAGCTACAAACTTGAGATGGCCTTTTAACTTGTCTCCTGCTTTGTTCCTCAAATAATTCCTGAATACTACCAACCAAAGCATCAGGACAATATCTGCTTATTTTTCATGTATGATAATAGTTCTAATAGACACAACCATAAAATATTAAAGAAATAACAGAAAGTGGTACTCATCCAAATTTTCAGTTTTGTGATGGATTTCTTGGGTTTTATATTGAACATATTTGGGGCTAGCAAGATGGCTCAGCAGGTAAAAGGGATTGCCTCCAAGTTTGCAGATTCAGTTCTGGAACCAATATGGTGAAAGAAGACAGATTCCACAAATTGTCCCCTATCTTCCACATGGGTACTGTGGCACCCATGGACTCTCACATTAACAAACAAATATAGCTGGGCAGTGGTGGCACACGCCTTTAATCCCAGCACTTGGGAGGCAGAGGAAGGCGGATTTCTGATTTCAAGGCCAGCCTGGTCTACAGAGTGAGTTCCAGGACAGTCAGGGTTATACAGAGAAACCCTGTCTTGAAAAACAACAAACAAAAAAACAAAAACCAAATATAATAAAGTATTACATCAAATATGTCGGTATGTCTCAGAAACTGTGTTGGAAGATTGAATTTAAAAAGTAGACACTCATTTATTTTTACCATTTTAGCATTTTCAAGTGCTATTTTTATGTATAAAATTTACTGCAGTTTAGTTCTCAACCGCATCATAAGCCAGATAATTCGGTTTGTCATTTTGCACAAAATAGCCATCATGGTTTTTGATTTTTTTTTCTTTTCTTTGGCATCTAGCATAGTTGTATTAGAAAACATAGAAAGATTTGGAAATAGTTACTTCAGTTTGTGTCTAATGTTGACTGTGAGAGAGCCAGCCTTTAATTAAGACAAGATCTCTGAAGCAAAGTTCTTTTCTGCCTGAGATGTAACTTCTGAAAGGTAAATGTTGGATGTAGCTGCTGATGACTAATATGTACTGTGACGCATAGCATATTAAGTACACCCTGGGCTCATGGAATCGTCTACTTAATCTTTGTAAATTGCTTGTTTGTGCTCTTTATAAGGCATCTTTCTGAAGACATGTTTCAGGTCCAAGTTCCTTTTTTCATTTGCTCAAATATTGATGTGTGTGTGCAGAGTATCACTGGGACTCTGAGAAATGCAACAGTGTAGAGAATTAGCTATACTTACTGCACTAGAATAGCAAATGAGATAATACCAGACAAGGACAGAACTCAAAGGCATCCCTGATAGGAAAATTAACAGGAGAATAAATAAAACATTCAAGAAGTCAGAGGGGTGGACCTTATTAGGAAGAGCATGTTGAGGTCCATGGAGGAAATAGCATTTGACTAGAGTTGTAGCTAATGGGAAGGATCTCACTATAGAGCGGGGTGTGGTGATTTACTTTTAATAGCATGTTTGAGTTCCCCAACATGGTATGTTGTTAGATTTTTATGCAGTCAAAAAAGGCAGAAGCAAGTAAGAAACACTGTTGTGATTAGATATGTTCAGATGAGCTTCTTATACACAGACCATGTGAATCAACTCTGTGGCAGGTCAAGCACATGCTAGTGACAGGAGTGTCAGGGGCCTGAATGTGAACTTATAGAAGAGGAGAATGGAAACAGTCTGAAAATTGTGTCCAGAGGGAGAGGTAAGAAGCATAGTGTGGTGGTTTGAATATGCTTGGCCCAGGCAGTGGCACCATTAGAAGGTGTGGCCTTGTTGGAGGGAGTATACCACTGTGGGGGTGGGCTTTGAAGCTCCACTCAGTGCAGAAGAGACAGTCTTCTCCTATTTGCCTTTGGAACTAGACGTAGAACTCACTGCTCCTTCTCCAGCACCATGTCTGCCTACTGGCTGCCATGCTTTCTGCCATGATGATAATACACTGAACCTCTGAACTTGTAAGCCAGCCCCAATTAAATGCTGTCCTTGCTTCGGTCATAGTCTTCACAGCAATGGAAACATTAAGACATATGGGGAACTATTAGGAGGTACAGATGCTGGGTAACATGGGGATCAGCATCCCAATCATAGAATGGTTTGAAGGATATTAGAAAGATTAATCATTGGATGCAGTACTGCGGGCAGAGTGAGGAAGGAGAAGATGAAGACCACTTTAGCAAAGCACTAAGACCCAACATCAACAAATTAAGTTAGTAGCTTTTGTATGTGCTGATAGTGAACACGCTGAAGAAGAAACTGGAAAACAGTTCCACACACAATAGCTTCAAAAAGCAAATGAACACCAGTGAATAAAGCTGACTGTGGAAATGAAGGACATCTACAATGAACTTGTATAATTTTTTTGTTTGTTTTACTTTATTCTGTCTGTGTGTGTACATCTGTGTGCACATGAATTGAAGAGATAAAGAGAGAATGAGTGAGCAAAAGAGTGAGAGAGCAAGGGAGAGAGACAGTGAAAGATAACACACACAGAGAGACAGAGACAGAGACAGAGACAGGGAGAGGACAGATTTTGGGCAGAGTCCCTTTTGTTTTTGTTGGTGTGCTTTGTACTCCATGATAGTTGGCCAGGAAGCTTCTGGGTGATTCTCTTGTCTCTGCCACCTACCTTCCTGTAGAAAGGCTGGACCCTTCATATAGAGAGATTTTTGATTTCTTTAAAAAACACAGAAATGTTTAGGAATATGTTTTTATTTTAATATGAGGTATGGGATATGAGGATGCTTTAGATTGTCCACAGCAGCTGAATATGATTTGCCTCATGCTCTAGTAGGAGCAATTTTACCAGCTGCAGATAGTTTCTGTCAAATGGTCATGTATAAAGAGAACAGAAGAAATTAGATATCCTTATAGTGAAGATCAAACTTGCCCCAAAGAACTCATTGTCTCTGAATAGGCAGGAAATTGTCTAACAATATCATGCTTCCCTCTTCCCCTCTAGCCACCATTCTCTCCTACTTAGTGTTGAGTTGAAAGGGTGGAATAGGGTTGGAGAAGGTGAGTTAGAAAAAGAACCCATAAAGTAGCCAAAAGTTTGGCTACAGTCTCACACCACAAATAGCTTTTTACTGGCTTCCAGAGATTAAATACAAGTTGTTAGACAGTTTTTCTGCTGAGTCATTTCCCCAGGCCTTAAAGGTTGACATTAAAGGTTGAAAATTCTTCCCAGGTCTCTCGCATTAGCAGAATTAATATGAAAATGGCTCTGTGATTAACTAAAGGTGATCTATAGATTCAATATAATCTCCATCAAAATTCTAACATTATTCACAAACACAGGGGGAGGGAAGAGGGCTTATAGGACTTTCAGGGAGGGGGGAACTGGGAAAGGGGAAATCATTTGGAATGTAAATAAAGAATATAGAAAATAAAAAAAATTTCTAAAATTCACACAGCAGGAAAAAAAGACCTCTAATATCTAAAACATTCTTAAGAAAAAAGAACGATTGCTGAGTTATAACATCTAATATTGAACTATACTATAGAGCTACGGTCACAAAAACAGCATAGCACTGCTGGGCAACAAGACAGAATACAGGTCTTTGAAATAAACCCACACAGCTACAACCACCTAAACTTTAACAAAGATGTTGAAAACAGACATTAGAGAAAAAGCAACCTCTCTTATATACAGTGCTGGGGAAACTGAGTTATCAACATGTACAAAAATGAAATGAAACGTTTCTTACCCTGTACAAAAGTCAATTCAAAGTGGAGTGAAGGGATAATTGTAAGACTTTAAATGCTGAAGCCCTCAGAGGAAAACATAAGGAGAATATTTCAAAATAAAGATATAGGCCAAAACTTTCTGAAAAGGGTTCCAAAAGCTGATAAAATAATGCTAAGTATTGACAAATGCATCATCATCATCATCATATATAATGAAGACTTCTCTGATGAGAAAAGGGAGCAGTTCTTTGAAGGGAGAAGCAGCCTTGCAAGTGAAGATTCTTTTTCTGTTATCCATACATTCTGACAGAGAATTAATAACTAGAATGCATAAGGAACCTTAAAAACTCAGTGCAAACCTCCTGAAAACATTAAAACACAAGCACTAAAAACACAAGCAGTTTTTAAAGGATGGAGTACAAATGACAATAAAACATGCCGTTAGGGTAAGATGACATTGAGGATTCATCTCACCCCCAGTCAGTATGGCTGTTGTTGTTGTTGTTGTTGTTATTGGTTTTTGAACCAGGTTCTTTTAGCCAAATTTGAAACAAGCCTTTATTAAATACTGACTTGAATGGACTCTAGTCAAGTCTATTCTCTGAAATTTCAGAGATGGTGATAAATCGCATATTATAGTGGCTTTTTAAGGGCAAAACCATGTATGGCGATTGTATTTTCCATGTGGCTCTGTTTTTTTCATTTTTCCCCTCAAGAACTACAACTCCCAGCATTCTAGGAAGCTACCTTGTCCTTGTGCAGATAGGGCTTACAGGTTGACTTTGGCTCTCACATTCCCCTCTTGAGTTGTATCCTGGGCCAAATCCTTGACTCTATGATGGGATCTAATACCTGACAGCTTCATGGTACTCAGATAGGAATTATCATTTAGTTAAGGCATTAATGATACAAAATCCAACAGTAATTAGCAGAATTAGGAAAGCCAAAGGTCCTGTGATGGCTGAGTTACTATCTAGGAGGAGCCTGGAAATAGGGCACCTATCATTCATTTCATTTCAGATCCCATTTTTGTAATGTTTTGAGTAGAATTAGATTATGATCCTAAATGCTTTGCATAGAAATAGTAAATTTCTCTTAAAGCATGTAATATCTCTTTGTTCTGTATAAAGCAGTACAAGTGCTCTATCATATTGTAGAACTACTTCAGTTAGTGAATCTACCAGTTGATAAATCTGGGCCCATTTTCCTGATATGCCAGTTGTCATTATAGGTAGTCATTTTTCCCTCACTTAGTATTTTAGCCTGTTGGGAGACAAGGGATGGTGTACACTTTTCTGTAACTACTTACAGTTGAAACTAGGGCATTGTTGTCAGGGCCCAGGAAGACTGAAAGGCTGGACAAAAGCTGGGCTATGGGGCATTCAACAGTAACATCTGGTTAGCTGACCTAGATGAAGAGATAAGAAGCAATCATATAGGCTGGACTAGTTTACATCAGTTTTCAGCAAAGTCCAAAGCTTGGCAGTTTGCATTCTGTGGATGATCCGTGGATGGTGTCTGTTAGCCAAGTGTAAATCTGCTGAGATAAATTTAGGGGCAGAAGTTTAAGTTTAGGAACTTCAAGGTAAATCTTACATTTGGAACTTTCAGGCCCACAGTCCTAGTAATTGAGGAGATCCTATCGGTAGGAATAGGGAAACTTAGACTGTAGTTATCTGGAATGTGTTTGACCTGTGACAGGTGGATCCAAGTCAAGTCATATGCTTTCTTTGACTCCCTAAAGCTTACATAAATTTTTACTTTACAAAAAGAGATAAAACTTCTAGAACATTAGCATCAATCTGTACTGAAATCTACATTGTAACGTAGTTGGAGGAGATTCATGGAATTGAGTTATAACACAAACTATAGCTTTGTGTAAAAAAGCATGAACATATTTTCCTCTGTCCAGAGAGCTGGATATATGGTTTTTAGCCCAATGAGACATATCTTTAAGTCTCTACCTAGATGACAACGAAAGGAAATTTAAAATCTTGAGCTTGTGATTAAATAGTAAGTAGTCAGTGCTCTGCCTGCTTATCAGAACTCTGTGGATCGATGTTAAAACTCTGAACCTTCGAAATCTTAGTATAACAATAGCAATGGGCAGTATTGTTCACATCCCTTACATTATTTTATACCTTTATAGCTTTCATAGATTTTAACCCTTTTTCTTTCCATTTAATCATTTATCAGAGACACGAGTGATTATTATTGAGAACAGTCATTGCAAGGCATGCTCTTTGTATTAGTTTGGGTTTTACTGCTGTCAACAGACACCAATGACTAATGCAAGTTTTATAAAAGACATTTACTTGGGGCTGGCTTATAGGTTCAGATGTTTAGTTCATTGTCATCAAGGCAGAAGCATGGCAGCATCTAGACAGGCTTGGTGCAGGAGGAGCTGAGGGTTCTACATCTTTATCCAAAGGAAGCCAGGAACAGACTGGGCATTTTCAGGCATCTAAGAGGAAGATCTCTAAGCTCAACCCTATAGTGACATACTTCCTCCAACAAGACCACATCTTCTAATAGTGCCACTCCCTGGGGCAAGCATATATAAACCATCACACTCCTTTAGTGAAAAATTACACCTGATACCTGTTTATCCTTTAATATGTTAGCAAGGCAAACCTGTCTGCCTTTTCTTAATAAGAGACCTAGTAGCTCTAAATGAACTAACAAGATGGTTACAGCCTTGGGAGAAAGGAGTTGGTTGCCTGCTGCTGCCAAGCTGACAAAGCTAAAGTTAGCCTAGTTGTATAGACACAAGGCAAAACATGGAGCCAAAATGACAACAGAAAACAGAACCAAAACAACAGCTAACAATTTGAGTCCTCTGCTTCAGAAGTTCACCAATCTAAGCAGGACAGATTTTTGATAGCCTTCTTGTACAACCCAGATGCTAGGAACCCATCAGAGGTTGGTGTGCTTGAGTCCTCCTCAGCTTCTGGGTCAGCATTGGGCCTTTTCAAACCTTTGGCTTGGGTCTCAGTGTTGTGGAATGACCCTATAGTTAGCCTAGACATTACAGCCTCAGGGCTCCAAGGCAATTGGAATATGTAATGTTTATTACAGCATATTTACAACAGCAAGATTTATAACCAGTGTAGACATCTGTAGTGATATATATATATATATATATATATATAAAAGTTTGAGACACACACATACACTCACACATATATAAAAGTTTGACACACATATTTATATGTATATACATATACATATATATGTATTGTAATTTTGTCAACATAAGGAAGAATGATATTATGCAATTTCCATGAAAATGGATGCAGCTGGTGAACACCACTGTTGTATCTCATGACTAAGGTTGTAGTCTACCATGTCAGGACACTTTCCTGAGCTCAGAGCAAAATGGAGGACTCCCTTTTCTTAGCTGGGCTTCCTCTCCTCTGTCTAATCTGGGGTGCCAGAACCCCTGAGGAATGTTACATAGTCCTTGACAAACATGCAAGTTCAACTTCCTCTTTCCTGGATAAGAATCTCCCCAGCAAGTACCTGGGATTCCTGGGATGCCTCTCCGTGCATCCCTAGTACTTTAATCTCCAGCTAATGATTTCATTCACCCTGAAAACTCCCTCCCATTCTCCAAGATTCATATATAACCTTTGTTCACCCTGAAAAAAATGTATCTGTACAAGCTGTCTCACTGAAGATCATTGGAGAAAGCATTTGCCCCCTACCCTTGGCATTCCTAGCTAAACCAGAATCCTGCATACCCCACCCATTTCTGGCTGGGTTTCATACTTCTAGCACACTGAGAAGAGGCACCTGGACACCCAGAGGGAGGAAGCAGAACTTGAAGTCACACCTGGAACCCAATAAAAGTGCATATGTTAAACCACACATGTTAAATGAGATCAGCCTTTTCTCTCAGGTATTAATCATACATTTGGGATGTCTGTCTGTCTGTCTGTCTGTCTGTCTGTCTGTCTGTCTCTCTCTCTCTCTCTCTCTGTCTGTCTCTGTCTGTCTGTCTCTCTCTCTCTGTCTGTCTCTGTCTCTGTCTCTGTCTCTCTCTCTCTCTCTGTCTGTCTCTGTCTCTGTCTCTCTCTCTCTCTCTCTCTCTTATCTATCTCTATCTCTCTATATATGTATAGGACAGGAAAGCAGAAGAGAGAACAGAATATCTAGTAGATGAGATGTACAAGAGGAGTAAAGAAAGTGGGTACGTGTTGAAGATGATCAAGTTATATGAATTGAGAGGACAGTGTACACATCTTTATGAAACTCAACCCTATGTACAATGACTATATGGCAATAAAAGTAAATAAAGTTTAGGTGATTGATATAAATGATTAACAGAAATAGGTCATGCTTTAGTTTTGGATGTTCAAATTTAGATGTCTTGATTCTGAGATGCTTCCAGTGAGTCAGAAAAAAAATATGAAAAAAAGAAATATTACCTAGAGGCACAAGAAGCCTGAGGCTTGACTGCTTGCCTCCACACATTTTGGAAAAAATTTCCTAATCTTCCTTGGCCTTTGGGTCCTATCTATAGAATGGAGTTAGCTATGGTGTCTAAATAAAATTATGTGTGTGGATTAAATGAAATCAGGTGGGTAAAGCCCCCTCAGAGTGCTGTGCTGTGGTTCACTGGCAGGTAGCTATTTTTGTTTTTAGAAATATTGCTAGTGAGCAGGGAGAAATCTAAGTTTAGAACCTGCAAATAAAGGTACCTCATATTCTTGAAACAAGGAAGGTTCAAGTCATTTCCATGGGTTGAACCTTGTGGAACTTTTCACATTTAGGACACAACAAAGGGAATTCTCTAAAGGTGTTGGAGAATGAGGAGCAGGAGCCAAGGAAGGAAAGCTGTTAGAACTAATGACTTAACACCATGCATTCTATTGCTACTAACAGAGTAAATTGATAAAGTTCTCAGCTGGAAATATGTTAAACAGTTGGAGAGAAGGGTGCTTAGGATGATCTAGTCTCTGCCCATTGCATTCTAAAATGTACCATGTTATTTCCCATAACAAAACAAAGTCATAGGAATTGTCCTAATTAGGGCTATTATTATTGTGATGACACATGATTAAAAGCAACTGGGAGAAGGAAAGGGATTATTTGGCTCATGCTTCCACTGTTCATCACTGAGGGAAGTCAGGATAGGAACTCAAACAGGTCAGGAACCTAGAGGCAGGGGCTGATACAGAGGCCATGGAAGAGTGCTGCTTACTGGTTGCTCCCCATGCCATGATCAGCCTGTCTTCTTACAGAACTCAAGACCACCAGCCTAGGAGTAGCATCAGCCACAGTGGGATGGACCCTCCGACATCAATTACTAATTAAGAAAAGTCTCTACAGGCTTGCCTACAACCAGAGGCAATTTTCTCAGTCAAGATTCCCTCCTCTCAGATGACTATAGCTGTCAAGTTATAAAACTAGCCAACACATGAATGATAGTATATTTAGTAAAATTTATCTTGAAAACTTGGTAATGTTTACTCTTTATCTGTCATTAAAATTTCCAAGAAAAGAATCAAATTGGGAAATATGACATGCAACACTTCAAAAAGAACTAGGAAACAGGGTCAGCCACATTTTTTGCTAAACTCTGAAGGAGGAAGAGATGGTCATAGAAGATATTTAGGTCACTGATACTGTTGGAAGGCATTTTAGTCAGAGGAGCCTTTCTGGAATGTTGCCTTTGGCAAGACTTTCCTGAACATACTTAATTGGAGACATTGCATCCCACAGTATCACTTATGCTTTGTGTTTCTCACCTTACACCTAAAAATCTTAAGTCTTTGAGAGAAAATGTATTATTGGTTGGGAATTTCTAAGGCTTTCTACAAATCTTCAAAATCTACCAAATGCCCCTTTACAGCAGCCATTTTTCTTCTGTTTAAAACAGTTGTAATATTAATGCTTTTAAAGTGAATGGCACTTTTTATTTGAATGCAATTTTGCTTGATTATTTAAATAATCTATTTTATCCTTATAACTATCTTCTTCGTGAGACGTGTTGTAACTTCCAGTGGTATATGCGAAAGTAAAACTTTTACAATATTAAGGTGTAAGTGAGAATACTTCATCGAGAATTCAGACCCTCTCTTTATGTAAGTCCAACCTCTATTTTTTATTTTAAATTAAAAGGACAATCAACTCTTTATGTAAATCTGATAAAGAGAAGACAGACATGGAGAGACAGAGGGAGGGATATAAAGAGAGGGAAGGAGGAAAGGAGAGAGGGAGGGAAAAAGAGAGAAAGGGAGCAGGAGAGAGAGAGGTGGAGATGAATAGGTTGGAGGAATGGGAGAGAAAGAGGGAGGGAGGGAGGGATGGAGAGAGAGAGAGAGAGAGAGAGAGAGAGAGAGAGAGAGAGAGACAGACAGACAGACAGACAGACAGACAGACAGACAGAGACAGAGGGAATCTCAAACTGTGATTTGAGGTTTAGGAGAGCCACCAAATAGTCTTGGTTTCTATGGAGACCATTAAACCACTGCTTTACATGCAGATAATGTGCAGCACGATAGGTAAGATTAGACACAGATGTTGTTCAGCATGGCAAAATGGTAGCAATAAAAAGCCACTGGCATTGGGAGGGAGAAATGTGTAATACCTTGGACCTAGAGGTTAAGGCAAGGGTTTAGGCTTAAAAGTTTAGTCTTGCAATATCTTTGTGAGATTATATTATTTCTGTTTACCAATCATTTCTAGGGACTGGGCTATAATACAATACTTGCCTAGCATGCATAAGCCCTGAGTTTGGTCTTTAGTCCTGCAAAAATCAAAACACAAACCCCAAGAGAAATTCATCAAGTCTTTCTGGGTCCTTTCATTTTAAGTACCCGACATTCTGGTGCTTTTTTTTCCTCCAAGGTGGGTAGGGAGAGTTACCTGCTTAGTTTTTGATAGTTGAATTGTGAGCAGAAATGATGTATATCATTTCGAGGTCTAGCATTTAACTTCTGGTGTAGGACTTCATAGAATTCTGTTACCTGATATCTAAACAATTGGCAGTATCCATTAGCTGGGGCCCTCACTAACCAGATTGAGGTGAACCTTCCCATAGACCCACCATGTTATAAGTCATATTTAAGCAAACTGAGATATAACCTTTTGTTATTTAAACAAATGGGTGGTTTTATTAAAACCATTGAGACTGCTGGTTGCTCGTTTCTCCTCAGCTACCTAGTCTTTTCTGAGTAACAAATCTAATAAAGGATAAAGATAAAACTGTTCTGATGTATGTAAAGTCTTTCCCAGTTACTTATAAAGTGAGTTCTTAGTGGCAGGAATGATTACTTCTATTGTGCTTGTGTCTTCTCTGGGCCAGTACTTCTGAAGAGCAACGTGGAAGTAGGTGTTCTGGTCCACAGTGGAAGCAGCTCCCAACTGGCATCAGTCAAAGCCATTTTAGTTGCAAAGGCACACACTTCACTCTTGTTCTAGAATACCTGAAAAGCAGGCTTAGTCATAGCTATCCCCCTGAGCCATATGTTCTCTCTATGTATTTTGGCTTTTCAAAGCGTGGTAGCCAAAATTCCAGAGATAGCATCCTGGCAGAAACTATTCCAAAAATGCCCATCAGAATTTCCATAGGTAGGTTATCCATGGTATAAGATGTGGGAATGTCAGGAGGTCAGCAATTCTGGTACTGGTGGCAGGTAGAGGAAGAGGATGGTGGGGTCAGAATTAGTCTTCATTTCTACATGAGATGATTTGAATGAACTCCATGTATGAGTTGAATTAAGGCATGTCAAAAATTTGCAGCTATTTCATTCAAAGGCATCATTAAAGTATGGTAAAGTTTGCTTACTTATGGAACAATTCATTTCATAACAAGAGTAATTTTTGTTGTGTGTTCTGGAGCTCTCATCATTACCACCCTCTATTTATCTGTCTGTCTGTCTGTCTATCTATCTATCTATCTATCTATCTATCTATCTATCTATCTATCTATCTCTATCTATCTAATCATTTATTCTTTTCTCATACAATGTATCTGGGCTACAGCTTCCCCTCCCTCCACTCCTCCTAGTCCCTCCCCCATCTTCCCTCCTCACCAGTCTACACTCCTTCCCCATCCAGTCTTTCCACAGAAAAGAACAGGCCTTCCAGGGACATCAAGTGAACACTGCACTGCATTTAGATGCAGTACATATCAATATGCATATGTCATTTCCCCTAACAATGCCAGGATGCAATGCAGAACAGTCACTGCTAATCCCGAGAACATAAAGGAAGAAGAAAGATGCTGAGGAGGCTGATTTAGTTGAACACTATACCACTAGATACATATGTGAACTTTTAGATTCACCTTTTCCTGTGTTTTTTAAGGGATTTATTCATTTCCTCTTTAAAGGCCTTTATCATCTTTATAAGATTGATTTAAGGCTATTTTCTTGTGCTTTGGTCGTTTTAGGATATCTGGGGCATGTTGTAGTAAGGTTGCTGTCATATTGCCCTGGCTTTTGTTGATTGTGATCTTTTGAGGGTCTTTAACTATCAGAATGGCTTTGGTCCCTGGATGTTCCTGTTGTAGTGAGTATTGGGAGGGAACTTAATCTCAATGGTCCTGGTTTGGCACTACTCTAATGAGTAAGTATTCTTCGGTTGTATGATTCTAGGGTCAGCAGGTCTTTATCATTCGTGATCCACAGGTTTGATGAAAGTGGGGAGAGAGATGGCTGGAGAATGGAAGTCTACTGGGGAAAGCAGACTGCCCATAGTGAGCAGGGAGGTGGGTGGGGGAAGGAAATCTAACCTATATGGTTCAGGAGCCACAGGACTGATGAAGGTAGGTGGAGAGGTGGCAGGAGAATGGAGGTCCACTGGGGAAAGCAGACTGCCCTAGATTTATTTTTTAATATTTCAGCTTACTACCTACATATATGTTTGTATGGATGGAACAAATAACACCCGATGTCCAAATGCCATTGATATACAAGGCCAATTTAAATATCTTTGTCATGTATTGGTAAAGGCATATGCATAAGCAGAAAAAAAAGTCAGAAAAACACAATAGCCCAGTGACAAAGATGTATGGAGCAAAAGATGCTTAGTTCAGATGTCGAGCAAGCAGAATTCAAACAACTTTAAAGTATGAGAAATGTTCAGTTTGGTGGATAAGTGACCTAAACCTCTTTAACATAGGCAAAACTAAAAAAATTGTGGCTGTATATAAGACTAGTAGAGGCTGCAGAGAGGTGATGGGCAAGGTTGAGCTATACAGACATCAATATCAGTAGACAATAGCAGAGATGCTAAGGGTGGATGGTGGACAAAGATAGATGAATGATGGACAATAGAGATCTGATTCATTCACCTTCATTCATTCTCCTCATCTCAAGACTACCTATGAGGTCATTATTTTGAAAACTATGTAACAGTACATATAAAATAATTTTCATGTGGAAACTGTCTTCCATCCTTGTCGTCTACACATTTCTATGTCTTTATAGGATCTTATCCATTTCATTAAAATCATCTGAGTTAATGGCTTCACTCTCACTGCTGCTCACAAATTCTTGGTCTAGTAGGGTCTTTATTACTTACACACTTTCCACAAGTTAAGCGTATTAAAATTAATAATAATATTAGAGACATTGAAATTTCAAAAGCTTTTTTGAAAGGAGAAAGAATTATTAAAGGGATAGGTATACAAGTGTTATAGGACACTTTTGAGACCGTAACTCTGAAATAGATTTAAAAAATAAAAATGAACTCTTTTAGTCTGGTTCCTTTTGGTTCAACTTTAATTCTTTCTGCTAAACTAATACTTCTTTCCCTGCTTCTTCTATTTGTTCCTCCCTCAAATTTCTCAAAAGTTTGCAGCTTATTTGTTTCCTGCCACTCACCATTCCATGCCCTCTGGTTACAGCAGCAGGGATTAAAAGCTTTGCACTTGACATTAAAATATTATCTCACCAGTATTATGCTGTGTAATATTTCCTGACCACAAGGAGAGAGTGAGCAGCATGCAGTGAATAGACAGAAATGTCTCTGAGCTATTGTTGCCAGTAGTGTAATGTAGTCCATTGAGAGTCTAATGGCACCCAGCATATGGATCTGATTTCATTTTATGATCTGAGCAGTAAATCACTTTCTTGCCTAGAGGCATTTAGATTTTGGGGCGTTCCACAGCATGGGAAAGAATAATGGTTCCGCAGAGAGGTACAAACAAGACCTCACAGCATATGGCTTGCAGGTTAAGGCTTATGAAAAGAGCAATAAACCTGTTGAACTCAGCTGACTCTGAAGAAATCAGTGCATAGAATATTTAATACATGGGAGAGCAATATAAAATATCTGTTAAAGAAAGACTAATGTTACTTGTGTGCATCTATGTTTATGTATATACATATATTTGGGTAGGTGCATATGCACATGCAAATAGGCCAGGAATCAATATTAGGTATCTTTCTTGATCCTTCTTCAACTTATTTTTAAGATGGAACTCTCACAGACTGGGGATCACTTAGACTAACTGGCCAGCAGGCCCCAGGGATCCTTCTGCCTCTGCCTCCCAGTGCTGGTATATACAGATCACTACACAAATCTTTTTATAATGGTGACAGGAATATGATTTCTGGTCTTCATGCTTAAATGGCAAGCACATTACTAATTGAACCATCTCCCAGTTTGCCCCTCAAAATTATAATTCATTCAGGACCCAAAGTGTAACAACTGCCTATTAGAAGACTAGAAGAAAGAATTCAATACATTAGGTCTAATTTAGTTGGTTAGTGAATGATAGTAAAAGTCTAGAAATATAATCTCTTAGTGAAAATATCACCAAATCCTTCAGGGAATGTACTATATATCTTCTGTGTATAGTTTAAATAAGGCTATACTAAAAAAAAAGCTTAATATAGTTTCCATTATGTGGTCACAGTTAATTTAAATAACTTTTTAAACATTTTCATAAAAGTACTAGTGAAAAGACCCTTAGAGATTGTGGAAGTTTGAATGAAAATAGCCTCCATAGGCTCACAAGGAGTTGCCCCATCAGGAGATGTGGTCTTGTTGGACAACGTGTGTCAATGCGGGTGGGCTTTGAGGTTTCAGAAGCTCAAGCCAGACCCAGTGGCTCACTTGCTCTCCCGTTTCCTGTAGATCAAGATGTAGAACTCTCCTTCTTCAGCACTATCTTCGCCTACATGCTGCCATGCTTCCTGCCATAATAGTAATTGACTAAACCTATGAAACTGTAAGCCAGCCCTAATTAAATGTTTTCCTGTTGGAGACTGGTTTTAATACTTTGATTCAATCAGGAATCTGCATGTCCAAACACTAAAGGTCCTTGTCCCCAGTTGGTTTTGATAGATCAACAAAGATGCCAGCAGCCAATGACTGGGCAAAGGGAGACAGGGCAGGATGCAGAGAGAAAGAGATACAGAATTGCCATGACTTGGGGAAGAAGGATAGGACGCAGGAGTGGCAGGAGATAAAGTCAACGAGCCATGTGAGAATTTGGGTGGGTGGCCACTGGCTACTTCCCTGTTTGGGCCTATGGTACCACAGAAAGGTTTAGGAGTGTCCAGCCTTTGAGGTAGCCAAGGTATTTTAAAAGTAAGCAAGTGTGTGTGTGTGTGTGTGTGTGTGTGTGTGTGTTTCATTCGAGGATCCAAAGATCATGGGCGGGTGCACACATGTGATCCGCTGTAAGCCAAAGCATTGTAGCAAAGCTCAGCACTACATTTTCCTGTAAAACTTTGCCATGGTAACAATGTTTCTCCAGAGCAATAAGACTAATACAGAGATCCTGCTAGATAGAGAGTTTTTACATGAAATGACACACACAGTTATGATTCCGGAATTCTGACAAGCAAAAACCAGGGGAAAAGTAAATAACAGAATTAGGTCTTATGAAATGACTGGCATGTTTGCTGTGTACTTTTGATAAGCTAGAGACTGAGAGGGCACAAGAAACTTGACCAATGATACCCATAGAGGGACTGAGGCTTTGGGGTTCTTTTTTTTTTTTATTTTTGAATTCATTGTTTTTAATTGCTGAGTAGTATTCCATTGTGTAAATATACATGGAAAATATCTCTGATAAAATTGAAGAAATATATAGAAAAACACATTAAGGTTGACTATTTCATGGAAGAATTATACAGATAAAATGGTAGGCATAAAAATATTCCTAGGTTGATTGAAAGTGGAATTATAAACATTTTCTGATAAAATTGAAAATCTATAAGGAAAATATTTCTGACAAAACTCAAGAAATATGTAGAAAAACATGTTAAAACTGACTATTTCATGAAAAATTATGCAGAAAAGATGGTAGGCATAAAAATATTCCTAAATTGGTTGAAAGTAGAAGTAAAAATATTTTCTGATAAAATTAAAGATTTACATGGAAAATATCTTCTGATAAAATTGAAGAAATTTATACAGATAAATTGGTAGGAATTAAAATATTCCTAAGTTGATTGAAAGTAGAATTATAAACATTTCTGATAAAATTGAAGATTTACATGGAAAACATTTCTGATAAAATTGAAAAAAAATATGGAAAAACATTAAAATTGAAGATTATCATGGAAAATTATACAGATAAAATGGTAGGCATAAAAATATTTCTAAGTTGATTGAAAGTGAAATTATAAACATTTTCTGATAAAATTGAAGATTTAAATGGAAAATATCTCTGATAAAATTGAAGAAATATATAAAAAACGCGTTAAAATTGAGTATTTCATTGAAAAATTATACAGATAAAATGGTAGGCATAAAAATATTCCTAAGTTTTTTGAAAGTGGAATTATAAACACTTTCTGATAAAATTGAAGATCTACAAGGAAAATATTCCTGAAAAAATCAAGAAATATATAGAAAGTCATGTTAAAACTATTACATGGCAAATTATACAGATAAAATAGAAGGCATAAAAATATTCCTAATTTGATTGAAAGTAAAATTATAGACATTGTCTGATAAAACTGAAGATCCACATGGAAAATACTTCTGACAAAATTGAAGAAAAATACAGAAAAACGTTAAAATTGAAGATTATCATGGACAATTATACCGACAAAATGATAGGCACAAAAACATTCCTATATTGATTGAAAGTGGAACTACAAACACCACCCCCCCCTCCCTGTGACGAAACCGAAGATCTACATGAAAAACACCTCTGACAAAATCGAAGAAATACACAGAAAAAATGTTAAAATTAAAGATTATCATGGAAAATAATACAGTCAAAATGGAAAGATATTGTGTAAATTTGGTTTTATCATGGAATATCTTGGTTTCTCCATCTATGGTAATTGAGAGTTTTGCTGGGTATAGTAGTTTGGGCTGGCATTTGTGTTCTCTTAGGGTCTGTATGAGATCTGCCCAGGATCTTCTGGCTTTCATTGTCTCAGGTGAGAAGTCTGGTGTAATTCTGATAGACCTGCCTTTATAGGTTACTTGACCTTTTTCTCTTACTGCTTTTATTATTCTTTCTTTGTTTAGTGCATTTGGTGTTTTGATTATTATGTACCGGGAGGACTTTCTGGTCTGGTCCAGTCTGCTTGGAGTTCTGTAGGCTTCTTATATGTTCATGGACATCTATTTCTTTAGACTAGGGAACTTTTCTTCTATAATTTTGTTGAAGATATTTACTGGCCCTTTAAGTTGGAAATCTTCACTCTCTTCTATATCTATAATCCTTACGTTTGGTCTTCTCATTATGTCTTGGATTTCCTGGATGTTTGGCTCAGAGGCTTTTTTGCATTTTGCATTTTCTTTGACTGTTGAGTCAATATTTTCTATGGTATCTTGAGCCCCTGAGATTCTTTCTTCTATCTCTTGTATTCTGTTGTTGATGCTTGCATCTATGACTCCTGACTTCTTTCCAAGATTTTCTATTTCCAGAGATATCTCACGTTGTGATTTCTTTATTGCTTCTACTTCCATTTTTAGATCCTGGATGGTTTTGTTCAGTTCCTTCACTTGTTTGTTTGTGTTCTCATGTAATTCTTTAAGGGCCTCTACCTGTTCACCCATGCTTCCCTGTATTTCTTTTAGGGATTTTTGTGTTCTTCTTTAAGGGCCTTTACCATTTGACCCATGTTCTCCTGTATTTCTTTAAGGGAGTTATTTATGTCCTTCTTGATGTCCTCTAACAGCATCATGAGAAGAGACTTTAAATCCAACTCTTGCTTTTCCGGTGTGTTGGGGTATCTGGGATTTGCTGTGGTGGGGGAACTGGGCTTTGATGTTGCCAAGTAGCCTTGGTTTCTGTTGGTAGGGTTCTTGTACTTGCCTTTCGCCATCTGGTTATCTCTGGTGTTAGTTGGTCTTGTTGTCTCTGGCTGGAGATTGCCCCTCCTATGGACCTGTAAACCTGTGTCTGTACTCCTGGGAGACCAACTCTCTTCTTGCAGGGTCTGTGCACAGAAGGCTGTGGAGCTGTCTGGTTCCTTGCTGCAAATGGCGGCCAGAAGGGAAGACTCCTGTCCCAGCTGCTCCACTGATCGTATGCCCTGTGCGCTACTAACTGTACCCCTCCAGAGAGAAGGTGGAGATCTCACCTCTGCACTCAGAAGTGAAATCACTGCTGGGAGATCACTCTCTCCTGGTGGGCTAAGCACAGAAGGCTTTGAAGTTGCCTGGTTCTCTGCTGCAAATAGCGGCTGGAAGGGAAGACTCCTGTCCCAGCTGCTCCCTTGGGGTTCTTGATGTGGGTTTGCCCATGTCAGCAACACACATTCACTCAGGACTTCCTTCCCTTTCTGTGATGATTTTTGTTAATTAGGTCAGTTGCATAGGTAGACTAAACATGATGATTATGAGCTGTGATGATCAGGAATCAAGGCTGGTGTAGGGCTTCGTCAGATGTTAGTGGTGAGTCTGGAATCGTTGCATGAGGCCATTACCAAGCATGACTCAGCACTGAGCTGTTAGATCCATTGCTAAATGAGAGGTCTGTGATCTAAAGCTTAAGCAAACTGAGGAAACCAAGAAAACACAAGCATGTAATGTGATCAACATAATATAATTAAAGACAAAAAACAGATATGTGTCTGCTAAGAATTTTGTTATGTCGTTCTCAGAGTCATCACGTTATTCTGCCTTGCTTTGTTCTACTACAAGGTTGGTGAAATTTCAAAAAAGAATATCACTCCTCACAGGGACCATATCATTAGTTGCATTGTTTTGTATTTACATTAAAAAGTTTACTAGATGGTAGGCTTCTTAATGTCTCTGTTTCCTTAGGTATATAACAAGGATTTATAGTAATCTTTAATTTATATATAACATAATTCTGTGATGGGTTTGGCTTACTTTAGAATGCTACCTTCAGAGATGAAGACTATGACAGTGATAGCCACATTTAAATAAACCTTATGGAACTTTAAGTAACTAAAACCTTTGGGTTGATTCCAATGGTGCTAGACTACATTGTGGGCTATTGTGAATAATGTTTCTATTCAGTAGAGATTTTAGTTTATAACACCGGGGCATTAAATACAGAAACATATAATGAACCAAAGCTCCAGAGAGCACTATTTTTCAATGTGTTCTTTCTTACCATTTTCTAGTAGGGCTAGAATTCCCTATAAAGGAAGTTGTATGGAAACTTACATTTTGATTCATATAGGTAGCCTCTCCTTCACTATATTGAAGTTAAATCTTATTGCTATTCTAAGTTCTGTGTCAGGTGAATGCTCAGTGCTCTTGGCCTTGGCAATATCCCATTCCCCAATTACTATAATTGTTCTTTTGAGAGAACTCTGCTTCTTCCTCATGTGATGAACGATGTGACAGTAGTAGATGACACGTCCTGCTTGTCAGCTGTGGGAAACTTATTCCCATTGTACCTTCCTGCACTGTCCTGTTTCATCTCCACAGGGAACCTTAAAGGCAGGCGCTCTCACCTCTCAGGAAGCACGGATGAACAAGGGAAGACTTTGACAGCTTTACAAGCAGCAGACGTCAGGCTTTGAATGCCAGCTGTATACTTTCAATTGCTCACTTTCTAGATAACAGGAGGGAAGAGGTGACGATGAAGATGGGAAAACTTTTCTGAATTTAAACTCCCTTCACTAAGGAAAAAAAACCTCCTGGGGGCAGGAAAGCTGTTTCCACAGTACTTACTGTTCTGTGAGAGGGCCCGAGTTTGGATTGTCCTCACAAATGTCTGTATCTTCAGCTATAAGAGATGGGTCAGACATCTCCTTTGGTCCCTGTGAGTACCCACCCATATATGTGTGCAAGCATAGACACAAACACATAACCAAGAACACAAAATATATTGTAAAAAGAAAAACTCCTGGTTTTCAAGTGCACCTTTATCTGGCCATTGCAACTGCTTTTGAGGACTTATAAGTTTTTTTTTTGTTGTTATGAAAAGTATTTTACTTTCTAGAAGTCTATCCACTGTAATTTTTTCAGAGAGACAAATATTACCATTATTTTTTTGTTTTTTGTTTTTTTTAAAGTCAGACTAACAATATCCATGCCTTCAGAAAGTCTGGAACTTATTTCCTTTTGGCAATGGCTGATAAAATGTCCCTAGAGCATCCTTGCTTTTTATGCTATTGAAAAATAAATTATCTCGAGTTCCATTTTTCTGTAAAGTGTTGTTATTACTGAATCTTTAGTATAAGTAGTCTAAGACCTAAGAAACTTTTATTGATAGTGTTTATTAAAAGTATCATAACTAGAATTTTAAGATGCATTTCCTATTTCATATAACCAGGCTATTATTGCATGTGTAAATCTTTGATCTCTTTAAAGATAATTTCTATAAAGATAAAAATTGCTATTTCTTAGAGATAGAATACATGCTTGGTTTTGATGTATGGTGGAAGATTAGAGGAAGGAACTTGCTAGAGATTTTTTTTTTAAACCACAAAATGTACCCTGTTGATTAACTTTTTAAGCTACGAATTGAGGTGTGGAGAAGATATTGTGTTTAATTCAGCATCCATTGAGCTGCTGTGCTCAGCTATTTACCTTGTAGTCCTCAGTCAAAGATTATTTACCCCTCCCTGCCTTGAAGGTAGCCTTCCAGGGAAACATTCTTACTGGGTTGGTTTTCCTCTTCATCCTTTTGTATGAAGAATTTATGTAGGATCATAGCAGCTTCTTCTGGGAATGGTAACCAGATCCCCTTTCCCAGAGTTGTGATAGTGAAATGGCTGAAAGGAAGCATGATGTAAGATTAAGAAAATAAACACAGGGCTA
Organism: Tokudaia tokunoshimensis; assembly: GCA_036184795.1. Classification (NCBI taxonomy): domain Eukaryota; kingdom Metazoa; phylum Chordata; class Mammalia; order Rodentia; family Muridae; genus Tokudaia; species Tokudaia tokunoshimensis. The sequence goes on from BTHU01000003.1 coordinate 34,096,756, forward strand.
AAGATGTAGCTCAATAGTAGAGTCTTTGTCTGGCATCTACCATGCCTGGGGTTTTCCTGCCAATAACATAAAATGAATGAATGATTAAAAATGAATGCTACTCAAGTATTTTATCTTTCAAAGTCCCAGAATATACTTGGAATGTCATCATTAGCATGACACTGTTCTGTCTTTACATCCTCAACTCTAGTCTTCCTCACTTGAGCACAGCAGACAGGAATATAATGACTGCTATGGGAGACATGGATGTACTAATAGATGAGAATGCTTTGAAACATCAAGTTCACTCTGGGGAATACATTACATATGTATAAATGTACTAGCAAATAAGAATCCACATGTACGGATATTCAGTATAATATTATAATGATGAAAATATAAAATTAGGAATATAAACAACTACTTAGCTGTGTATGTTAGTCAGATATGAGAAACAGAATGTCATGAACATGATTGTTTTAGACATCTTTTGGGTTTCATCTCCCATCCGCTCTGTCCAAATTGTACTCTAGCTGTTGCTCTAGCAACAAGCTGCATGTAGGTATAATTGACAATACTTTTCTTCAGCTGCATCATGTCTTTCATTGTGTAGAGAGATACTCAGTCAACTTATGACATGTGTAGGAGGAACTTCAGCTATTACAGTGTACATGGGAGCCTGAAATTGCAAAGGGCACAAGGAAGGGTTGACCACCAGGGAGTATGGATCATATAAGAAAAAGATGTCTTTTGTCTTTTGGGTGGGCAATTTGGGATTGTGTTCTAGTCTGTTCCTCAAAACCCCTACTACTTATAGTTATGATCACCTTGGCAATAACCTGTCAAGGTGACTTTTTGCCTCTTGTGACTCACTTGTATCCACTCTCCACCTCTTGGCTCTAGGTTTACTTTCCAAAATAAACTGCCTGTAAAAAAACCCTTGGCTCAGGACCTTTACAGGAATTTGGGACAAACACTATCTACCTATCTATGTCTGTATCTGTATCTGTATCTGTATCTGTATCTGTATCTGTATCTGTATCTATGTTAATACATAGAAACACACACACATTTCTGTGTATTAACCTATAAGGCTTTTTATAGAGAATTGTTAAATGAGGAAAACCAAGTTTGGATTAGTGTTTGTTATGTCATTCCTAAAATCAAGCAACTGTACAATACCTTTGGTATTGCTATTACCTTAGGGAAAGGTTAAACTATGTACATCAAGTTGTCGATATTAGACTCCTCAAGACAGCATGAGAAATTAGTAGCTTTCTCTTAATGAATTTCCTTTCTGTCACTAGCAGCAGTGAATATAAACAAATTTCACGGTTTAAAGTATTTTGAAAAGGAAAAAAAATGGTATTTAAAATTAACATAACATCAACATCCCAGATAAAAGAACTTTCCCCCAGGTACCAGGGAAAAAGAATAACTATGCTTTTGGACTTCAAGTACAAATTACCATATGCCTTAGTATTAACCTTGGATAAGAAAATAATTTGCCTCTGTAGGACAAATACCCAAAGCTATTCTCAAAAAACTAGAACGTTGTTTGGGACTGAGAGTCACTCCAGAGATCACAGCAAGAACAATGGCATGAAGAGTAAACAAATGGAAGTTCTTTTTTCCAGAATTTTCAGAGGTGTAGCTGTCCTGGGCTCTTCTAATGAATAACAGTGGCTCTCACCTAAGAACCCCTATGGAAAGTTAGCACTTTCACAAAACAAAGCTCCTTGGAAATGCCATCATCTGCAGTAGGAACCTCTCTGCCTTTGCATTAAGATGTAGAGTGTAATATTCCATGCAAGACATGGTGAGGTGTTGAAATCTCATATGAATGCATTTCCATTTGTGTGTATCCTCCTGTGGGTTCATTATGAATTACTTCCAGGGGAAGAGCATTAACTATCTTGATGTGTTTTAAGAAGATGCTTTTGAATTCTCTCCAGAAAACTGTACTTCAAGTTTAGCAATGACTAGTTAAATATGCATGGAGTAAAATAAACCTTCAAAATAACAAAATACAGAGAATGAAGGGAACATTCTAAAAGGCATACACAGTTAAGAAACAGATGACTCATGTAAACATATATATATATATATAAATAACCAGGAGACTAAGTAGAAGAACTCTGTGATGCTAAGGTTGTAGTGATTTAACACAGTGACTATTAATTTTATGTCACCTTGATTGAGCTAAAGTACCCAGTTATTTGGTCAAGAGATCTCTTACAAATACTCAGTGGGTAGCTCACTGTTAGCACGGGAGAATTTCCAAGCCCTAACGAAAATAATAAATCTCATATTCCCTAGCATACCTAATGCTTTAGAGGACAGCAAAGCAGGCAACTATTAGGTAGACAGTGGAATGAGCATGTGTGGAACATGTGTTTGGGTCAAGACTAGGAAGTCTCTGTAAACAATGTAACTCAGTTCAGTGGAACAAATTTAAGTGGTGATTTCTAGGAATCTTGAAGTAAGGAAAGCCTGTATTCTCTTTGACCCTGGTCCTAAGATGATCTTCAAGTAGAAGAAAGGCCATTTGAAACTCAGAACAACATCAAAAAATTCACAACATAGATGTCCCTTGTGTGATAGAGCTGAGAAACCTAAAGATCCTCTAGTCCATTCAATTTACTCAAGACTGCATTTGTTCTCTGGGCTTTTCACAATGATAAGGACAAATGCCTCATGGATAGCATGGAACTTATATTTTTGATAAAATAAGCGAAATTGTTGGGTCCTTTGCTTGGAATCTCAGGTTTGACTGGACTGAATTTTTTGTTGGAAGACGCTGGAAAGATAGCTTTCAAGACCACCTGTGTTGTTGGCTGTGTTCTCTCTCTTCTGGTTGCTGGTCTAATACCTGTATTTTGACTTGCTGTCAATCTTTCCTCCTTAAATCTATTCTTCCTCCTTAAGCTGCATGCATATTTTTTTCTTTCATGTTCCTTGTAGCCCTTTTCAGTAATGTCAGGCTGGCTATCATACTTACAGTCTCAATGACTTGCTTTTTCCCAAATGTTTCTGATTCTACTCACAGGAAACTCTACTTCTAAGAATTTGTGTCATGAGATTAGATCATTCTGTATAATTCATAGCGATTCTTGTATTTATTTAAATGCCCCTTATGCTGTGAAATGTAGCATTCCTATTCAAGAATTACAGTAAGGATCTCTTTGTGTGTCTGTCTTCTTAACACATAGGTGACTATAGAATAAGCACAATATTAAGGAGAACCTGGAGGAAGGAGATGGTGGTGCTGCTTGGTAAAAGGCATTGCTAAAGAGAGGCTTAATTAAAGAAATCACTTAACCTGTTAAACACAAATTGTGGTTCTAAGGAAGAATGTGATTGCACCAGACAGGGTGAGTGTAGTAAGGGTATTTCAGGCAAGTACAAAGTCAGGAAGACATGAAAACACTTGGTTATATTTGGGACTGGCACATATATTCCTTGATTTAAATAAGAACTAAGAGTCTAGGACTGACTATGGGGATTTAAAGACAATGCATTTGAGAGGTTCTTTTTAAAATATTTTATATTTTTTATTTACATCCCAAACACTGCCCCCTCCTGGTCCCCCGACAGAGACCCTTCCCCCATGTCCCCTCCCCTTCTTCTCTGAAAGGGTGGGACCCCTCAGGGTATCCTCCTCCCCTGGTGCATCAAGTCTCTGCCAGAGTAGGCACATCTTTGCATCCCTGAGAGATTCTTAAAGACAGAATTTCCAGAATTTATTGAGCAACTGGATAATGGATATTGGAAAATAGAAAATGCAGCAAGTTTTGGGTTACCTGACAAGGTGGGATGAAGGTTGAGGTAGCAATCTTAGAAATGTTTCCATGGGGTAAAAACATGTGTTGAGATGGAGGGTCTGATGGACATAATGCTAAAGATTTCTAACAAGTTATTTGGAGATGGACATCATGTGTATGTTTTAAGGCATCAATATTTATATTGCTATAAGAAGTGTTACATTTTTGAAACATTTCTTATTAGCCAGCTTTTTTCTGATAATAAACTTTATGAAGCAGAAATCTCATAAAGGCATTATTGATTGAACTCATAGTTTTTGGAGATTAAAGAATTCTGGCTTGATCGTTTCTAGTGAGGACCTTCTCAGTTGTGTCACTTCTCCAAGAGTGGTAGTATCAAAAGGACTTGTTATTAACCAGGAAACAATAGACCAACTGAAGGGAGGAGTCAGGCTTAGGTTTTTATCAAAAGTGAAAGGTTCCAAGAATACTATAATGCCTCCTAAGGGTAGGACACCTCAGTGGTCTAATAGGTGAAAACCCCTAGGATGCCCCATTTTTTAAAATCCCATAGCACCTCTCATTATCTCCCTGGAGACAATCTCAATGTGAACATTTGAGGAATAAAAGACTTGAAAGTTATCGCCACTATTTAAACACAGTGTAGTAAATGCTGCATGGTCAGTTCCACAAATGAGAAATTTAAGTTCATATGCTCTTTGTCCCTCTTTGGCTCAACTCTCATCATTGAAGAAGAGTACACACAGCCCTCAAGGACAGGAAAAATAGGGACACAGAGGCAAAGAATGGAATTTTACTCAAGATACTATGGGAATTCACAGTGAAGAACATTTTCTGATTTCTCACATTTTCTATGTAAAGTTCATGCTTCTCCAGTGTTGTTGAAGAATCTACCTCTGTACTCTCATCTAGCTGTAAGAAGATTTGTTTCCAGAGAATATTATGATATCAACTCTTTAATTTAACCAGATGCTGATGATTCTAGTAGAGATATTTAGACTCGTGTCTTTTGCAAATTTGAATGAATTAGAAGAACAAAATGACATGTGTTTTCCCTGGCATGAACAAGATTATGAAGTATATGGTAGGAAGAATTCATGTCCTTAAGGAATATGACTGAATCATGCAAGTTCTGTGCCTGCTTAGTGTCCCAAATATGTGTTTAGTTCTTGTATGATAGCATACTCACACTTACCTGGAATGCAAGAACAAGCAGTGGCGTTCTTACCACTAGGGTATCTTATTTGACTAACGCTTGCTGGCTTCATAAAAACCAGACAACAAATCTTTCTTGAACATTTGCAAAGCTTCTTCTTAAAACACAGGAAAACATGACCCTCCAGATTACAAACAGTTCTATACTCTTTCCGTGGAGATTTCGCCTTAATTTCCATGCCAAAATGTAATTTATTTTGAGTGCTCTCAAGTTTCTCAGGACTTTAATGAGTTTAATGGATTGTTTGGCTGTCTTTTCTCACATCAGTGCTGTCTGTTTTGAATAGCCATGCACTCTGGGGGCTAGTTCTTTTTTTTTCCAGTCTACTAGATCAACTCTTTCTCTGACTAGAAGTTGGACATTATGTATTTTAAAACTTCGATTCTGAATGCTATAATGTACAGCAATATCTTAGTTAGGGTTACTATTGCTGAGAAGATATACCACAAATATGGTAATTCTTTTTTTTTTTTTTTTTTTTTTTTTTTTTTAATTTAATTTTATTTTATTTTTTTAATTTACATTCCAAATCACTTCCCCTTTCCCGTTTCCTCCCTCCCCGAAAGTCCCATAAGCCCCCTTCCCTCCCTCTTTTCTCCGTTCAACCCCCTCTCATTACTCTGTCCTGGCGTTCCCCTACATCCAGTCTTTCCAGGACCAGGGGTCTCTCCTTCCATCTTTTTAGAAATCTATTGATATGCTGATTGTGTCTAGGGTATTCTGAGATTCTGGGTCAATATCCCCTTATCAGTGACTTCATACCATGTGTGATCTTTTGTGATTGGGTTACCTCACTAAGGATGATATTTTCAAGTTCTGACCATTTGCCTAGGAATTTCGTGAATTCATTGTTTTTAATTGCAGAGTAGTATTCCATTGTGTAAATATACCACATCTTCTGAATCCATTCCTCCGTTGAGGGACATCTGGGTTCTTTCCAGCTTCTGGCTATTATAAATAAGGCTGCTATGAATATAGTGGAGCATGTGTCCTTATTGCATGCAGGTAAAGTCTCTGGGTATATGCCCAGGAGTGGTATAGCCGGATCCTCCGGAAGTGTCATGCCCAGTTTTCTGAGGAGCCGCCAGACTGCTTTCCAGAGTGGTTGTACCAGCCTGCAATTCCACCAGCAGTGGAGGAGTGTTCCTCTTTCTCCACATCCTCGCCAACAACTGCTGTCTCCTGTGTTTTTGATCTTAGCCATCCTGACTGGTGTGAGATGGAATCTCAGGGTTGTTTTGATTTGCATTTCCCTAATGACTAAGGATGATGAACATCTCTTTAGGTGCTTCTCAGCCATTAGATATTCTTCAGGTGAGAACTCTTTGTGGAGCTCTGTACCCCATTTTTTAATAGGGTTACTTGCCTCTCTGGAGTTTAACTTCTTGAGTTCTTTGTATATCTTGGATATTAGCCCTCTGTCGGATGTAAGGTTGGTAAAGATCATTTCCCAGTTAGTTGGTTGCCGCTTTGTCTTTTTGACGGTGTCTTTTGCCTTGCAAAAACTTTGTAATTTAATGAGGTCCCATTTGTCTATTCTTGATCTTAGAGTATAAGCTATTGGAGTTCTGTTCAGGAAATTCTCCCCTGTGCCCATATGTTCAAGGTTCTTCCCTAGTTTCCCTTCTATTAGTTTCAGTGTGTCTGGTTTTATGTGGAGATCTTTGATCCACTTAGAATTGAGCTTAGTGCAAGGAGATAAGGATGGGTCAATTTGCATTCTTCTGCATGTTGACCTCCAGCTGAGCCAGCACCATTTGTTGAAAAGGCTATCTTTTTTCCACTGGATGGTTTTAGCTCCTTTGTCAAAGATCAAGTGACCATAGGAGTGTGGATTCATTTCTGGGTCTTCAATTCTGTTCCATTGATCTACATGTCTGTTACTGTACCAATACCATGCAGTTTTTAACACTATTGCTCTGTAGTACAGCTTGAGGTCCGGGATACTGATTCCCCCAGAGGTTCTTTTACTCTTGAGAATAGTTTTAGCTATTCTGGGTTTTCTGTTATTCCAGATGAATTTTTGAATTGCTCTTTCTAACTCTATGAAGAATTGAGTTGGGATTTTGATGGGGATTGCATTGAATCTGTGTATTACTTTTGGTAAGATGCTCATTTTTACTATATTAATCCTGCCAATCCATGAGCATGGCAGATTTTTCCATCTTCCGAGGTCTTCTTCAATTTCTTTCTTCAGAGACTTGAAGTTCTTGTCATACAGATCTTTCACTTGTTTGGTTAGCGTCACGCCAAGATACTTAATATGGTTTGTGGCTATCGTAAAGGGTATTATTTCTCTTACTTCTTTCTCAGCCTGCTTATCCTTTGAGTATAGGAAGGCTTCTGACTTGCTTGAGTTGATTTTATATCCGGCCACTTTGCTGAAGTCGTTTATCAGCTGTAGGAGTTCTCTGGTGGAGTTCTTTGGGTCGCTTATGTATACTATCATATCGTCTGCAAATAGTGATAGTTTGACTTCTTCCTTTCCAATTTGTATCCCTTTGACCTCTTTTTCTTGTCTAATTGCTCTAGCTAGAACTTCAAGTACTATATTGAAAAGATATGGAGAGAGAGGGCAGCCTTGTCTAGTCCCTGATTTTAGTGGGATTGCTTCAAGTTTCTCTCCGTTTAGATTGATGCTGGCTACTGGTTTGCTGTAAATTGCTTTTACTATGTTTAGATATGGGCCTTGAATTCCTGATCTTTCCAAGACCTTTAGCATGAAAGGATGCTGAATTTTGTCAAATGCTTTCTCAGCATCTAATGAGATGACCATGTGGTTTTTTTCTTTGAGATTGTTTATGTAGTGGATTACATTGATGGATTTCCTTATATTGAACCATCCCTGCATCCCTGGGATGAAGCCTACTTGATCGTGGTGAATGATCGTTTTGATGTGTTCTTGGATTCGGTTGGCAAGAATTTTATTGAGTATTTTTGCATCGATATTCATAAGAGAGATTGGCCTGAGATTCTCTTTCTTTGTCGGATCTTTGTGTGCTTTTGGTATTAGTGTAATTGTGGCTTCATAGAACGAGTTGGGTAGTGTTCCTTCTGTTTCTATTTTGTGGAACAGTTTGAAGAGTATTGGTGTTAGGTCTTCTTTGAAGGTCTGATAGAATTCTGCACTAAAACCATCTGGACCTGTGCTTTTTTTGGTTGGAAGACTTCCAATGACAACTTCTATTTCTTCAGGGCTTATAGGACGGTTTAGATGGTCTATTTGATCCTGATTTAATTTTGGTACTTGGTATCTGTCAAGGAAATTGTCCATTTCCTCAAGATTTTCTAGTTGTGTTGAATACAGGTTTTTGTAGTAGGATCTGATGATTTTTTGAATTTCCTCAGTTTCTGTTGTTATCTCTCCCTTTTCGTTTCTGATTTTATTAATTTGGATACTATCTCTGTGCCCTCTGGTTAGTCTGGCTAAGGGCTTATCTATCTTGTTGATTTTCTCAAAGAACCAACTCCTCGTTTTGTTGATTCTTTGTATGGTTTTATTTGTTTCTACTTGATTGATTTCAGCCCTGAGTTTGATGATTTCCTGCCTTCTACTCCTCTTTGGTGTATTTGCTTCTTTTTGTTCCAGGGCTTTCAGGTGTGCCATTAAGCTGTTAGTGTATGCTGTCTCCCGTTTCTTTTTGGCGGCACTCAGGGCTATGAATTTTCCTCTTAGCACTGCTTTCATTGTGTCCCATAAGTTAGGGTATGTTGTGCCTTCATTTTCATTAACTTTCAAAAAGTCTTTGATTTCTTTCTTTATTTCCACCTTGACCAAGTTATCATTGAGTAGAGCATTGTTCAGCCTCCATGTGTACTTGGGTTTTCTTTTGTTTTTGTTGCCATTGAAGACCACCCTTATTCCATAGTGATCTGATAGGAGGCATGGGATTATTTCTATCTTCTTGTATCTGTTGAGGTCTGATTTGTGACCAATTATATGGTCAATTTTGGAGAAGGTACCATGAGGAGCTGAGAAGAAGGTGTATTCTTTAGCTCTAGGATGAAATGTTCTATATATATCAGTTAGTTCCATTTGGTCCAAGGCTTCAATTAGATTCACTGTGTCCCTGTTTAGTTTCTGCTTTCCTGAACGATCCATTTCAGAGAGCGGGGTGTTGAAGTCACCCACTATTATTGTGTGCGGTGCGATGTGTGCTTTGAGTTTTAGTAAAGTTTCTTTTACGAATGAGGGTGCCCTTGCATTTGGAGCATAGATATTCAGGATTGAGAGTTCTTGATGGTGGATTTTTTCCCTTGATCAGTATGTAGTGTCCTTCTGTGTCTTTTTTGATGACTTTGGGTTGAAAATCAATTTTATCCGATATTAGGATGGCTACTCCACCTCGTTTCTTGGGGCCATTTGCTTGTAAAATTGTTTTCCAGCCTTTTACTCTGAGGTAGTGTTTGTCTTTGACACTGAGGTGCGTTTCCTGCATGCAGCAAAAAGCTGGGTCCTGTTTACGTATCCAGTCTGCTAGTCTATGTCTTTTAATTGGGGAATTGAGACCATTGATATTAAGAGAGATTAAGGCATAGTGATTATTGCCATCTGCCATTCTTGACGCTATCTTTATGTTTGAGTGGTTATCTACTTTTGGGTTTGATTCAAGAAGGTTATTATCTCATTTTTTCCAGGGTGTTGTTTCTCTCCCTGTATTGGAGGTTTCCACCTATTATCCGTTGCAGGGCTGGATTTGTGGAAAGATATTGTGAAAATTTGGTTTTATCATGGAATATCTTGGTCTCTCCATCTATGGTGATTGAGAGTTTTGCTGGGTATAGTAGTCTAGGCTGGCATTTGTGCTGTCTTAGTGTCTGCATGAGATCTGCCCAGGATCTTCTGGCTTTCATAGTCTCTGGTGAGAAGTCTGATGTGATTCGGATAGGTCTTCCTTTGTATGTTACTTGGCCCTTTTCTCTTACTGCATTTAGTATTCTTTCTTTGTTTAGAACATTCGGTGTTTTGATTATTATGTGACGGGAGGTATTTCTGTTCTGGTCCAGTCTGTTTGGAGTTCTGTAGGCTTCTTGTATGTTCATCGGCATCTCTCTCTTTAAGTTAGGGAAGTTTTCCTCCATAATTTTGTTGAAGATGTTTACTGGCCCTTTAAGTTGCAAATCTTCACTCTCATCTATACCTATAATCCTTAGGTTTGGTCTTCTCATTGTGTCCTGGATTTCCTGGATGTTTTGGGTTACGCGTTTTTTGCATTTTGCATTTTCTTTGACTGTTGAGTCGATGCTTTCTATGGAATCTTCAGCACCTGAGATTCTTTCTTCCATCTCTTGTATTCTATTGTTGATGTTTGCATCTATGACTCCTGATTTCTTCCCAAGGTTTTCTATCTCCAAAGTTGTCTCCCTTTGTGATTTCTTAGTTGTTTCTACTTCCTTTTTTAGTTCCTGGATGGATTTGCTGAGATCCTTCACTTGTTTGTTTGTATTTTCCTGTATTTCTTTAAGGTAATTTTGCATTACCTCTTTCAGGATTTCTTCCTGATGACCCACGTTCTCCTGCATTTCTCTGAGCGATTTTTGTGTTTCCTCCTCATGGGATTCCATCTGTTGATCCATCGTCTCCTGCATTTCTTTAAGCAGTTCTCGTGTTTCCTTTGTAAGGGCATCTAACCGTTGATTCATTTCTTTAAGCAATTTTTGTGTTGCCTCCTTATGGGCATCCGTCTGTTGACCCATATTCTTCTGCATTTCTTTATGCAAATTTTGTGATTCCTTTGTGAGTGCATCTACCCGTTGATTCATCTCGTTAAGCGATTTTTGTGTTGTCTCCTTGTGCGCCTCCATCTTTTGATCCATGTTCTCCCGCATTTCTCTAAGCGATTTTTGTGTTTCCTTTGTAAGGGCTTCTAACCGTTGATTCATGGTCTCCTGTAACTCTTTATGAGATTTATTTGTGTCCTTCTTGTGATCCTCTAATAGCATCATGAGAAGTGATTTTAAATCCAGATCTTGTCTTTCGGGTGTGGTGGGGTATCCAGGACTTGCTGCTGTTGGAGAGTTGGGTTCGGATGGTCCTACATTACTTTGATTACTGTTAGTAACATTCCTACGTTTGCCTTTTGCCATCTGGATACCTCTGGTGTTAGTTGGTCCTGCTGCCACTGGCTGTTGGTTGGACCTCCTGTGAGCCTGCAAAGCTATTTCTGCCCCCCCCCTGGATTACCAGGATTCCCCTGGCACCGATTTCTGGGGCCTGCCTGCTCCTGAGTGACTTTGGAGCCCTAATGTGCTTTGCCCCAAGTGATCTTATATTGGGGAGGCCTTGCACATCTAAAGGCTCAGCCTAGTGGATTCCTGGAGCAGAGGTCGCCAAAGGGAGGCTGGCAGGCTCCTGCCCTGTGCAGGGGTGTGTGATCTCTCCTGGGGGGGGGAGGGGGGCGTCCCTCTGCCAGGCAGAAGTCCCACAGCAGATCTGGCGCGCTGGTCACTGCAGATCAGCCCAGCACCTGGGAGCAGGTTACACACAAGCTGCCTGAACCCGAAGCGATATTATGCCTGTCTGTCTCTGAGCCTGGTGGTCCCAACTACCTGGTCACTGGAGCAAAGATGGCGGAGGGCACTCTCCGTGGCGCTGCTCACCCTGTGGTCACGATGGCCCGCCGATCTGGCACCCAGACGACCACAGCGCCAACCCGCCCTCGGGCACAGAAGGAAGCCCCAACAGGCCGTGTCCCAAGTGATGTTATATTGGGGGGAGAGCCTGGGTACCGGTCTCTCCAGCGCAGTCCGCGGGAACAGAGGTCGCGGAAGGGAAGCTGGCGGGCTCCCTCCCTGCGCGGGGTCCCTCCACCAGGCAGAAGGTCCCACCGCGGAACTGGCGCGCTGGTTACTGCAGATCAGCCCAGCACCTGGGAGCAGGTTACACCCAAGCTGCCTGAAACTGAAGCGATATTATGCCTGTCTGTCTCTGAGCCTGGCGGTCCCAACTACCTGGTCACTGGAGCAAAGATGGCGGAGGGCAGTCTCCGTGGCGCCGCTCACCCTGTGGTCACGATGGCCCGCCGATCTGGCGCCCAGACGACTACAGCGCCAACCCGCCCTCGGGCACAGACGGAAGCCCCAACAGGCCGTGTCCCAAGTGATGTTATATCGGGGGGAGAGCCTGGGTACCGGTCTCTCCAGCGCAGTCCGCGGGAACAGAGGTCGCGGAAGGGAAGCTGGCGGGCTCCCTCCCTGCGCGGGGTCCCTCCAGCAGGCAGAAGGTCCCACCGCGGAACTGGCGCGCTGGTTACTGCAGATCAGCCCAGCACCTGGGAGCAGGTTACACCCAAGCTGCCTGAAACCGAAGCGATATTATGCCTGTCTGTCTCTGAGCCTGGCGGTCCCAACTACCTGGTCACTGGAGCAAAGATGGCGGAGGGCAGTCTCCGTGGCGCCGCTCACCCTGTCGGTAATTCTTATAAAGGAAAGCATTTAATTGGGGCTAGCTTACATTCAGTTTAGTCCATTGTACTGCTGGCAAAGTCATGATGGCACACAGGCAAGCACAATGCTGGTGACGGAGCCTAGAGTTCTACTTCTTGGCTGGAAGCCTGAAGGTAGAGACATTGGGCCTGCCTTGAGCTTCTGAACCCTCAAATCCCACCCTTAGTGACACACTTCTGCCAAAAAGCCCACACATACTCCAAGTCCACAACTCCCAATAGGGCCATTACCTATGTGCCTATGGGGGCCATTTTCATTCAAACCATCACAAACAGTAAAATAATGCTTCATGTACTATGATGCAAATCTGGTTGTCAGATTGAAGAAATAATTTAGCCTATCATCTTTAATCTGATCTCTTCAAAGAGGAAGGTCACAGATGTCTGTGAAGGCCACTGTGAATAAGTCATGGGAGCACTCTCAAGGGTCATATGCTTAGGCAGATGGTAGGTAGTATACATTGTAGGGTGAGGCATCCTCCAGATAACCGAAGCTAGCAACTGAGATGTTATTGGCTGGATGAGGGATTCTAAGTCATGGATCATCTCTTCATTTAGCATCTGGTGATGAAGCATTTGAGCTGAGTGCACATTATGCAGGTGGGAGACAGTGGTCCTTGAGAGCTGGGTGGAGGCAAGCTCTCCGGGAAAGAAAGGAACTTGAGACTCCAGAGACTGCCTTGGCTGGGAGTCAAAGGAGGAGTAGCAGAGAGGCCAGGTGATCTTTGAGGCTCCAGTATTATCTCACAAGGCTTAGGAGAGAGGATGGAGGTGTGAGGCAAAGCCTTGGCTAAGAGGGAGGGATTGCAAGAACTTACTCGGCTGAGTAGAGAGACATGCTGTCCTCTTATTAGAGGGCCTGAGGGTAGAACAACAAATCCACAAAATTCTCTGTACAAAATGCAAATGGGGAAAAAAACTCAGATTTACCCACAAGATAATTATATGTCAAACCAGAGTGTTTGAATTAGGTATTCTTAGCTTTTAAAGGCAGCTATGAAGTTTGTTGTGTGATGTTGACAAAAACAACCTATTCAGTCAGCTTAGGATTCTTCAGAACTATTTGGTTTCCACCTGGCTGCCTAAAGAGAATTGCTTGGCTGCCATAGCAACGGTGTCCCTGGATATATGGGACTTGACAAAAACACTCTTTATGTGCTGATTTTTATGCTTAAAAACGTAGGCTGGACTGGTTGGATGGGTGAAATAACAAGCCGGATGATTAAACTGCTGGAAGATCGCATTATAACACTGCTCTAATTCACTCCTTCCCTCCCCTGTCTCCATCACTAACAAATCCCATCAACGCCATCGCTGTCCTCATGGCTGATACCTCTACCAAGTCTCACTTTGACCTTTGAGCAACCTCTACACCATTCACTCTACCACTTGTCTTTCTTCTGTTACAGAGAGTTCTATAACATCTGTTCGTAGTAGTCATTGCAAAAAGAGAACTCAGGTTACCTTATTCCTTTGACTGAAATTCCCCTGTGGTGTACCAGTCAGCTCTTGCTTGCCTAACACATCATCATGACCTTCAGACGTTTATTGTACATAGGAAGAATTAACAGCTGGGGAGGTTCTTCTTTGGGTTTTCCCATGGATATGCTGCACTCCATGGGTCTGACTCTGGGCCCTGGGTGAAGAAGCAGTGTGTATCTGGAGTTTCATTTTTAGTGGTCATCAGACTAATGTCTCTAGAGGGCTAGACAGCTAATTCAAACATATTTAAAGTCTATATGTCACTTTTGCTAGCATTCAATTCACCAAAGTAAATCATATTTATTGAAGATGGGAAGACATTTATTGTAAGCTTATAGAAGGACACTGTAAAAGAGTATGTAGTCAAGAGTTTAAATGTATAATTGTACTACATGCAAGTGAAATATTTGGTCCTGTTATTAAGGCACTATAAAATGTCTTCCTGTGACACTGAAACGGAAAAGGAGTTCACAACTTACAAAGAAATAATTTTCAAATAAAATCCTACCAGCTTTCAATGTTTACTCTTGTTCTTCGTGTGTTACACATCCTTGGTGAGTGTTTTTGCATTCCTCCCCCCATCTGTCTGAGTGTCCCCTCACATGTCTGTAGGACTTTGCCTCACTCCAGCCATACCCAATGTTATCTCTTGAGAGATGTTCCCAGACTATGGATGCAGCTCAGGTGTTGGAGTGCTTGCCTGTCATGCAGAGGCCTGGTTTGGATCTCCAGCACCTCATTAAACCACAGCAAGTGATGTGCCCTTGTAATCCCATGGGGTAGAGTCAGGAAGATCAGGAGTTCAAGGTCTCTGGCTTAGGGAGTTTGAGGTCAGCTGATAAACACAAGACCCTGTCTCAAAAAAGGAACAAACAAGCAAATGAACAACAGAAAGAGGAAAAAAGAATGACAGAAACCCCCACATACAATGTATATAACACACCTTTGTGTGTGTGTGTGTGTGTGTGTGTGTGTGTGTGTGTGTGTGAAATTCCATTGTAATCTGCTTTATTTACTTTTTCCCTCTCTACTTATCTGATGTTCTAAACTTAGTTGTTTGTCTTTTGTCTGTCTTCTCCATGATGTTATAAGCTGTGGGAAGGCAGAGACCCTGTTGTTCCCAGAATACACTGAGAGAAGCACTGCAATATTTTCAGGTTCTATTTGTTCCCTGCTATTCCACATGATCTCTGGAGCCCAGGGAATAGGAAGGAGACTAACACCAGCCCAGGGCCAGGGTTTCTCCTTCCCTCTCTGTCTTCTGCAGATGAAAGGTATTGATTTCAGAATTCTTTTTTTTTTCTTGTATTTTTCCTTCCATGTTGGTCTTGTCAGGTTTTTCAATTGAGAAATAAAGGTCTAAGGATTTTGCTGTGAGCCTCTATCAATTACTGCTGGAGTCAATGCTGTGGATTGTTTGTGTATTTGAGTATATCAAAGATTGGCAAATGTTTAGTGTCGCATGGTGCCAAGTTTCCAAATCCTGTTCCTCTGTTTTACGTATTTTCTGAGGTGAACAAGTTCATGATCCTGAAAGAGGTGTGTGTCTGTTTGAATGTGCGATTGTTCTTACTCTCCAGGTCCATCAGTGGATAGAGAATAAATGATCTGGAATCTGAGAGAGAGATTGATATGGGCACTTCTAGAAATATGATCTCTGTAATGAGTGGTGCCTGGGAAGGCTTTGGAGATGGTCAGCCAGTTTCTGCAATGTGGAGACCACTGGCAGAGAAGCTTAACCAACTGTTGCTATGCCAGATTAACAGTATCTCACTGACCAAGCTTGATGAAATATCAGCCATGAGGAAAATTACACATGGTGATAAAGGGCTGGGGCCCTTTATGCAAAAGAACCTATTGTCAGTTCTTTCAGACGAACTTAGGAAGAAGAGCTATCGTTCCAAGTCCTGCCATGATGGCTAAAGTCTGGAACATGACTGGCTGGGAAGTAAGCGAGCCAAAGAAGAGGGTCTGGGGGTCATCCTGTACTCATCACCACAGGTGCACATGGGGGCCATGTGTTGCTCTCAGGCACAGAGCATGATTAGGCTGGACATGTCACTGTTTTCATGTTGGTTGTATTTTAATTCATCAATTTATTAAAAAATTGCTATTATTGTTTAAGCAAAAATCACAATCAGAAAGTAGAGATGTGTGAGTTTCATTATTAGAAGTAATCACATACATATGCAAGTATCCTTATGATGTTCTGCTAAAATGGTAATAGTGAGTGAAATGATTCAAATTCATGATATATATTATAGACATATGATATATATATGTCTATATTATATATATCATATACATATATATCATATATATGTTATATGTCTGATATATATGCTTATATAGAATATATACATATATATATCATATATACACCACACATACATATACCTGTGTATATATCACGTATATCATATATATAGATAGATAGATGAAACTGTTGAAGAATTAAAATAAATTTAAAAATGTTACTATCTCAAGTCTTTTGCTACATGAAGTTTTGATCCAAATTAAAAAGACTCCCTCCAATAGTGTTCAAGGGTATCTTTCCTCCCTACCCTTTCAACACTTTTATTTTGTCCTTTTAAAAATAATCATTTCATGAATGTTGGATGAGATCTCATTGTGGTTCAATTTGTGTTTAATGATAGTAGTGATGAACATGCAGGGCCCCTTGGCCCACTTTTAAATCAGGTTATTTGTCTTTTTGTTGTTGGTGGTGATGGCTTTTTTATTGGATATTTTATTTATTTACATTTCAAATTTATCGCCTTTTTCGATTCCTGCCCCCAGAAACCCCCTATCCCATTCCCCATCCTCCTGCTTCTATGAGGGTGTGCCCCACCTATGCACCCACTCCCACCTCTCCATACTCACATTCCCCTACACTGGAGCATCCAGAGTTCACAGGACCAAGGGCCTCTTTTCCCATTGATGCCCGAAAAGAACATCCTCTGCTCTCACTCTCTCTCTCTCTCTCTCTCTCTCTATATATATATATATATATATATATATATATATATATATATGGCTGGAGTCATGGGTCCCTCCATGTGTACTCTTTGCTGGGTGGTTTAGACACTGTGAGCTCTGGTTGGTTGATATTGTTGTTCTTCCTATGGGGTTGCAAACCCCTTTAGTGCCTTCAGTCTTTTCTCTAACACCTACATTGGGGACTCTCTGAGCAGTTCAGTGGTTAGCTGCAAGCAGAGCTATATCAGGCTCCTGTCAGGATGCACTTCTTGGCATCCACAATATTGTATGAGTTTGGTGACTGTATGTGGGATGGATCTCCAGGTGGGGCAGTCTCTGGATGGCCTTTCCTTCAGACTCTGCTCCACACTTTGTCTCTGTATTTGCTCCCTTAAGTATTTTGTTACTCCTTTAAAGAAGGACCAAAGCACCCACACTTTGGTCTTCCAGAGGGCTAATATCCAATATATACAAAGAACTCAAGAAACTAGACTCCAGAGAATCAAATAACTCTATTAAAAAATGGGGTACAAAGCTAAACAAAGAATTCTCAACTGAGGAAACTTGAATGGTCGAAAAGCACCTAAAGAAATGTTCAACAACCTTAGTCATCAGGGAAATGCAAATCCAAACAACCCTGAAATTTCACCTCACACCAGTCATAATGGCTAAGATCAAAAACTCAAGTGGCAGCAGATGCTGGTGAGGATGTGGAGAAAGAGGAACACTCCTCCATTGTTGGTGGGATTGCAAGCTGGTACAACCACTCTGGAAATCAGTCTGACAGTTCCTCAGAAAACTGGACATAGTACTTACTACCTGAGGACCCAGCTATACCACCCCTGGGCATATACCCAAAAGATGCTCCAACATATAACAAGGACATATGTTCCACTATGTTCATAGCAGCCTTATTTATAATAGCCAGAAGCTGGAAAGAACCCAGATGTCCTTCAGCAGAGGAATGAATACAGAAAATGGGCACGTTTATACAATGGACTACTACTCAGATATTAAAAACAATGAATTTATGAAATTCTTAGGCAAATGGATGAAACTAGAAAATATCCTGAGTGAGGTAATGCAATTACAAAAGAACACATATGGTAGGCACTCACTGATAAGTGGATATTAGCCCGAAAGCTTGGAATACCCAAGGAACAATTCACAGACCACATGAAGCTTAAGAAGAAGGAAGACCAAAGTGTGGGTGTTGTTGTTGTTTTAACTATTAAGTTGAAGTTGCTGTCTATTTAGACTCCTTATCAGGTG
Organism: Tokudaia tokunoshimensis; assembly: GCA_036184795.1. Taxonomy (NCBI): domain Eukaryota; kingdom Metazoa; phylum Chordata; class Mammalia; order Rodentia; family Muridae; genus Tokudaia; species Tokudaia tokunoshimensis. Next base: position 34,114,914 of record BTHU01000003.1, read on the forward strand.
TATCATGCCTTTATATGCTCAATATGTTTTCAAATACTCTTCCATGCTTTAGGTTGCTTCTTTAATCTACCTTGGTTTTGCAGAAATACTTTGGTTTGATATTATTCTGTTTGCTTATTTTTTGAATTTTGCCTATGATTCTTGTTTATATCTATGGTATCTTTTGTCTTTTGTCCCTTATGTCTTCTGGCAGAATTAAATTCCTAGATTCTGATTAATGCACTTTGGTTGCTTTATTTCTAATGTTGTAAAATAAGGAGTCAAATTTCACTCCTCTATGCATGGATATCTAGGTTTACAAATCATATTCATTAGAGATATTTTTTTTCCTTTTCCCACTGTGTATTCTTGGCAATTTGGTCTTAAACCAGATAATTTTAACTGAGTGAGTCTATTTCTGAATAACTATTCTGTTTCCTTGGCCAATGTGTCTTATTTAATGTCCTTTCCCTGGTACTCTGATTATGATACCTTTGTGTAGATTTTGAAATTAGTGTGACACTTTGGTGCTCTTCTTTTTCTTCGAGTTTGCTTTGGCTATTTCGAATCCTTTTCAGTTCCGTGTAAATTGTAGTATTTGTTTTTCTATGACTATGAGAAATGGCACTGTAGAGTTTGGAGGGATAACTCCAGCAGTTAAGAATGCTCTCCAATTCCAGAGAATCTGAGAGCCTCTTCTGGCTTCTGAATGTACCATAGACACATGGTGCACAGATATACCATATATACAAGATACAGTCATACATCCAGTCAAAACATCAATACCCACAAAACCCAATAATAAAAAATAACATTGGAATATTGATAGATACCCATAGGAACTGTAGTTAACTTTTGATAGAATGAACATTCATACAATAAGTTTTTTCAATCCTTTAACTCAAGCTATCTTTTTGTAGCCATTATCTTTTTAAGCACTGTCTACAGGATGGGCATTTTCCTAAGGAGCGTAGGAGATTACAAGTACTGAGCAAAGGGTCAGAGAGATAGCAAAGGTTATGAGCATTGACTGCTCTTCCAGAAGATTTAGTTTTGATTCCCAAGTATACATGTGGTGCACAGACATGCATGTAAGGAAAATACCAATGGGCATAAAATAAAATAATGAATTTAAAAGTATACCAAACAAGATATAATCACTGATGTTATTGATATAAGACTAATATCCACGTATCTATGCTATTTGCTTATTTATTTTTTAAAAGACTTACTTAGTTTTTAATTACACGTATGCATGTAAGCTTAGGTAGTGACAACACGTACATACCATGTATGTAGGAGCCGAAAGAGGCCTGCATAAGGTATTGGGTCAACAGGAATTAAAATTACCATGAACTGCCATATGGGTTCTTGAAAGTGAACCTGGGTCATCTGCAAAAGGAGCAAGCCTCTTAACCATAGCGCCATTTCTCCAGGCCCATTCTTTTCATTTGTTTTTTGAGATGGGGTTTCGAGTATCCAAGCCTGGTCTTGAACTTGCTAGGAAGCTCAAGCTGGTATTAATTCCTGACCCTCCTGTCTCTGCTTCCTGAGCACTGTAATTGCACATATATACACACATATATATATGCACACACACACACACACACACACACACATATATATATGTTAGGTTATGGAATATATTAATATATAATAAATGTGTATAAAATATGTATTATATTATATATATATTGTTATAAATATATTTTTTAAAAATAAAGATCATGGACATATATATATATATAATCTTTTCTTACTAAGGTAGGTACAGAATAGCTTATCTCTGTTTTATAGGGACATATGTAAGACTTAAGTAATTTGGTCTAAATCGAAGGCTGAGGATAATCTGAATGTCAACTTGGGTACTCTCGTGTTGAACAAGGTGTGTCTTCTGTGTATAAGAGATAACACCCAGTATACAGTCAGTGCTCAAAAGTAGCCTCTGGTTAGAAAACAGGAACTCACCTGATTACAATTTAAAAAAAAATGTTTAAAGTGCTATGTAAATGCTGAAAAATAAAGATTGCTTTGGAATTCAAATACAAAATATATTTTTCCATATTTTAATGAAAATATTTCTTTCTTGTACACTATATCCTGATTATAGTTTTCCCTCCTTTTACCTCTCCTAATTCCTTCCCACCTCTATTCCCCTCTATATCAAGTCCTTCTTTGTCTTTCATTAGAAAAGAACAGGCTTCTCAGAGATAACAATACAAAATAATAAAATAAAATATAAAATGAGTGGCTGTACCAACTTGCAATCCCACCAGCAATGAAGGCGTGTTCTTCTTTCTCTATGTCATTGCCAGCATCTGCTGTCACTTGAGTTTTGATCTTAGCCATTCTGATTGCTATGAGGTGGAATCTCAAGGTTGTTTTGATTTGCATTTCCCTGATGACTAAGGATGTTGTTGAACATATCTTTAGGTACTTCTCAGTGGGAGGAAACTTTTCTGATGTTAAGACATATCAGGAGACACTGACCAATTTGTATAGCAGAATGTCATTAGGAGGCCATTACTGATACTATTTGTTTAGACTAGTTGTATTTGGTTTTATTCTAGGTCTTTGGGCTATCTGGTCTCTGGTTCTTTCTTTACCCAAGCAATATGGGTTCCTTCTTGTGGAGTGGACCCTAAGTCAGGTCAGACATTGGTTGGTTGCTCCCATAAGTTCTGTACCACCACTGCTCTAGGGTATTTTTAAGCAGGACAGACTGTAGGTCAGTTTTGTGACTGGGTTGGTGTCCTTGTTTCTTTTTTGGTAGCCTTCAGTTTACTTTCCCGCACAAAAGAGTGCAGAATGTAGGAATGAAGGCTCTATGTAGGTGCCAGTTCAACTTCTCCATGTTTATTGAATTGCAGGGGTGTTGTCTTCAGCAATGGGGCTGTGATAATGGTTTGCAAAGAGCTACCCTTTGTCTTAGCATCAGCCTGGGTTATTTGGGGATTTACATGGGATTCCCTTGGCAAAAAACTCAATTGAATGTAACCTAGTCCCTCCACTGGAAGCTTTTCCTGGCTACAAGATATAGCCAGTTTAGAGTCCATATCTCCCAGTACTAGGAGTCTTCACATTATCACCTTTATAGATTCCAGGAAGTTTTCACTGTACTAGGTTTCCACACTACTACCAAATACCCCCTCCCCAATTCTAGCTGTCTCTTCCTGCACTCTTTCCCTCTATCCTGTCTCCTCCAACATCTGATCCCCACACTCTTCTTCACCATCCCACCCTCATGTCACCCATAAAATTTATTCCATTTCCCAATCCCCAGGATATTTATATACTCCCTCCTAGACCCCTCTTCTTTACCAGACCTCTTTGGGTCTATGGATTGTAGCATAGGTATCATTTACTTAATGACTAATATTCACTTATAACTGAATGGATACAATATTTATCTTTCTTGGTCTGTGCTAACTCACTCAGGATGCTTTTGTTGTTGTTGGTTTTATTTATTTATTTATTTACTTATTTATTTTTGTACTTACTTATTTTGAGTTCCAGTCATTTGCTTGCAAATTTCCTGATGTCACTTTTCTTAACAGCTGAGTAATATTCTGTTATATAAATGTACCATATTTCCATTTCCATTCTTATGTTGAGGGACATCTAGATTATTTGCAGTTTCTGGGTATTATGAATGAAGGCACAATGAACATGGTTGAGCAAGTGTCCTTGTAATAGGATAGAGCATCCTTTTGGTATATTCTCAACAGTGATATAGCTGGGTCTTGAGGTACATCTACCTCAAATGGATTCCCAATTTTCTGATGAACCACCATATTGATGTCTATAGCGGCTGTATAGGTTTGAACTCCCACTAGCAATGAGAGAGTATTCTCCTTGCTCCACATCCTCACCAGCATGAGTTATCACTTGTGTTACTGATCTTAGTCATTCTGGCAGGTGAAGTAGTTTTGATTTGCATTTCCTTGGTGACTAAGGATGTTGAACATTTCTTTACTTGTTTCTCGGCCATTTGAGATTCCCCGGTTGAGAATCTGTTTAGATTTGTACTCCATTTTTAAATTCAATTATGTGGGGTTTTGATGTCTAGTTTCTTAAGTTCTTTTTATATTTTGTATATCAGTGCTCTATTGGATGTAGAGTTGGTTAAAATCTTTTCCCATCCTGTAAGCTGCTGCTTTGTCTGGCTGATCGTGTCCTTTGGCTTACAGAAGCTGTTCAGTTTCATGAGGTACCATTGATTAATTGTCAATCTTAGTGACGGTGCTACTGGTATTCTTAAGTCTATTTTCTTGGACTATTTCCAACCCTTTTCCCTGAGGCCTATCCTTCATGTGGAGGTGTGTCTTTTGGATACAGCAGAGGAATGGATGCTGTTTTTTGATCCATTCTGTTAGTCTGTGAATTGAGACCATTGATATCGAGAGATATCAATGACCAATGATTTTTGATTTCTATCGTTTTGTTCAGTAGAGGTAGTGGTGGTAGTGTGTGTGAGTGTGTGTGTGTGTGTGTGTGTGTGTGTGTGTGTGTGAGTGTATGCCTCCTTCTTTTAATTCTGCCGGTGTGAGATAATTTATTTTCTGTGTTTTCATAGGTGTAGTTTACCTTCTTAGGTTGGAGCTTTTCTTCTAGAACCTCTTGTGGGGCTAGATTTGTAGCTAGAAATTGTTTAAATTTGACTTTATCACAGAGTATCTTATTTTCTTTGTCAATAATGAGTGTAAGTTTTCCTAGGTATAGTAATCTGACTGGCATCTGTGGTCTCTTTGAGTCTGCAGAACAACTGTTCAGGCCTTTCTGGCTTTTAGAGTCTCCATTGAGAAGTCGTATGTAATTTTAATGTCTGCCTTTATATGTTATTTGGCCTTTCCCCTTGCTGCTTTTAATATTTTCCTTTGTTTTGTGTGTTTATTTATTTATTTTTCTTCATTTTTTATTAGATATAGTCTTTATTTACATTTCAAATGCTCTCTTTCTTAGTTCCCCCCCCCGAAAATCATCTAACCCATCCCCCCTCCCCCTGTTCACCAATCCACCCACTCCCACTTCCCTGTCCTGGCATTCCACTACACTGCTGCATCAAGCCTTCTCAGGACCAAGGGTCTCTCCTCCCTTTGATGTCCAACAAGGTCATCCTCTGCTGCATATGCATCTGGAGCCATGGGTCCCTCAATGTGTACTTTTTGGTTGATGGTTTAGACCCTGGGAGCTCTGGGGGTACTGGGTGGCTCATATTGTTGTTCCTCCTATGGCACTGCAAACCCCTTCAGCTCCTTGGATCCCTTCTCTAACTCTTCCATTGGGGACCCTGTGCTTAGTTCAATGGCTGGCTCAGTGTCTCCCTCTGTACTTGTCATGCACTGGAAGAGCCTCCCAAGTAACAGCTATATCAGACTCCTGTCAGCAAGTACTTGTTGGCACCCAGAATAGTGTCTGGATTTTGTAAGTGTATGTGGGATAGATTCCCTAGGTGGGGCAGTCTCTGGATAGTCATTCCCTCAGTCTCTGCTCCATACTTTGTCTCTGTATATCCTCCTGTCAGCATTTTGTTCCCCTTTCTAAGAAGGACCAGTGTATGTTTATTGTTTTGATTAGTTGCAAAGGGGACTTTCTTTTCCGGTCTAATCAACTTGGTGCTCTGTATGCTTCTTGTAACTTTATAGGCATTTCATTTAGGTTGGGAAATTTTTCTTCTATAATTTTATTGAAACTATCTTCTGGGCCTTTGAGTTGTATTCTTGTCTCTATTCTTATTATTCTTAGGGCTAGCCTTTTTATAATGTCTCAGATTTCCTGGATGTTTTGGGTCAGGAGTATTTTTAGATTTAACATTTTCCTTGATGAATGTATCTATTTCTTTTATTGTATCTTCAGTGACTAAGAATCTTTTACATATTTTGCACTTTATTGGCAAAGCTTGACTCTAGAGTTCCTATTTGAATTTTTAAATATTTCCTTTCCAGAATTTTGTCAGTTTGCATTGTCTTTATTGATTCTACTTCTAATTTCATGTCTGAAATAATTTTATTCTTTTGTTTCCCTTTCCACTGACACACATGTTGACATACTTCCCCCAGCTAAATCACACTTCTGAAGTTTTTAGTACATTTTAAAATAATGCCTGTAGCTGGCAACCAAGCCTCTACTCCATGGGTGTTTTGTATGGACACTTCATATTTAAGCCATAATATGTTATGCAAAGCTCATAGTCCTCTCATAATAAAAATATATCTAGTCCATTCCCAAGAGTCCAAAAACATAAAATATTCCACCGTTGCCTGTAAGTGGAAGTTCAAATATTGCTCTAAAACAAGTCAAACCCTTAATTGTGAACCCCTTTAAACAGAAAAATAAGTTACATACTTCCACCATTCAATGACACCAAATAAATATTTCTATCTAAAGAAGGAATAACATGAAAAGAATAAGGAATGAAGATAAATTGTGTCTAGAAGGACAAACACTAAATCCTAAAGCTCCTTGTCTGTGTTCAGAGTTATGTGGCACATGATATGAGTTCCCAAGGATTAGAAGCCCTGGTCCCCTACCCATGTCAGCTGCATCCCATATAGCATTCTATTGGCTTGGCATTATTGATTGCCTACAGCCTTTCTAGTATATGTTCCAGTTTTCTGTCACTTCCCACCTCTTAGATTACCCACTGTGGCTAGGACTTTACCCTCAGAGCTTTGCACATCATCTTCTTAGGAATCTCCTGCAGGAGCCTGAAGTTATTACACATTACACTACATCTCATGTTTTCCTGTAAATTTGGGAGCAAGTCTTCATGACTCTATGACTGATTTTTGTATGACTGAGAAGCTGACGTCAATGATAAATGTTATTATGTGGACATCTCCAGTGGGAACTGTGCTACTTTGGACCATGGCTCTATTGGTAACATGAATTTTGGATGGGTGGGGACTTTTGGATGGTGTCAGGCTAAATCTTGAAATGTCCTCAAAGCATCTCCCCTGTTGTCGTAACACAAATAACTTGGTTTCTTTGTATTAATATATATCTTTTCAGAAACTATGCCATCCACAACCCCAACTTTACACTGACTTCTCTGACCAAGCTACACATTTTATTCCTTTGTTTATAAAGCTTTCCACTTTCGTTATAAGTGAGCCAGCCTTACAATAGTTAGCAAAACATGCTGTATCTTGAAAGCCTCGGACTTTCTTCTGTTGAATTAATTAACCACCTTCAAATTCAGTCTTCCTTGTTGTTTCAAGATCTATCTCAACATAATGCTCTTTGCCAGAATATAAGACAAAGGACCTGTAGTCCAAATCCATATAGAGTCCTTATTCCCATTTAAAATCCTATTTAAAGTCATCACTTCACTGTCTGCATTTTTATCAACATTCTGATCTTTTCTGCTTCTACCAGAATCACCCATTACACTGTGTTATAGCTAATCAAAGCTTATAACTCACATTTCCAAAACTGTTTCAGAGTCTTTTGAACCAAATGATCAGGTCGTCATAGCAATGGCATTTTTCTCTTATCAATTTTCTGTTTTAGCCAAGTTTTGAATTCCTGCTAGAAAACAGAACACATGAACCCCTTGAGGGAAAAGGGATTTATTTTGAATTATAACTTCAGAAGACTTGGTTCATGGTTCCTTGGTCCTATTCCTTTGGGCAGAACATCATATGGCTATAGGAGTGTGTTGTAAAAGAGGTTTTTAAAGTCAAGAAACAGGAGAGGGGAGAGGGGAGAAGGTAGGGAAAGAAGGATGGAGAGAGAGACAGAAAGACAGCAAGAAACACACACACATACACACAGAAAGAGAGAGAGAGAGAGAGAGAGAGAGAGAGAGAGAGAGAGAGAGAGAGAGAGAGAGAGAGAGAGAGAAACTAGGGACTATGTGTCTAAGCGAATGTACTACAGCTGTGAAGAGACACTATGACCAGTGCAACTCCTTTTTCTTTTCTTTTCTTTTCTTTTCTTTCGTTTTCTTTTTCTCTTTTTTCTTTTTTTTTTTTTTTGAGACAGGGTTTTTCTGTATATCCTTGGCTGTCCTGGAACTCACTCTGTAGACCAGGCTGGCCTCAAGCTCAAAAATATGCCTGCCTCTGCCTCCCAAGAGCTGGGATTAAAGGCGTGTGCCACCACTGCCCAGCCAGAGCAACTCTTATTTTTTTTATTAGATATTTGCTTTATTTACATTTCAAAAGCTCTCCCCTTTCCTATTACCCCCCAAAAACCCCCTATCTCATTCCTCCTTCCCCTTTTTATTAAGCCCCCCGCCCACTTTCCTGACCTGTCATTCCCCTACACTGGGGCATCAAGTCTTCACAGAACCAATGGCCTCTCCTCTCATTGATGTCTGAAAAGGCCATCCTCTCCTACATATATAGCTGGAGCCATGGGTCCTTCCATGTGTACTCTTTGGTTGGTGGTTTTTTCCCTGGAAGCTCTTGGGGAAATGGTTGGTACACATTATTTTTCCTCCTATGGGGCTTCAAACCTCTTCAGCTCCTTGAGTTCTTTCTCTAGCTCCTCCATTGGGGACCCTATGCTCAGTCCATTGGTTGGCTGTGAGCCAATGGGTATTTTGATCCCCCTTCTAAGAAGAACCAAAGTATCCACACTTCAGTCTTCCTTCTTCTTGAACTTCATGTGATCTGTGAATTGTATCTTGGATATTCTGAGTTTTGGGGCTAATATACACTTACCAGCGATTGCATACCATGTGTGTTCTTTTGTGATTAGGTTACCTCACTCAGGATGATAATTTCTAGTTCCATCCATTTGCCTAAGAATTTCATGAATTCATTTTTTTAATAGCTGAGTAGTACTCCATTGTGTAAATGTACCACATTTTCTGTATCCATTCCGCTGTTGAAGGACATCTGGGTTCTTTCCAGCTTCTGGCTATTAAAACAAGGCTGCTATGAACATAGTGGCAACCAACAGACTGTGAAAAGATCTTTATCAATCCTCCATCTGATAGAGGACTAATATCAAATATATACAAAGAACTCAAGAAGTTAGACTCCAGAGAAACAAATAACCCTACTAAAAGATGGGGCACAGAGCTAAATAAAGAAATCTCAACTGAGGAATACCAGATGGCTGAGAAACACCTAAAGAAATGTTTAACATCCTCAATCATCAGGGAAATGCAAATCAAAAGAACACTGAGATACCACCTCATACCCGTCAAGCAGATGTTGTAGAGGATGTGAAGAAAGAGGAATACTCCTCCATTGCTGGTGGGATTGCAAGCTGGTAAAACCACTCTGGAAATCAGTTTGGCGGTTCCTCTGAAAATTGGAAAGGGAGACAGAAAGAGAGAGAGAGAGAGAGGAGAAAGAGAGAGAGAGAGAGAGAGAGAGAGAGAGGAGAAAGAGAGAGAGAGGAGAGAGAGAGAGAGAGGAGAAAGAGAGAGAGGAGAGAGAGAGAGAGAGAGAGAGAGAGGAGAAAGAGAGAGAGAGAGGAGAAAGAGAGAGAGGCTTGGCTTGACTTTAGCATTAGAAACTTCAAATCCTACCCACAATGACCCACTACCCGCAAAAAAGCCACACCATATTAATAGTGCCACTTCCTGGCAACCAAGCATTGGATTTTCTGAGCCATTCCTATTCAAACCACCACACTATGTAAAATCCTCAAAGGCTCAAAGGTACACCTCTCAGGAACCTACTTCCTCCAGCTAGTCTTTACTCCTGAAGCTTCAAACAAGTCCTCTAATCCTGCCACTAATGAGGACCAAGCAGTCAACATATTATCCTGTTTGGTATTCAAACCATAATGATCTCCACATTAAAGGCCTAAAACAAATAAACATGCTGTTAGCATGGCTGACATAGAATGTAATCTGTTCATCGTTTTTGCTTTATTGTTGCTATTTTTTTCCCTGACTTGTCTTGCTTATCTAATTTCTCTCACCAAAAGATATTAGCCCACAGAAGGAAGAGAAACAAATTAAAAAAAAAAGGGTGTGAATTTTACGATGTTTTGAGCTACATCTTTCTTGAGGCTATTCACATCCTGTTTATGCACTGGAAACAGAGCGTGTTATAAGGCAGCTTTGGTTAAATAGAACTCTTCACATTATGAATAAATGCAAAAGCATCAGTGTTAAATGCAACTTATATTTGCATTGCTTAAGGTTTGCAATGATAATATCTCTAATATCAATTTTTAAAAATATAGTTTCCTTTAGAGATAATTGATATCGTAAGTTTAAGGGGGAAATTACTTTATAGAAGCTATGCAATTTAATTAGATTTATTTTTTATAATGTGTTAGGTTATGAGAGATGTTAGGTTATGAAAAAGTTAATATTAAAAACTGAATTCCTTGGAGAATTAATGAACAATTAGTTTTACTTTACAAATTATTTTGCCATATTGTGTTCTTGCCCAGGGGCCACTCAGAGCTGAAACTCAAGCATAAAATAAGAATGAGAAGTAGTAATATCACTTAATGAGGAATAAAATATTCATATTTAAATGTTCCTGGGACATAAATGAAACCATTATTTTATGTATTTTATGTGTCTTCTGTTTTAATACATTTTCTAAGTTTCAGAACATTTTCAAGTTTTAATGCCCTGAAGCCCACACACTGAAGCCTTACCACAGATGTCAACAGCTCAAGTGATTTCCTTTGACATGGAGACACATGGTCAAATGAAAAGACTTGATGGAGATCCTCTCATGATAATGACATTAATTAATATTTATGTTTCAAGCAAAGCATTTTAGCTGATTCCGTGGGTTATAGAGAGAAGTAAAAATCCTCCAAGGGGGTTTGCATTCCAAGAAAAGAAGTGAGAATTCAAAATATTATTTGGCATTTGAAAACAAAGCAGAAGTTGATTTCACAGGACAGGAGATCTTAATTATTAATGGGTTTTATACATGGATGTTCCATAGAAAGTGATATAGGAAAAAGATTAGACAGAGAAAGATTGGGTTGAATCTAGAAAGATGGTCCTGTGAATGGGTGAAGAATGTTTAAGTGAATGCACAATTCCACTTTAGGATTCAACATTCTGGTTAAAAGGTAGGAAAAACAATTCTGATCAACTTTGTAGTCTAGTAGATAGACAGTGGATATTCCTTAAACAGCAACTTTCTCAGATGTTCTTTTTAACTTACCTTTAAACACTTCACACATGAAACCAACTAAAAGGTACAAGCAAGTATACATGCAGACACATGTACTCCGTTTTGATCTTTAGGGGCTAATAATGCAGTAGGTTTATATATATGCTTAAACAGGTTATTAGTTAGTCACATAACTTCATCTTCTATTTGGAAACTGTTTCTAGTCAAGAGTAGTAGAGAATGGCTGTAAGCCTGTAATCTCAGCAGTTGAAAGGATGAGAGGCAGGAGGATTACCTTAATTTAGAGACCAACCTTTACTACAAAGTGAGTTCAGTCTAGCTATGCTTGCATAGCAAGACAGTGTCAAAAAAAGAAAAGAAAAGAAAAAATAAGCCAACAAGAAAACTAAGACAAAACCCCCAAAACAACTACTATAAAATAGTAGTAACAACTCTGTACATATGTGCATCATGTATACACACACACCATGAATTCACACACACACATATATGCATATATATTTAAGGATATACATATTTCCAGGAAAAATTATATCCTGAAATACACTTAAGTAGTTAGGAGTAAGGATGTTGATACAGGACTGCTTATGTTTAAATCCTTTCGGTCTATCACTACTATGTGTGTAACTTTGGTCATGTTATTGATCTTCTTTGTCCTTCAAATTTGTGTATAAAAAGTATTAATAATATTTATTAATACTATGTATAATTGTTGCAAGAATTAGTTAACATGTATAAAGGGCATGAAATGGAATGAGTATACAGTATTTTATGTGTGTAACCTATTTAAATGATTATATATGAATTTACATATTTAAACTGAGAAAATGAACAGGTAGGTATGTAGGAATTAATACCCTATATGTACATATATTCACTCTTTATAAACATAATTCTTTAACAATTATATTTAATATTATTTCAGTCATGCTACTGGGACATAAATGAAACCACTATTTTATGTATTTTCTTGTGTCTTCTGTTTTAATAAATGTTCTAAGTTTCAGAACATTTTCAATTTTAGTGCCCCAAAGCCCACACTCAAATTTTGAAGTGTTACTGCAACCATTGGCAATTCAGGTGATCTTCTTTGACCTAAAGATGTGGGGTTAATTGAAAGGCTTGATGATGTATTTAAGGATAATAAGAATGCATGTGTAAGTGCTCATATGCCCATATAAACACATATAGATAAAACACACACACACACACACACACACACACACACACACACACGCACGCGCGCGTGTGTAGATTAAAGAAGGACTAATACTGAAAACTCTGCAATACTTTCAGTTTGGGTCTTGAAAAGCATCCAGAGGTTTTAATCTCTTCTCATAGTTCTAGAGTTTCTGAAAGTCAGTCCCAGAGTCACTGAAAAGATTGAATTGCAGATAACCTTGGGAGGCAGTGTCAGCTGATGCCATGGCAGCCTTAGTTCTCTATGAGAGCCTTCAGATTTCAATGGTCTCTGTGAGCTTTGCCATCTTTTAGAAATCATTCCTCTCCAGTGTGTGTTAGTTTCGATTAAACTAGGCTATAGACTTTTAAAATAGCAAGTACTCATTCCATATCAGGGTTGGATTCATTGAGCAGAGTGAAAACTAATTTAAGCATTCACTCTACATGCATTTGATATGAATGTGTGAGGCAGAGGTTTCATATTTTATTTATAATTTGTTATGATGAAATGCCTGATTCAAAATATAAATATAGCTACAGAAAACATTGTTCACAAATGATATCTGATTTCTTATGACATTTCGTTTCTATGAAAGAGTGCTGCTGTCATTTAGAAAATGTTATATGTATTTTTAGAACTAAACTCAGCCGCTTAATTTCCTGGTCAACTTTTGTTATAATTTATATCATTCTTGACTGTCTAGGCTCCCTCTGAGAGGTAACATGGAATTAGAAATTTTTTAATTTACATGCCCCTTTCTTCCCTAAGTCCTATATATGTGTGCCTAACTAACTTAAAATCCTATATCTGAACGATTTATTCCTTGATCTCCTATTTATTATCTAGCACTGTACCAGTCTAGAATTTCTCCTAGCATAATTTTTGAAACATTAGTTCTAACACACAAAGCAGCACCTATATGTTAATGATTTACAGACAATGAAAATAATGAGACTTCCTTGTCTCTGAAACCATTCACAAGTCCCAGACAGTACCGAATTATCCCCCATTAGGCTTCACATTGCTATGGGATAAACAGTGGATACAGCCAAATGAAGGAAGGAAGGAAGGCATTGAGGTTCAGAGTTCTTAGTTTACTACCTTTGAGAAGATGTGCCATGTGAAACAGCTCATGTGATGGCTGTGATGTCGCAGTAGGGACACCTAGCTCTAGGGAACCAAGGCCAAGGATGGCCCTCCAGTGAACCACTTCCTTCACCACCCCCACCTCCACTTGTTTTGTTCAGATTTTGACTCATCACTGGAGCCCACTGGTCTTGGGCTAGAGCCCCCATGTAACTGTCTAGGGAAGGCATCACAGACACACACTTGGGTACTTTTTCTAGTGTCTTTGCTCTTTCTCCATACATTCAAGCTTACAGTGGGAATTAATCATCAGCTTTTCTTTATAAATACTTAGCACACGTGTTTTCTATTTTAAACAACAAAAGGATACAATTTGGCATTATCAGCCCATTCTTTGGGGGCATGCCCAGAAGTACTCTAGTAATTATGCGATATTTATCTCCTAGTATTTGCCAAGGAAGAATGACCTAGTCTTTTCTACTTAATGCTTTTGTTTCTTAAAATTGGAATGGATCAGATTAGGAAAAAAGAAAGAACAAAGGTTCTATTAGATCTGTGCTTTTGGACTGGAGAGATGATTCAGCTCTTAAATGCTAGGCTCACAACCAAAATATAAGATCTGGGCTCTTAAGGTAGCCAGATCCTACAATTTATTAAGGAACACCACTGATTTGAGAAAAGAGTGGTTTCCTCCTGCTCTGACTTTGTCAACCTTTCTTTGTAAAGTCCACATGAGCAAAGAGGCCAACTCTCTCCAGGTTATAAAGTAAGCAGTGGAAGCAAGCGAGTCAAGAGTTCTCATCCAGAGGAGATGAAACTCCTTAATGTTAAAATTGGCCTTGAGCAATAAACAGATATGACAGCAGACCTGCTGGATAAGTTTACTGAACAAACACATCTCTATGGAGACAGACAGAACTCTGACTGAAAACTACACCAAGTCATGCATCCACTCCCAAAACAGCTAGTAAGTGGCCATGGTTTGAAGCTCTGTAGCTGTTAGGATCAGGAAGACAACAATCGCACTACCAACACACAACAGAGAAAGGGAGAGGGAGGGAGAGGGCAAGGGGCAGGCAGGAAGTAATTTCCACGCATAAAGTCTGAGAAACATTAGAAAAATGAGATGAGTGTGTCAATTCATTTTAACGTTTTAAAATTGAAAAATACCTGACTGTAACACAGACTAGAAGATGGAAATGAGCCACTGTGGGAATGAGCCAAATCACAGGACAGTATTCTGGGATTCAGGTCAATATATAAGATGTTAGATCAAAAAGGTAATAAATTTTTTTTGGAGGAAATTAGATAAAAATGTTCATTTGTTAGCTACATAATATACATTAAGAGTCTCCATGAAAGAGGTTGGTGACTCCCATGTATGGCATTTGATCTCGTATGGCACCAGCAGGCATGTACTACAAATTTCAGGGTTCATAATGGGTTAAGAACTATTGATTGCTTTCTCCTCGTGTGTCCTACATATCACCTTTTAGCATCATGAAAGCTAGCCAATGGAGATGAAGAGTTCAGGTTAGTATCAGGTTGATATCTCTTTGTTCTATGGTGCAAGTACGTGATAGCTTCAGTCAGAGTTTTGCTTCCAAGTTCTGGAGGGTAACCAATGGTGTTAATTGGGGGTCTATAGAAGCTGACCAATGACTCCAAAAGAGTTAACCCACTCCTGGCCTTGTGCTTTTCGTTTTTTAAGCTCTGTCTAGTCAGGCATTGTTGCCCACTCTTCTGAGTATGCAAGCAGATCTTTCAATTGCTTCTCTCTAATGTCTTGTCTCAGTATGCTTTCTGTAACACATTGGGCTTGGTGACTGGATCCCCAAGGCTCTTCTCCCTGCCAAGTGGCTCATTTGCCTGCCTTACTCAATAGCATGACATTATTCCTTTCTCTTCTCCATTCTCCTTTTCTTGGCTGCTGTTGATATTTACTGCTTGCCTGCCCCAAGGCTTTTCTTTCAGAGTCTAATAAAATTGTCTTTAACCATGCATTTTAGTCTGCCCCTAAGTTCTTTTATTAGTGAGACTAAGACTCCTAAGTAGAGAATCTCATTTTTTTCTATTATCATTATAAGCCATCTACACAGAGAAACCTTTTTCAAACATGTGATTTCCTCTCCTATTCTTAAAGTTAAAAATAAATTGTACAGTTAATATTAATGTTTTTACTTGATTTTATCTTAGTAAAGATGGCTGTTGTGGGATTTCATCCCTGGTTGTGTTTGACTTTTGTTGATCTGAAGGTAAAATCTCTTTTGTCCCTAAATCCTTTGATTTTTAAGGAAAGTAGGCGCTGTTGAAATTATAGAAATCAAGTATGCAAATGAAACATTTTTGCCCCACTTGTCTAAACAGATAATTGGGCCAGGGTGGGGCTTCACAGGCCACAAATAATTATTATAATGTGGAACAGCCACATTACAAAAATCCAGCGAGACAGGCTGCCTTATTTTTAAGATTGAAGTTTTCTTAGCAATTGTGGATGGAACTAAAAACTATGACATCGATTCTATATACAGTAGTTACTGCTGCTGTCCATTCACAGCTTGCCAGGTCTCTGAAGCAAAGAGCAGATTTCTCTGTTATCAGTATACAGTTCAGGGTGGAAATTCCTCAAAGAACTAAAAATATAGCTGTCATATGACCCAGCTATATACCAGAACTCAGGTCAACATCCATAGGTACTTACACATCATGTTTAGAGCTTCATTATTCACAATAGCCAGGAAATGGAAATAACCTAGAAAAAAAAATGGTTAAGGAATACACCAATGGAATTTTATTTAGCTATTAAAAATCACATTTTGAAGAAGATGGATGATATTGGAAATCATTGTAATCAAAATAAGACTGTCTGAGAAAGATAAATGCTATGATTTCCTTATATGTTGATCCTATATTGAAAAATAATGTAAATGTTTGTAGGTATGTATGGGTCTGTGTGTATGTTTGTGTCAAATCAGAACAGGAATCCTTCAGAGAGAGAGAGAGAGAGAGAGAGAGAGAGAGAGAGAGAGAACTAAAGGAAGGAGAGAGGAGAGATTAATGGAATTCCTACGTCATGAAAACAGAAGACTGTGGGGAAGAAAATGTCCAGCCAGATGAAGGGAACAGAGGCACAGGAGAGGGCACTGAAGTCAGGAGGATGAATCACAACAGAGTATGAAGCCGTAATGATGCCTGCTACTCTGCATGCTAACTTTGAAAAATTAATTGAGAAAACATATTCACACATTTGTAGTTTCCATCCATTATCTCTTAGAGAGCCTCTAATCATATGAAGAGTGTCAATAACTTGTCTAGAAAAAAAAAGTCCATGAAAAGAAAAAACTCAGTTGATGAGAATTTATAAGGAGAACAAGAAAGGACCAGCCAAAACTTTACTGTGCGTGATGGACTTGTGGGGCCAGCCCTGTTTGCATCCTCCAGTGTCCACTTTGCTGTGTCGGATGATATTTCCTGGACAGACCAGAGACTAGCCTTTCCCTGTTGACACCTATCCAGATGGCAGACACGTGTCATTTTCTTGTTGAGAACTGGAGTGCTTTACCATTCAGTAGCAGGTAGCAGAAACACTATGTGAACCAGATGTAGCTCCTAATGTAGGAGGGTCTTCTGAGTGTTAGAGGCTACAGGCATGTTTATCATTTCCACTTCATTTACTCATTTCTAATATATGATGAGAACAAATGTAACAGGAGAAAGACCTGAGTGGTAAGGCTGACAGAACTGAGATGACCAGGTCCCTGCTCATATCTTACAAAATAGTCTATGCTTTCTTCTGCCTACCCCTGCAGTTCTTTAACAAAACTTATTCTTTGTTTGTTTGCCATATTAAAATTGTCTGTGAAGAATGTTTCATCTCCCAGCTGAAAACAATTTGGGGCAAGGTAGCAGAATTTTAAATGCTTGTCAAATTTTCAGAACAGGTAAAAACCCGTAATTGCATATGGCAGAATCAGGTTTCAATTGTCAGGTTACCAATAATGAAGAAACCTCTATCTCTATTTTTATATATAGTCCATGCTTTTATACATATCACAAATGAACAAATAAATAAAATTGACGTACTACATCAAGTGTCCCAATTTTGTCCTTATTGGTGCTATTTAGGGCGTCGTTTAATGAGCTTCACTGAGCCGTTCTCTCTTCAGCTCTAAAGTAGGGTTAAACAGTGTATCTGCCTTGTCCTCTTGTTGGGAAGTATGAAGCAAATAATGGCAGTTTGAATGAGAATGGCCATCATAGGCACATATGTTTGAGCGCTTGGTCTCTAGTTACTGGAATTGTTTCAGAAGGATTAGGAGATGAGGCCTTGTTGAAAGAAGTGGGTCAATGGGAATAGGCTTTTAGATTTCAAAAACTCATGCCAGGACAAGTTCCTTTCCATCCCCTTCCTCTCTCCCTCTCTCCCTTTCGTTCCCTCCTTCTCTCCTTTCCTCCATTGCTCTCTCCTTCCCTCCCCCGCTTTCTATAACTTAGGGATCAGATGTGAGCTATCGCTACTGCTCCAGCACCATGCATGCCTGCCTGCTCTTATAATCCCCACTATGATGTTCATGGACTCACCCTCTGAAACTGCAGCCAAGCCCCCGCTATTAAATGCTTTATTTCTTATGTTGCCTTAGTCACGGTGTCTCCTCACAGCAATAGAAAAGAAACTAGGACACAAGTGTTCACGCGAAGAAAGAGCTTAATAAATGTTAACTATAATTACTTCTCTGGATATTAAAATTTGATTCTCATTTTCTTTTCTGTACTTTATATTCCTCCTATTTCTTAGAACACCAAGTTACTTTTATATCCAGTAAACAAAACACAGTAGAAGAATCTTGTAGAAAACTCTTGGATAACACAAGCAGAGGGCAGAAGTCTAAAATAAGTATAAAATATCACAGAACAGTATGATTTTCAAACTATTTTGTGGCTTAGAAATGGTGTCTGTCAGGATAATTCATCCCACTTTTGAAAACATTTCATCAGTGTCCTTTGAAACCTTAGCAAATATTCAGCAAAAAATTGGACTTTCATGATAAAATGGATCTTATTTTATGGTTGTCCACATACCCCTGACTGTTCTGGGTATCTTAACCTTGTTCTATGCCTGCTGGTGAAGGCAACAGTGTTTTTTTATCTGACCATTAAAGAAACATTCAGTTGAACTTGGAGATTCTACTGAACATATGGCAGAGAAGTGGGAGCTGACATTTATCCTCACTGGTCTCAGATTGATGTATTCATGGAACCTTAATATTACTCAAAATAAAGTACAGAAACAGCACGAGGAATTTGACTATTTTTGACTGCTAGTTGATCATGGTGTTGATGGAAATCTGGCAATGATAACATAGCAACACAGACTAATAACTTCAGAATCCTGGAATTGGAGCCTTTGCAGTCCCCACTGGTGGCTATTAAGGTCCAGGGCAGCTACCGACTAGCTGCCTATCACCATCCCACTGTCTTCTTCCTACATATAAAGTTAGATTTACTGCTAACATTCTCTTTGTGTTTCTTTCAGCATAGCTCTTTTTTCAGAAATCATTCAGATGGAGTATCATAACATGGATGTTTTGACCAGACCACATATATATATGTGTGTATATATATATATGTATATATATACATATGTATATATATGTATATATATACATATGTATATATATGTATATATACGTATATATACATATGTATATATATGTATATATATGTATATATATGTATATATATATGTATATATATATATATATGAAAATCATGCAAAGTTGATGTGTTGAAATGAGGAAAAGAACATAGACACTAGAGCTGTAGCTTGCTTGCCAAGAGCCTCTACATGCTTGTTAGAATTGGGTCATGATTTTGACTCTGTGTTCTCTATTAACCAATAATTGTTAAAGAAAATGGAACACACAATTCAGGGGATCACTAAGCTAAATGTGACCTGATCAATAAGTACAAAACCAATATGAAGTAACAACTCAAAGTAGTTGTATCATGAGTATCTCCTCCACAGCAAATACATTAATGCTTTACCGAGGGCACATTCTTATTTCATCACAAAGGAGAGCCTTGAAAGTCCTTGTGTATAGGACCAGACCCACAGTACATTTAAACAGAAATTTGCTGATGGTCTGAATGAAGGACTCTAAAGTTCCTAGAGAGGCTTGGGAGGACTGCAATCCTCTCAGGAAATTCCCAACACACACACACACACACACACACACACACACACACACACATATACACATATGGTTATTTTATTTATTTACATTTCAAATGTTATCCCCTTCCCAGTTTCCCCTCTGCAAACACCCTATCCCTGCTTCTATGAGGGAGCTCCCCAACCCACCCACCTATCCACTCCCTCCTCACTGTCTTAGCATTCCCCTGTGCTGGGGCATTGAGCTTCCACAGAACCAAGGGCATCCACTTCCATTGATGCCAGATAAGGCCATCCTCTGCTACATATGCAGCTGGAGTCATGGGTCCCTCCATGTGTACTCTTTGGTTGATGGTTTAGTCCTTGGGAGTTCTGGGGGATCTGGTTGGTTCATAATTTTATGAACCACTTACCTATCTCAAAATTATTAACCCAGATTTGTTCCTGTCTAAAAGAAATGCAGGGACAAAGAGTAGAACAGAGACTGAAGGCCATCCAGAGACCATTCCACCTAGGGATCCATCCCATCTACAGACACCAAACCCCAGACACTATTGCTGATGCCAAGTAGCACTCGCAGAGACCTGGTATGGTTGTCCCCTGAGAGGTTCTGCCAGAGCCTGACCAATAAAAAATACAGATGCTCCCAGTCAACTATCAGACTGAACCCGGGAACTCCAATGGAGGAGTTAGGAGAAGGATTGAAATTGTTTTAAGAATTGTATCACAATCACATGTGACCAATTGCATTTGCAATCAGTGTCAACAGAGCTGGTAAGGAACATAGGCATACTTTTTTAGGAGATAACGTTCACAATCACTGGGGGAAGCAGGAGCTAGCTTGTATCTTAATATAGACAGACCAAGGTATCAGCTGTGGGCAGGACAAGAACTCTCCCAAGAACACCAAAGTAATACACAGAAAGGGAAACTTAGGTGAGTCTGAACAGAACACTAAAAATAAGTAGAGATATCATTTTAATAAAAGAGAACTCACCCTAAAGAGAAAGGATTAATTGAAAAGTGTGGGAAAAATCAACAAAGTGGAAATAAACATAAGCTATAGATCTGAAAGGAAAAATGTTACAAATAAGATTTTAAAGACCTGCAGCATTTTTCAAATGTTTGAACAATGTTAAATCATTTTTATGTAACTACAAGGATAGTATTTAAGTTAAAAAAACTATGCTAGGAATTTATTTGATAAAAAATAAAAATAAAACATTGAAATAAAAGTAATAAGAATAAACCTTCTATGAATTAGCAAAAAGTTTAAATCCACATTGAGGCGATCAAGCCTAGGAATAGTTTTCAGACCAAGCAAAATAGCCTGGTCCCACTCTGACCGCTTAGGCAGAGAGAGTCACTTTGAAGGAAGGTTTGGGAGGAAAGTGGATTCAAGATTTGATAAACATTTAGGCAGTTATATTTTTTCACATAGTTTTCAGAAAAAAAAAAACATCCTGAACATTTAGTTGGCTAAAGCATACACAATATTTTCAGGTATTTGATAATATGTAATGCTAATTTGCTTCCTGTGGCTGGTAGCCATGAAAACATCTAGTTTCTTCCATCTGGTCTAACCTAGACATAGTATGAGGTATACAAAGCCTGTCCTATGAGGTTGCATACTATATCCTTTGATACAGAGAGTCAAAAGATACTTCGTATTAAATTGTTTTTCTTCATTGATATTCAGCCAATTTTCATCCAAGGGAAGTTTATTCAAAACTCTTCCTTTTCTATTTTTTTCTCTTTACTAATTTTAATATAGGCCAATCCATAATGTTTTAGTTTTCTAATTATACAAGTTAACTGACAAATGATCTTGGTACAGTCATTGCCTACAAAACATATGTTTTCAGATTTTTTAGGCTCAGCCTACACTACCTAAGGTCCCTGCTGGCTAATGCCTTCTCTAGACTGGTCTGATTCTCAGAATTAACATACATTAATTAATGTAAACAACATAAATTACCATAATCAATTAACATTAACAATAATTTAAAATTATAAAATTTTTACAGAATAGGAATAATGATCAATTGGAGACAAAACTTGTTTTATTTTGAAACATAAAATTTGCTAAGATGATTTTCCTAATGTACTGTTAGTTTAATGAATTGAAAATGAAAGAAATAAAGCTAAATCTGCTCTATTGTACAAGTAGGAATAGCTGACTATATTGTAGCTGGCATTTGCTACTTGGTGAGTTTTTCTTTCTTCCACCCTTCTCAGTCCCTTTTACATCCGTACCACTCCGTAACACTAGATTGGGGAGAAAAAAGGATAGAAGGGAAAAGGGCAGTCATGGCACAATACAGATGACTGATTCATAGCATGGCACTGTCCCTCCATGATGGGCTGTTCCCTCAACCACAAGCCAAATAACTCCTTTGTTTGTTAAGTCGCCTTTGTAGGGTATTTTATCACTGCAAAGAGAAACGTAAGTAATGTACCCCTTCTTCTGACTGAGTAGTCAATTCTTCTTCAAATAGGTTGTATCTTCCTATCATACATTTATTAGAACAAACCTTAGGTAGATTTTAAAATATGTTGGCTCTGGATGGAGTAGAATTTAAAATTAATAACAAAAATCCTTTAAGAGTTCCTAGTTACAGGATATTGTATGCATGGTTATGAAGAAGCTAAGAATCATATTGCATTATGAAATCAAATGCCCAACTTGAAAGGACTTGGGATTGGCTTTAAGAACCTCGAAGGACAAATCTCAGGTCTCCAGTGGAGGAAATAATGTAAGAAACCAATTTCCTCACAATTTTTCTGACTTCCAATGAATATCACTTTACAATAAAATATTAAAAACACAAGTAGGCAACCAATGTGGTTAGCAGACACAAAACATGCCGTGGACCTGCAAGGACTGTTGATTTTGTAACAATTCTGAAGTCTAGGAAAGGGAATGAGAATCATAAATGTGCACAAAGGTTAAGGTGGTATTAATAATAAAAACTACAAATAGTGCTTCTAAAATTAAAGTACAAAATCTGACTAATGAAATAATTAAATGGGTGAAGACAGAGTTCCTAGCTATGACATCTATTTAATGAAATGATCTGGGATGCAGCAAAGAGAGCAAGGGGAATGAAAATATTCAAGTGAGCACAGAAGGAACTGTTTCCAGACACCTATGATGATGTCTCTGAAACAAGAAGACCTTGGGCAAAGGAAATACTTGGTCATGCTTCCAGAGCCCATGAGGGCATAAACATAGAATTCAGGATATGCAGCAGGTTCTAAGGAGGAAAATAAAAACAAATAAGCAACTAAACATAGGAGAATGAAGACATGAAGAAGGAGGTAGTCAAAGCATCACAGGGTAAAAACAGATCACAAAGGAGGAACAATCAGAGTATCAGCTGATTTCTCAGCAGCAGCCTTGAAAGCTGGATAACTCTAGCGTAGTGTATTGCAACTATGCGGAGAGTAGCTCAGTTACCATGGAATTCTATGGAAGGAGGAGCTTTAGGAAATGATGTGAGAGAATGTTTCACAAGATGAGCAATACAAGCTATGGTTGCTTGTACAGTCCAGTCTCCTCTGGTGCATAAGTCCTAGGGCTGCATTCAGACTTTTTCTTCATTGTCCTGTGGGTTGGGACTTAATGTCAATGATGACAGAAAACTCTTTCACAGTCTGTTTTTCTTTTCTTTTCTTTTTTTTTATTATTTATTTTATTTTATTTTTTTAATTTACATTCCAAATCATTTCCCCTTTCCCGTTTCCTCTCTCCCCAAAAGTCCCGCATTTCAGTTTGGTTTTGGGGTAGGAAGGATGAAAATCTAAAGCTGTATTTCCATATATGGTAAGCTGGGCATAGTTAGTTCTTTTGTGATCTTTTATTTTGTTAGTAGGAAAAGTTCTTTATGGCTTACTTGCACTCTGAGGTGGAAACTCCCTCCTGTGACTGGCGATTTCTTCTTTGTGGTAGACTTCTTTTCTAAATGTCAGATGCTTGTTGGCTCTGGAAGGAGTCCAGGGAGATTCTTTTCTTTTATGGTTCTATAGCTTGGTTTATTCAGTTACAACCCCTCATTTCTGCAATGGAAGATGGGTTTTGTTCCTTATTACGGAGCAAAATTGGAAATTCCTGTCTCAGAAGCCCTCATCAAAGGTACTGGGAAGATCAAATCTAGTCAGCAACCTTAGTGATTATGGGGATTGTTTTATTGCCTCACCTGTACAGTGGGCATTGTATTGATCTCCCCTTGCAGTTACATGTTCTCGTTTTCCTTCTTGTCACGCAGTTCTGACATGGCATCTGTAAGTCTAGAACACCACAAGTCAGCATGGCCCAGGAACTCAGAGAATTTTACTCAGTTACAACTTAATGGAACCCAGCTTTGGCATCCTCAACCTTGTAGGACAGGAGGAACTAAGGCTTTATTGAGTTCAACTCCAGTTGTCCTGTGACTCTTTGCTAAGGATCATGAACTTCTCTCAGGCCTTTCTCTTCCATTTGGGACTTGCCAGACCCTGAAGCAGTTGAGTCTTGAATCTTAGGAACTCCCCAGCCAGCCCACATGCTGAGGAAGTACAGGGGACCTAACTGTACTCCCTGGCACACTGCTTCCCCAAATCTCCAGCACTCTGCATGTACTTAGGCCAGCTGTATCCCCCAAGCCAAACCAGGTCCCCAAATCCTGTTCTCTGTTCAACTTTGTGAATTTGCCTGACCCTACACTTTCCATATTCTCCTCGATTCCTGGGCCTACCTACCCTGGATCTTACAACTTTGAACCCAACCTGATAAGACTTACTGGTGCCTTTACTAACCACAGGTTTGTTCTAGGTGGCATATTCCATACTTTAGCATAGTATACAGTATCCATTCCACAAGCATAATCGACACAAGAAATCCACACGCCCAGATCTCATTGCAAAAACAATCGAATGGTCAAGGCAGTATGTCTGTTGTTTGTCCATGTCAAACATTCCCCACCTCCCCACTCTTCCCTGCTCCTTCTCTCCCTCAAATCCACCAGTCCTATAAATGTTCTCCAATGAGAAACACCTAGGTAGAGTTTAGGATGGAGAACTTAAAAGAACAATTATAAACTTTTTCAAAGTATCCAAGGAGTTTAAAGAAGACACGGGCTGATGAATGTAAGGAGAATGCACTCAAAAGGAGCACAAGCCCAAGAAAATGCAAACATGGTTGAACACAATGACAAAGATAATCCAGAGAACAAGACTGTAAAAGAGGTAGAAGTACTGAAGAGAACTCAAAGCGAAATGAAGATGGAATTGAAGAACTAAATGATAAAACTGGAAAACTAGGGGAATGAGTCAAATAGAAGATCGAATGTCACTACTCAGAGACACAGTAGAGGAATTAGACCACACAAGCAAAGAAGCAAAGAATATGAAAGATTAAACACAGAGAGATGGGGGGGTGGGGAGAGAGAGAAAGAGAGAGAGAGAGAAAGAGAGAGAGAGAGACAGAGACAGAGAGAGAAAGAGAGAGAGACAGAGAGAAGAAATTTACAGGACACATGAGACACCATGAAAACAATAAATATTCAGATTATTGGCATAAATGGAGAAGAATCCCAAATGAAGGAAATAGACCAGATCTTCAACAGACTTTTGAAGAAGAACGGTTCCATAAACTAAGACAAAACAGACCCACACAGATACAAGATACAGAGAGACCGCCCCATAGACAAGACCAGAAAAGAAAATCCCCATGGCATATCATGGTTTAAAAACACTGAAAATACAGAACAAAGAAAGAGTTTTGAAATTGGCAAGAGAAAGAAAACACAAGTCCCATGCAGTGGACAACCCATGAGAATGACATTGGTTTCTTAATGAAAGCTTTAAAGGCCAGAAGAACCCAGAGCAATAGACTCCAAATTCTAAATCACCCTGTCTGCCCATCTAGATCACCAAACCCAGCAAATCTATCTACCTTAATTGAAGGAGAAAGAAACTCTCTGTGTTACAAACAAGTATAAGGAATTCATATCCCCCAAACCAATCCTAAAGAGAATGCTGGAAGCAATTCTTCAGACTGAAGAAGGGAAGAAGTGCTGAGAGACTCCAGAAAGAAAACAAATGAAACAGTAATTACTCAAATATCCAGTACAACTGAGAACACAAACAAGCAAGCAAATCCCCACATGATAAACAACAGAGTGGGTGCAATCAGCACACACGTCTCAATAGTAACTGAGTAGTAACTAGCTCTCTGATGAAAAGACAGTATGGCTGACAGGATTGAGAAACAGAAGTCTTTTTATCTGTTGAGTACAAGAAACTCATCTTAGCTATAAAGATAGGCTTGAAGTGATAGAATGGCAAAAGGTATTCTAAGTAAATGGGACCAGGAAGCCCACAGGCAGAACTGTCCTTGTATCTGGGAGGAGAAAAAGATTTCATGCTAAAACTAATCAAAAGAAATAAAGAGGAACACTTCATTCTAATCAAGGGAGTGATTTACCAAGCCGACCTTACAGTCCTGAATAAATTGAGCATTCTGTTTTGCAGAGCTGTTCTGAATGAGTAGCCAACAGAGCCATTGGGACTAGGAACTTCTGGGTGTTTATTTCTTTCATAAACTTAATTTTATGCTTATGAGACTTGCCTAAACTGTACTGGACTCTGAAGGAAACTTCAGGTTTTTTTTTTCTATTTTCATTTCTATTTTCTCTTTAAAAGGATTTGTGCAATAAAAATAAAAAAAAATTGAATACTACACAAACTGTTATTTCCCATATCCGTCTAAGAGAGTATAAGTTTCTCCCTACATACTACTGATAATAAAATAAAAATAGGTGGACATTTGATTGATGTTTGTACCTCCTCGCCCAACAGTAAGCTGCTTTGTTTATAAGTTCTTATGGATATCATACTGACAGTCTTTGTCTTCTAAAACTTAAGTACTAATGCAGCATCTTTGTTTTAACTGTGTGTGTGTGTGTGTGTGTGTGTGTGTGTGTGTGTGTGTGTGTGTTGGGTTTACTGTGGTGTGGTGTGGTGTGTGTATTGGGTTTAGTGTGGTATGGTGTGTGTATGTGTGTGTGTGTGTATGTGTATAAATGTACATGTATCAATGGGGTTCAGAGGTCAATATAGGATATTGTCCACGATTGTTCTCCACCTTTGTTTTAGAGACAAGGTCTCTAAAATTAGACCTGGAGCTCACTAATTGGCTCCCCTGCTGCCCAGTGAGCTATGAGGACTCACCTGTTTCCCAACTACACACTTGTAGCTCCACACCACCATGTCAGGATTTTTTGTGGATGCTAGGATCCAATCTCAGCACCTCATGGTTGTATAACAGGGAATTTATTAACTGAACCATTTTTCCCAACCCAGGTACAGCATACTTTGAACCACTCTATTTCTTCAGAGAAAAAAATTGTCAGTAGTCCTAATGTAAAATTATGACAGGTAGTCTTTTTCATTGACAATCTTCTCAATAATTAGAAAAATAAAAAATAGCTGAAGGAAAGTAAATCCTCATTTTGCTATATCTAGGCATTTGGTGTGTCTGTGGATAGATGTAGGGAGTTTGCAGATGATTTTCTTCGGGGGGGAGGATGAGCTCTGGAAAACACTAAGGCTTAGAATGAGTTTAAGATGATGTAACATTTTAATAAGCTCTCTGGGTTGAAGTGTCACAAACTAGGATCCTATGAATGGCTAGGAGCTAGACTGGCGATAATTGGTCTGTCTCTAAAGTTTCCACATGAAATTAAAAAGGGACAACTTTTTTTCCATAAATACACAAAGCCACATCTTGAAAGAGAAACCAATTCTATTTTGTGAAAGAAATATAACTTCAAGATACATTAAAGGATGTCATTCTGAAATAACCATTACCTTTTGTTTTATTGTGAAGTAAACGTAAGTATAAATATCCTCAGATTACTTTGAAGTTTCTTTCTACTGTCTTTGTTGGTGACACTGGAGATGGTGTGGTAATACTTAGATTTTAATTACTAGTCAGTGATTAAAAGTCCAAAGAAAAACCCCACAAAGCTTTTTGATCCTTGTTGTGAGATATAACGCCAAGCTATGAAATGTTAGATTGTCACCTGTGAGCTTGGTCAGCTCACTTACTATTTTTGTTACTCAGTTAATTAAAAGATTAAAATACACAAGGGAGAAAGAGAGAACGGCTGAGCTCTTTCCAGATCCACTCTCTCCTTTAAAGATCCCATCATTTCTAGAAAAGAGAAGCTCATTTATTCTCCTCATGCTGCATTCTTTTTGTTGAATATATAAAAGAAGAGAACAGAATTCTTTCCTGGCAAACATTATTATTAACTAATTTCCTATTTCCTCCAAACTCTGATAGGTACTTATATTTAGTCTGAATATTAAGAAAAAACATGTGAATTATTGTTACCCTTATAACATGTCCACCATTTTGAAGAGCTAAGGTACTATACATTGATACCTCTCTCTCTCTCATCTCTCTCTCTCTCTCTCTCTCTCTCTCTATATATATATATATATATATATATATATACATATATATATATATACATACATATATATACATACATATATATATATATATTATACCATTTTATGCTTTAGTGACTCCAACAGACACTTAAGTCCTCTGGTGTCACCCTTCTGACTTCAATGACACATGGGCCAGTTTCACATAAGATCTGACACTAACACCATAGCTTCTCATATTCTTTAGTTCTAAGTTTATGTGGGGCTCTGTGAATTATACTGAATACTTGTTGCCTTGCCCATTACTTTTTGAAGCAAGATCTCACTCTGTACCTCAGGCTAGCCTGGGATTCACTACAAACTCACTCTAAATCTCTTGTCTCAGCCTCCTAAAGGCTGGGATTATAGGCAGGAGCCTTCCAGCCTGGATGATTCCATGTCTTCATATCAGAAAAATAAGAATGGATTTGAAACATCTTCACATTAACAAAAACTAAAGATGTTTCAGAATTATTTGAGATGAATGAAAAAGACCAGTGATGCTAGGTAGTGAATCACTTCCAGAGGTCTGGTGGATGAAGTTCAACACCACAATAAATAAATAAATAAAGAAAGAAAGAAAGAAAGACGATTACATTCATTTTGAAGAAGTATACTGAAGCAAATATAATTCCATTTTAAAACCTCTCAAGTTAAAAGAATCAGAAAGCCCAAGTAGGTTTTTTATATTGGTATAAAAATGCAAGGTACTGAGCAATCTAAATTATTTTAGATGTGCACTATAGGGTGGTTTTTGTACTTATGAGCTTTTAAATTTTTCATGCAATACATTTTTATCATACTTTTCTTTCCTCTATCTCCTCCCAAATCTTCCTCACCTCCCAATTATCAGACTAAATTAAACAGAAAAAAATCAAAACTAACAGCAACAAGCCCCTAAAATGATACCCCCAAAACACAAAACAAAACGAAAGTTTTAGTCAATTATAGTTATTTTTTTTAATTGAGGGACTTGCTTCTCATTTTTTTTCTGGTTTTTTGAGACAGGGTTTCTCTGTATAGCCCTGACTGTCCTCGAACTCACACTGTAGACCAGACTGACATCGAACTCAGAAATCCACCTGTCTCTGCCTCCCAAGTGCTGGGATTAAAGGGGTGCGCCACCACTGCCCAGCTTGCTTCTCATTTTTTGAAATGTAAATAAAATTTTAAAGTAGATGTGTAAAAAAAAATTGGAAAGATGCATTTAAGGTAGAGATATGCTTTTGAATGGGTTATAAAGCATCATTCAGACTAACAGAAGAAAGGTAAACTACTGAGATTTTTGTTTAAAAAGTTCAGTATATTCACATTTTAATAACACAAAAGCAAGGCCATATGAGAATAGAAGGGGAATATAACCAGGTGTTACAAGAGTTTCTGGGGAAGAATTGTGCATTTATGTTTCCTTGGCAACAGCATATCTTCTCATGCTACTGTGGTATCATTAGTTTTAAAAAATGAGACAGAATCAAATACATAATAGTTAGACATGGTCTTCTCTCCCTTGGTGATAGGGTTGGACATGAGTTTGGAAAAATTTGAAATTATGAGGGAAACAATTTTAGGGACCTTATTCTCACAAGCTCTTAAGTATGATGGAAATCAGCTTTGTTGTGTTGTTTTGTTTTGTTTTCCTAACCATTTCAAGTGACTTGGGGGAAAGAAGCTGCTCTTGAACTAAATGTAGATTACCGTTGTACTATGCTTAGAATCACTGCTAGCTGGAGGCTTGTTAAGGGACAGTGAGGTC
Source organism: Tokudaia tokunoshimensis (assembly GCA_036184795.1). Lineage (NCBI taxonomy): Eukaryota > Metazoa > Chordata > Mammalia > Rodentia > Muridae > Tokudaia > Tokudaia tokunoshimensis. Next base: position 34,144,637 of record BTHU01000003.1, read on the forward strand.
CTGGTTCATTGACTGTATTGACTACATTTGCAAATGGCTACAGCAGCCCACGCTAAGTGGGCTCTATGTTCCTTAACACACGGAGCTCAGATGCACTCTGCACATTCAGATTTAACTTCTATCAGCTTCCTTTCAACAACAGAAACTGTGATGTCTTTAGAGGCTGCCTCATTCCACTGAAAGCAGCACTAATTGCTAGGAAGATGCTGTTTATACTGAGCTAAAATGTTTCTTCCAGTAATCTCACCTGATTAGTTTACTTTAGTGAGTCACCCATGGCAGTTTTAAAAAACATTTTAATCTATTCATGAGCTTTAATGGCTTTGAGCTAATGCCTCATATGATGTGTTTAACAATGACACATATAAATATATCTCTTACTAGTTGCATTCTTTAAATCATTACTCAGTATAAATAGCAGTAGTATATCATCGTGCTCCATGCAACAAAGTCCTTGTTGGTTAACAGTAGATATCTCATATGATGGTGGTTACATACAATCATATACCTGGTGATGAGTTTGTGATGATGTCATGGTTCACTTTCCCCTGAATGTATTCACTGTGGTTTGAATATGAAACGTCTCCCATAGGTAGGTTCACATGATCCCTGGCTGCTGGTGCTGTTGTAGAAGGACAGATGTGGAACTTTTAGGAAGTAATACTTTGCTGGAAGGAGAGAATCACAAGAACATGCCTTAGGGTCCGTTTTATTGTTTAGTTCCATTTCCAATTTGCTCTCTGTTTCCTGACTGTCAGCACAATGTGGCCATCCACCTCTTATTTCTGCCACCAGGCCTTTCCATCCTTGGTGGACTGTATCAAATGAGAGGACAAAAGGGGGCCCTCCTCCCTTAAGTTGCTGTTTGTTAGGCATCGCAGTCTTAGCCATACAAAGTTCCTGTCAATAAGTGACAAATCAGTGGACTTATGCTACTAGCAATAATAGTATGTTCTTTTTAAATTTGGAAGTGTGTGTGTGTGTGTGTGTGTGTGTGTGTGTGTTCCTCCCTTCTCCATGGGAGTTGTTGGACCAGGAGAACAAATGGAGCAGAGCTGAAGGACAGGGTTGGGATAGCCTTAGAGTACAACTGATATGATAGGCCTCCAGGATCAGCTTCAGAGAGGCAGCTCAGCTTTATTTGGGGGTGAATCAAAGGTTATATAGTTTTTGGAAAGAGGATAGGGATTTTTCTGGGTGCATATGCATCATTGGCTGGAGTTTAGAATATAAGGAATGTCTCATTTGTATGGAGAGGCATTCCAGGCATTCCAGGTGCTTAATGGAAAAGTTCTTACAGAGAGAAAGGAAGCTGAACTTGCAGTCTTGACAAGTCTATGTGACATTCTACAGGTAGAGGATGTGGTGGACTGTGACCTTCAGTGACAGAGCCCAACACATATTATTTTATATTTTTTTATGTGTAAGTAGCCATAAAACCTCTCCTTGGCTCCAACTCTTTTCAAATTGGAGTCTAAGTATGAGGTGTTGAGAGAGGTAAGCTACGCTAACAACCTATTATAGCCCGAGGATGAGGCAATAGCCAGGTAAGACAAAGGCTATGTCAAGATGGGCAAGGTTAGTGGCATCTATATTTAGATACCATATCTTGCAAAGAATCAATTTTGTCTTTTGTGGAATTGCTTCCATTTTCTACAGCTTTTTCCTTCCCACAGATAAATGTACAAATGTGTACTGTAAGAGCACATGACTTTCTTACCAAGTATTTGTTTTTCTCATATTAAAGACGACGACAACAACAACACTGGATCTAAGCAATAACCTGTGCTTTTGTGTGCTCTGCAGAGGAAGAATGTGAGTCCAGAATCCCTTTTGGTACATGTCTTTCCTCCTATCAATACCAAAATGCATGTTTGACTTAGACAAAAGGAACAAAGTAAATCGTACAAAATTATTGATTTCTTATTGATCTCATATCATTGACATTCATTATTTCTTGTCCCACACAGTCATAGAGAACATTCAAAGATACTGGTTTAATTTTGAGAAATTTAGGAATTCATAGACAATGTCTGTTCTGAAATGAGGCCAAGGCTGGGTGAGTGACAACATCGTGGCCATTTGATTGGGTTGCATATGTTTAGGAAAGCTTCAGAGGATTCAAATCTTGAAGGACAAACCAAGGTTCTCCAGAGAAACATTAAAGAAAATAGCAGCCCAGTTGTCAATGCACTTTCAACAGTAAGAGGATGTTGAGCAACAGTCAAAATTCGACATGCCAAAATGCTCTCACTCCATTTTGATATAGATAGTGAAATTCGGGTTTCAGAAATCTAAAATCTGCGAGCAAACAGTGTATTCCACATGTATGAGTGGAAGATTAAAGATAAGAAAGTACGACGAAACTCTCCAGTATGAATATGGCAGTGTTTAATGAATATGTACAACTTCCAAATCAGCAAATGAGATCTACAGACTGGCAACTACTGCTCACAGTGAGATAAATGTCAAAAAGAAGCACGCTGGAAAGAGCAAATCAATTATAGAGATGATTAACTTTAATAACATGCTACGAGGAACTCAGAGTTTATTTTTTTTTACATTAATAAAAAGCAAGATATAGTTGTGAATTGTAAAGAGAATTGAATAGCTTATGGTGGAGAAGTGGTCAGAATGTGCTTGGAGGGAAGAGAAGGTTCATAGTATTTTAATTAAAAGTTAACTTTGTATACTAAATTTGGAGAAGAAATGAGGTAACTCACAAAATAGCTACTGTTTCTTCAGATTAATCAGTTTCCTTAAGTCAAGGATAATTCAAACCACATGGTACAAAAAGTTTTTCACAATGTAACGCAAATTAAGCAAATGCACCAACGCCTGAAAGTTAGCAGGCTATAATTTAAATGTTTCTTGTTTTAAATGATTAATACAGTGATATTGGGGACAGTCATCTATCTTTGTGCTCACAAAACTTTAAATTATTAATTTGTTGATTAGGTGCTTGTGGGCATGCCTAATGTGTATTTTCCAGGAGTATATGTATATATGCCTGAAGTATATGTGTTGTGCCAGGAGTATATGTGTATGTACCAGGAGAGTATATGTGCATGTGCCAGGAGTATATGTGTATGTGCCTGAAGTATATGTGCTGTGCCAGGAATGCATGTGGTATGAGCCAGGAGTATATGTTTATGTGCCAGGAGTGTATGTGTTTGGCCATAATGCGTGACTGGAGATGAGGGAATAATTGAGGAGCTAGTGTTCATCTTTCACCTTTATGTAGGGTTCTTTCTTTCTACTTTTATGTGGATCTGGGCACCTGGTTCCGCCATAAGGCTGGGTGGTAAGTGCTGTTCCTATCGATCCCTCCTACCATTTCTTAAAGTAAATTTTATGTCAGTTTTACTTACAAAAAGGATTATGAATACTAATAGATAACTAATTCTTATTCAAATCTCATTTCTGTCATGGACTTTTTTGGGGGGGGTTATGGTGGATAATTGCATTAAAGTTATTTGATACTGAAGGCATAAATTTAATGTGAAGCTTCGTAGCTTCTGTTCTGAATGGTAGTTCTATGTATATTAGCTCCTTAAGTTGTGTGGACTTTGGGTCTACCTAATTTTAACATGTGATGTTTTTATTTTTTGCAAGTAATTTTTAATAATTAAGATTATTAAACAAAAATAGGCCAGGCCATGGAGGCACATTCATTTAATGTCAGTACTCAGGAGTCAGAGGTAGGTAGATTTCTGTGAGTATGAGTCCAGCCTGGTCTACTATAGAGCTATTTCTAGGAGAGCCAAGGCTACATAATAAAACCCTGTCTCAAAAAACCAAACTAAACAAACAAATAAAAGCAAACAAAAAATTATGAATGATAAAATAGGGATAGCTTAGGGAAACAGAAAGTAATATTCATACATATGAACCACTCATAATCCAAAAAGCATAGCTTAAATTTGTCTCACTTCAGGGTAAATATGCATTCACTTAATAATGTATAACCCTGCAGTATGTCCCTTTTACAGTAGAAAATGCAGCAGGACATGAGGTTGGAATATCATAACTGATGCCAGCATAACCATAATTAAACATGCAAAGTTGATCATGAATCTGATAGTTAATTAAGCCTTTTGCTATTATTGGATATCCTTAATATCTTTAGCTAAAGGTAAAGATACTAATATTTGAATATTAGTGGTTAGGGGATAGTGACAAATAAGAACACAGTGTATGTAACAATGCCATACATAAGACTACTCTGTATGCTAACTTAAAAAAATAATAAACAGAAAACAGGTGTATCGATTCTAATATGTTTATACAATCAAGCTTTAGTTTGTAGGACAATTAAACTGATTTTAATTGCTGTAGGAGGGTGAAGAAGAAAAGAATGGATAAAAGAGTCAGTGTAAGAAGAGATAAATAGAGAAAGAAAAGAGTGGTGGGTAGAATAGAAATCTGAGAAATAGAAGGACAGTCACAGAAAAATTTTAGAGCAATGGAGAATTCAAGAGAAGGTATGTTTTCTCGGTAGAGTGCCATATAACAAGAGAGCATATATGCAGGTACAATGTATTTTTTAAATTATAAATTTTATTTAAAATTTTTATGGGAATTGAGTTTGGACTGTGACTATTGGACATGACTCAATTGTGAATTAAATACACATGCAGATTTTATTATACTTATGAACATGATTAATTGTATTCATCTTAGCCATATGATTTTAATTGTATTGCCTCACTTTTGTGATATAATTGGAAATTAACCAATTTGAACTATTCAAACAAAAAAGGGACAGGGGGGGTGGTTCAATGGAGAATCAGCTTCTCAAAATTCTGTGTTCTGTGCTAGTTGAATACAATAGTGTGAAAGACACTCTATTAGCTGTATATTCTTTTCTTGTTGGAATTATATAGATATCTTGAAGTGGAATGAGATAAGCACAGAGTAGCCATGTTAATATGTTATATGTAGGGGACTCTATAGAGGTAGTGTGAGGGAGAAGTGTAACTCAAGTACAGGAATTCACATAATTGTATTTATATGGGTCAATAAAACTTTAAAACATGACAGTATTTCAATCAATGACTCCCAGATGAAAACACTGAAAAAATTTCATGTCTTACTTACTTTTTTAATTGCTCTGAAGTGACACCATGACCAAGGCAAGTCACATAGGAAAGAGTTTATTGAGGGTTACATTTCAGACAGTGAGTCCATAACCATCACAGCAGGAAGCATGGCAGCAGGCAGGCAGATGTGTTAATGAAGTAGTTGCAGCAGAGAGCTTGCATTTTATATTCAAGTAGAATGATGAGAGAGAGAGAGAGAGAGAGAGAGAGAGAGAGAGAGAGAGAGAGAGAGAGAGAGAGAGAGAGGTGGAAATTGGAAATGGTTTGGGCTTTTGAAACTTCAAAGCCTACCCCAGTGACACACCTCCTTCAACAAGGTCAAACCTCCTAATCCTTCTCAGACAGTACCATCCCCTGGGGACCAAGCCCAAGCATTTAAATATATGAACTTATGGGGACCATTAATATTCAAACTACTACATCCCAGAAGTCCCAACTGTGCCCTTTTAATAACCACCAAATAATCCTTCCTCAACAGAATATCATTCCAGTGTATGAGTATATCACACATACACTGGAACTCCAACACTCCAACTGGTGGTTATTTGGTTTCCATCACTGAGCTACTAAGAATACTGTTGTTATGAATTTCTTCACTTTTATACAAATTGTAGTGACTATATACAACACAATATAATTAAAATCATATAAATAAGAGTACACATTCTAGGCTATAGTGGCATACACAAACAACTTGACTTAACCAAAAAATATTCTATATGTACTCATCTTCACTGACATGGCCAAAAGATATCAGATGAAGTAGTTGTATTGAATTCGGCTCTTTCCAGTCCTTTCAGGTGTTTAATATAATCACTAATATTTTACAGTGTCTTTTCTTTGTAGCCTTCCCATAGAAGTGTATAACTGGAGTTCTATGTGTATTTTTTTTTTTGATGCTTAATGGTTCTGAGCTCATCATCATGGATTTGTACTATCTTTCATAACGAACTTTGTACGTCTCTTATTAATGTGCATAAATTTGTTATGTATTTCAGGAACTAACTTTTTGTAAAATTTATTAACTGCAAATAATTCCCCAAGTAGAAGCTTTTATTTAATCCCATATACTGTATAGTTTGTTCTTTTTAAGTGTACAGGTTGGGAATTTTTAGGATATTACCTATGCAGTTGTACAATCATCCCTATGGTTCAGTTATAAAATACTCACTTTATCCCAAAAGTTTACCTCACTCCTATTTGTGGCTAATCCCTATCCCAACCTGTACCCACAGACAGCCACTGATCAGTGTGAAAGCAAATATTTTCATGTTTCAGAATAGTTAGAGTCTTCTGAGCAAATGTTACCAGCATCTGGGTAAAGAAAAATGTTTTGGAAAGGATAATAAACATTGGTTTTTTTTCCTCAGAGCCAAATGGTTGTCTGTCTGGGTTTTTCACTAACTTTTACCTTTCTGAGAGGATTCATTTGCATTTCAAAGGCTTGCAAATGAGAAGCCAAGGTGATGCAGTCAGTATGGTGCCTCCCAGGATGCTTGAAGAGAAGAGTTTGGATCATTAGTACTCAGATACACGTGCACAGTGGCACATATCTGTAACCTCAGCTCTGGCAGTGGTGAGGTGCAAGGCAAACTGGATCCCCAGAACTCAATCTAGCCAACTGCTAAATAAGTTCTGATTCAGTGAGAGACACTGTTGGAAATCCAAGATGGAGAAGTGATAGAGGAAAATGATATATCTACACACACACACACACACACACACACACACACACACACACACACACACAAACACAAAGCCCCTCTACCCCACCCAAAATTAAAGGGCAGAAGGGAAAGGAGGTTTCTTTTTTCAGGAAGGAGGGGTGGGGGCACAGCAGATCTGCTTTCTTTTGTTAAACTCTTGGTTCACAAATGCAGAGTTCCTATCCAATAGTGACCCTTGACCCTTGCACGAGCTTTGAACATGTGCTTGGTCATTATTGGAGTGCTGTGTGGATTCTGACTTGTGTTCTACAAGACTCCCTTCCCTGATGACTAAAGATATTGGACATTTCTTTAGGTACTTCTTGACCATTTGATTTTCTTCAGTTGAGAATTCTTTGTTTAGCTCTGTGTGCCCTCCCCCCTGCAGCCTTTTGAGCATGAATTCCAGACCTCAGTGCTAGCCACAATCTCCCCCACCCAGGGTGGAGCACTCGGACCAAGGTGAAATCCATTGTTCTTCCAGATCTACAACTTCCTGAATAAGCAGGTGACCCAAATGAGCAGTGGAGCCAACACCTGCAGAGCAGACCCTCGAAACTTGGGGGAAGGGTTTCGTCCCCAACCTTAAATTCTGAGTCACTCATTAAAATTTGGGGCCTTGATTAGTAACCCATTGTCTTGGTCTCATTCTTTTCTCGCTGCCTTCCCATCCATCCCCAGCTCCCCTTCCAGGTAATCCATTCGATGTAACTGTGGGCAGTTACAGATTGGCACCCGAACGTGTGACTGGACATAGGGAGAACTCCTGAGGGACACTGTCTTGGCGGAACTTCACAGAAAACGGAAAAAGATGGTATCCTGCACAGTGAGCAAGATACAGCACTAAATACTAGCATTAGTCTTAAATCTCATCTTTTTGAAGCTGTTGTTGTAGGTGCAGAAGGATACAGGCTAGGTGGGACAGCGTCAACCCAAGGCTGAGCTCACTTAGGGGTTGTCAGCGGAAAATGAGACAGGAAACTTCTAAACAGGCATTTGTCTGCAGCCTTCGAGAGTTGCTTCAGGCGAGGGGAGTAGGGTTTGAAGAACAATGATTAGAAGACCTTTTGGATCAGAGAGATTCTTGTTGCCTATGGTTTTGAGAAGAAAGAATTTTAGATAAAAGGACCTGAAAAAAATTGGAGAAGCGCTAAGAACCACTGAGGCAGATAATGCTACCCTCTGCCTCTGGGCACTTATAAAGGATGCTATTGATGAAAAGACCTCTAAGGCATCAGATAGTACCCAGGGAGAAACTGAAGAACCTCAGGAAGGAAGTCTGCCCTATGGTTCCTTTTACAAAAGCTTTGTTGGATACTGTGATGGAGTCAAATTTAACTCCCCAAGATTGGAAGACTCTTTGTAAGGCTACTGTGTCAGGAGGAGATTTTTTACTTTGGAGTTCTGAATGGTGTGAAGCTAGTAAGAGAACTGCCCCGATGAATGCTCAGACAGGTAATCCAGATTGGGATGCTAACATGCTTTTAGTAGAAGGTCAATATGAAGGCAATGCTAATCAGATTGGGTTTCCTGTTGGAGTGTATGTGCAGGTTGCAATGGCTGTCAGCCATGAATGGAATCAATTACCAACTAAAGGGGATCTCAGTGGAAATTTAACTAGCATTAGACAGGCTCCTGATGAACTTTTTCAGGATTTTGTAGATAGGCTACTAAAAGCAGCTAATAGAATTTTTGGAGATTCTCAAGCAGGAAATCCTTTTGTTACACAATTGGCATATGAGAATGCTAATGTAGCCTGTTGCACCTCTATTAGACCTTACAAAGGACAGACAGACTTAGTCTGTCCATGTCTGCAGCTTTGCAAGGGACCACCATGCAAGGGATAATTTCACAGAGACAAGGGAATAAAACATGTTTTAAATGTGGAGGTTTGGGTCATTTTAGAAGTGCTTGTCCTAGGAACAAAGGTGTCATAAATGGGCAATCAGATTACACCCCAGGAGTTTGTCCTCAATGCAGGAAGGGTAACCACTGGGCCAAGGAATGTATATCTAAGACAGATATTCAGGGCTGTCCTGTGTCGGGAAATGAGCAGAGGGGCCAGTCTCAGGCCCCCAGATGCTCACAGTAAGCAGCTTATGGGGTCATGAATCTGCTGCCAGGCCAGAGAAATCTGTTTTTGAACTTATCAGGGTCACACCAGGAAGCACAGGATTGGACGTCTGTTCCACCTCCCATGCGGTATTTATCCCAGAAATGGGAGTTCAGACCCTGCCTACAGGAGTTTTCGGACCTTTGCTTGCAGAAACTTGGGGATTGCTTCTAGGATGAAGCAGAACCACTGTAAAAGGACTGCAGATTTATCCAGGTGTTATAGATAATGATTATGAGGGAGAAATTAAAATTATGACTGCTTCCCCTCATGGTATTATAACTGTACCTGCTAACCAAAGAATTGCTCAACTTATCTTAGTTCTCTTGCATCTGATACCTTCCAGATTCGTTAAGAGTGAGAGAGGACAGAGTGGTTTTGGTTTCTCTGATGTGTATTGGGTTCAATCTATTACTAGTAAGAGATCTAACCTTCAATTAACAATTGAGGGGAAAGGCTTTGAAGGATTAGTAGATATGGAAGCTGATGTGACAATTATTAGAGGACAAGATTGGCCTACAACTTGGCCCTTATCAGATACGCTCATTCACCTCCAAGGGATTGGTTATGCCAATAACCCAAAGCAAAGTGCTAAACTTCTAACCTGGAAAGATGAAGAGGGCAATTCAGGACAAATTCAGCCTTATGTTATGCCAAATTTGCCTATTACCCTTTGGGGAAGAGATCTCTTGTCACAGATGGGTCTTATAATGTGTAGTCCTAATGAGGTAGTGGCTAAGCAAATGCTAGAACAATCATTTTTGCCTCATCAGGGGCTAGGAAAAGAAGGACAAGGCATTAAAAAATTTGAAAGTCCTAAGCCTCACTCTGACACTAGAGGTTTGGGGCATTTTCCATAATGGCCACTATCTTGCCTGCATCCCATGCTGATAAAATTCAGTGGCTTAATGATAATCCAGAGTGGGTTGATCAGTGGTCTTTATCTAAAGAAAAAGTAGAAGTCACCTCTTCCAGTAGAGGCAGGGCATCTAAGAGAATCTCAGTTACCATGGAATACTCCAGTATTTGTTATAAAGAAAATGTCCCATAAATAGAGATTGTTACAAGATCTAAGAAAGGTTAATGAAACCATGGTACCTGTGGGAGCTTTACAACCTGGGCTTCCATCCCCAGTGGCTATTTCTAGAGAATATTATAAAATAGTGGTAGATTTGAAAGATTGTTTTTTGCTATTCCTTTGCACCCTGAGGATTGTGAAAGATTCGCTTTCAGTGTTCCTTCCATTAACTTCATGGAACCTGTGAAAAGATACCAATGGACAGTTCTTCCTCAGGGCATGGCTAGCAGTCCTACCTTATGTAAAAAGTTTGTGCACAGACAACCTCCTGATAGCAGGAGAAGATCCTCAGGACTTACTTTTATGTTATAGAGATTTACAACAAGCTTTAGCTGATAAAGGACTGCAAATAGCTCCAGAACAGGTGCAAACTCAGGATCCTTATAATTATTTGGGCTTTAGACTTACAGATCAAGCCATTTTTCCCCATAAGATAATTATTCGCAGGGACAGTTTAAAAACTTTAAATGATTTTCAAAAATTGTTAGGCGATATTAATTGGCTTCGCCCCTATTTCTCCTACAGGAGAATTATGATCTTTATTTGATATTCTAAAAGGGAGGGCTGATCCTACCTCCCCTAGATCTTTAACCCCAGAAGGGCTACTGGCCTTACAGCAAGTAGAAAGAGCTATTGAAAAACAATTTGTTACTTATGTAGATTATTTTTTGCCTTTACATCTGTTGATTTTTAATATGACTCATATGCCTACTGGATTATTGTGGCAAAGGGCTCCTCTTATGTGGATTCATTCAAGGGTATCTCCTAAATGTAATATCCTGCCATATTATGAGGCAGTAACCCAGATGATTATACTTGGAAGGAAGCAGGCACTGACTTATTTTGGCAAAGAACCAGATATTATTATTCAGCCTTTTAACGTAGATCAAGATACTTGGCTGAAGCAGCATAGTACGGATTGGTTTCTTGCTCAAATAGGATTTAAAGGAACTATAGATAACCATTATCCTCAAGATAGGTTGATAAAATTTTTAAATGTTCATAAGGTTGTATTTCCTAATATGACATCTTTACAGACACTGCATAATGCTCTTTTGATTTTCATGGACGGCTCCTCTAATGGTTGAGCTGGATATCTTATGAATAATCAACAGGCAGTAATAGAGACCCCTGGGCTCTCAACTTAGTTAGCAGAACTGACAGCAGTACTAAATGTTTTTAATTTGTAAATGATACTTTTAATCTCTTTACTGATAGTTTGTATGTGGCCAGATCCTTTCCTCTGTTGGAGACTTGTGGTACATTCAATTTTAATACACCAGCAGGATCTTTATTTTCACAATTGCAAAACATCATTCTTGCTAGGAAAAATCCCTTTTATATTGGTCATATATGAGCTCACTCTGGTCTTCCTGGACCTTTAGCTGCAGGCAATGATTTCATTGATAGAGCTCTAGTAGGAGAGGCCTTAGCTTCAGATCCTGTTGGGTTGGCTAGAAGTGATCATAATAAGTTTCATCTTTCTAGCCACACCTTAAGTCTCTGACATAAAATCACTAAAGAGCAGTCCAGAATGATTGTAAAACAATGCTCTAACTGCCTTACCTTATCTCCAGTTCCTCATTTAGGGGTAAATCCACTAATTTGATTACGCCCAATCATATTTGGCAAATGGTTGTAACTCACTTTGCAGAATTTGGAAAATTAAAATATATACATGTTTGTATTGATACTTGTTCAGGATTACTTTTTTGCTTCTCTGCTTACGGGAGAAGCCTCTAGAAATGTAATTGATCATTGTTTACAAGCCTTTAATACTATGGGATTACCTAAAGTCATTAAGACAGATAATGGGTCAGTTTATACTGGCAACAACTTTATATCATTTTGTAAAGAATTTGGTATTGAACATAAAACTGGATTCCTTATAATCCAATGGGTCAAGGAATTGTTGAATGTGTGCATCACACTATGAAAAATTGGCTTTTTAAAACAAAAAAGGAGGAATTATACCCGCCAAGATCACCAAAAGCACATCTTGCTTTAGTCTTACTTGGGGCTGGAGAGATGGCTCAGTGGGTTAGAGCACCTGACAGTTCTTCCGGAGGTCCTGAGTTCAAATCCCAGCACCCACATGGTGGCACACAACCATCTGTAAAGTGATCTGACACCCTCTTCTGGTGTGTCTGAGGACAGTTATAGTGTCCTTACATAAAATAAATAGATCTTTGGAAAAAAAAAAACCACTGGGTTTTTGTCTTATTTGTTTTGAATGTTTTGCAAACTGATGTTAAAGGTCAGTGTGCAGCAGATTGCCACTGGCATCCAGTCACTTCCAGCTCATATGCCATGGTTAAATGGTGGGACCTTTACCTAATACATCGAATGGACCAGACCCTGTTTTAATATGGGGAAGAGGTTCTGTCTGTTTTTTTTTTTACAAAAAGAAGACGGAGCCTGATGGCTGCTGGAAAGATTGGTTCATGAAGTGGTCACAGATCCTGGATCTTCTAGTAAGTGTGACTAATCACTAAGGATGGCTAAAAATCTTTAGCAGCCAGATTATCTGACTCTTACCTGAGAAAACAGTCTCTCTGTTGATTCTCAAAGCCACTTCCCCCACACTGGGAGGCCGGGCTTTGTAGCTGAGAGCAGCTAATTTGCAACTGAATTGGATACCTTGGGACTTCCAGAGACAAGTTAATCTTGTTTTGCTCTTAACTTCTGACTTTGTATTTTAAGCAGCCTGATTGTTTTCATCCAGGCAAGGCTCAATGGTTCACCATGACAGTTTTTCATCGCTATGAAGAAATAGACTGAGTGTATACTTGTAGGTCCTTTTGTGACTTGGTCTGTATTGGGAAAAAAGTGTGCTATGAAGGCCTGTAGTCAACCATGGGCAATTGAAATTCTGTGACCTTTCATCAACCTAAGACAGGAACTTGTGCCTATAGGCCACGTTTATTTATAATAAATGCTAAAGGCCATGTTTGTGCAAATAAACACAAACAAGCTGCACATGCATTTCTAAAGACCAGTAAGAGAAAGAGTCTAGAATTCTGACCTAAGACAGGCAGGGTCACCAGCCCCCATAATTCCCAGACAGGATTATGGAGCATAAGTAAATCTTTTGCCCCAGTCCAGTCAACTTTTAATAAATCAAAAGGGAGGGATTATGCCCTCCCCCTGTAGCCTTTTGAGTGGGAATTCCAGACCTCAGTACTAGCTGCAATCTCCCCCAACAAGGGTGGAGCACTCAGACCAAGGTGAAGTCCATTGTTTTTCCAGATCTATAACTTCCTGAATTAAGCAGGTGACCTGCCGAGCAGTGGAACCAACACCTGCTGAGCAGACCCTTGAACCTTGGGGGAAGGGGTTCTCCCCCAACCTTATTCTGAGTCACTCATTAAAATTTGGGGCCTTGATCAACAACCCATTGTCTTGGTCTCATTCTTTTCTCACTGCCTTCCCATTCATCCACAGCTCCCCTTCCAGGTAATCCATTTGATGTAACAGTTACAGCTCTGTACCCCCATTTTAAATAGGTTTATTTGATTGTATGGAGTCTAATTTCTTGAATTCTTTATATATATATATATTGGATATTAGCCCTCTATAATTTTTTATGACATCATCTCTATTTCTTCCGGTTCTTTCTACATCAAAATCTCATCTAGGGGACTGGAGAGATGGCTCAATGGTTAAGAACACTGACTGCTCTTCTGAAGGTCCTGAGTTCAAATCCCAACAACCCACATGGTGGCTCACAACCATCCGTAATGAGATCTGATGCCCTTTTCTGGTGTGTCTGAAGAACAGCTACCGTGTACATACATATAATAATAAATAAATCTTTAAAAAAAATCTCATCTAATTTGCTAACAACTGAGGCAGCTTGTTTGAAATGATTCCTTTTTCTGTTCTCTTATTCTTTTCTTGTCCTGTTTCTCTTGCTCTTTCTCTTCCTTTTCTTCTTCTTTTTCATCCTCCCTTACTCATCCTCTCTTTCTCCTTATCTTCCTCCTTCTTCCTATCTCTTTCTGTCTCTCTCTGTCTCTGTGTCTCTGTCTCTGTCTCTCTCTCTCTCTCTCTCTCTCTCTCTCTCTCTTTCCTCTCTTTAAATAGAGACAGTCTTGCTATATATAGCCCAGGTATCCTTGAAACCCTGGCAATCATCCTGTCTTAGCCTCCTGAGTACTGGGATTCTAGGCCTGCACCACAAGTACTAGGTTTTGAAACATGATTGTCTGGAAGAAACAGAAGAGAGTCCCACTTCTGACTGGCAGGATTTGAAAGAAGCCAGCAAGTATAACTGAAGAGGGTGGGGAACGTGCTGGCTTGTGCTGAGGGCAGTGGGTCAGTGGGTCAGGCAGGTCAAATGCTGCTTTTTTTCTTCAGTTCCAGGTAAAGGAAAAGAAGATGTGGGAATTTCCAAATACAAGCTTTTGAAAGAGGTTGTCTAGGTTCTATGAAATTCAAACATGGATCACACTTGTACATTAGGTTCTTAGAAATTGCTTTTGCTAAGAAGCACTGGCTGACAGGGTAACCAACAGGCTGCTTTTGCATCATTGCTTCATCTGCAGGTTGCCATGACAATCATTAGAAGAGAATCTATCCAAAGGCCAGTAATACCTAATCTTTCTTATTCCATTTTAAAGTTGCAGGCATAACGATAAGAGTAACTGAGTGGTGTTCCCAGCAATGTGTTGCAGTATCCTCCTCCAGATATATTCCCTAAAATACACCTAAAAGTCTGTATCCTTTATCTTAAGCCTGAGGTCACCTAGGATTATAGGAAGAACAAGGACTAGTCAAATAGGATATCAATGCACAATGCAGTAATAAATGAGAGTGAAGCTGTACCCTTAAGTGGTAGTAATCATCTCATCCAAACTGATTTGTTACCACAAGCCCGGGACTTCTTTGAACCACCGTGTAGAACCATAATTGAGATAATCATTAAGGAGACTCTCTTCAGAACCAGGACAGTTTAATCCTGAATACTTTTTGTATCCTGTCCCAATTCATCCTTGATTTAAATCAGTTTATGACAGCACCCCAAAGATGAACTTGGGGTCACTTCATCTCTGTTTCTGCTCTCCTTTCCAATGTGCCACACTCATTCTGTCTCCTTTCTCTGCTTTTCCCCATTATCCATCTCTTTAAGAGGAGTGCTCAGATGGGTGACCAACCATAGCTGTTGAGTCTGGCATAACAGTTGCTTGGGAGATGTAAAATGGTGCAGCTTGAGGCCCGTGAGGATGCCAGGAACTGCACAGCACAAGCCAAAGTGTAGGTAAAGGTGTATCTTCTCCATTCCACACATTGCTTAGACCCCACTGACCTGCAGACAGCAGGGAGACAGCAGGATGCCTTGGCAGTTGGGAATTTCATAACTAGAATTCTGTGGTAACTGTACCTTTCAGTAAAGCTTGAAAGAAAGAAAAATAATTGGTGGTATTATCCAGCTGACATTAAGACTAAATGCCTAGCAAAAATAATGAAAGACAGCATGCTTACCTTTCTCTCTGAATGGATGTTAGACAGAGTTGTTCTTATCAGGAAATGCTAAAAATAGAGAATAGGTTCCTGGATAAGAGATGGTGAGTCCCTTTGACAGATATGTTATCCTATTTTTCCTTGAAAGGCTCCTTGGAATGGCTGGTGGCAGAGAAATGAAAAATAGTGTCAAGTAATAAAGGATTTTTTTTCCTAACCATGTAAAGAATTCCATTGACTGTCACATTCAGATACTGTGACCTCATGAGGTGACGATTTTAGGTGAAAGGAGTTTAGAGCCCAAGATGTAGGAAGGTTTATTGTGATACCTCACAAGTTGTAGGAAGCCTTACTGAGATACCTACTTTTTTGCTAAAGTATTGGTCTGCCAAGGAGGAACACACTTATCTGTGGTCCCTATCCTGTGTTTTCATTGGTTAAGCTCCTATTCTTTAAAATTTCCTTTAAAATTATATGTATATAAATTATATATGTGTATACAAATATATATATAATTTACCACTCTTTCCTCTAATTTCTGTCTTCCCAAACTCCCTCTGAAATTCATGGTCTCTTTTTCTTTAAATATATATAAGTTATACTTAATTATATATACATATATGAATAAACATGTAAATAAAATCTGTTGAATCTTAGAATAAGATCTTGCATACGACCTTTACAAACCCTTGTCACACAACACTTTCTTCTACTATTTTAATCCTGTTTATTCTGGTCTTCCAAAGTATTATTCGAAATCCTTTGTTCTGCAGACACTGTAGATTTTGCCCTTTAAAATGTCTCCAAGCCCACTGATTCTTCTAAGTATCATTTACCTTTCTCCCCAAACTGTCTGCATTCCACCTTTCCCTCCCTTTTAGGGCATAGGGGAATCTTCATGTTTCTCTGATGCATATACCTTCACTTTGTGAATACTTTTGTGCACATACATAAGAAATTTGTGTATTTCTCCTAATAAACAGGCCAGCAGTTCACTCCAGGACACATTTAGAAGACACAGAAAAACTTCTCCTTTCTCCCCCACGCTTGTTTATTAGAATTTCATGGTTGTTTAGAATTTAAATGTCAGTTGATGCCACATTTCAGTCAGTTCTCAGTGGAGAAGGAACATTAATTCTGAAAGCATTGATCCTGGGAGGATTCATATGACCTAATCACATTGATGACTGGGTTTGGATTTTTATCTAGAAGACACATTTTACTTTTGATTTGTGAAATACCGTGTTTCCTACTTAATTATCAGTAGAAAAAAACTGCCAGGTAGTGAATAGGCAGGATATTTCTAATGAGCCTTTGTGTTATTACATTTCAATATGGGGATTTATTGTTCCCTTCAGTTGTATTTTCCAGTTGACAGAGAATGTGACAGGATTGTGACAAATTTGAGAGAAAGGAAATTTTAAATCGGAGAGGTGCAGTCAATATTTAGGTAGGTATAGTTTAAACTCCTTAACTTCCTAGAACATTGTGCCAGTCAATGAATCGTCATTCAGATGCCCAGCCAGTAATATGAGTAAGAAGGGCATCTTTTCCAAAAATAGGATTTGTAATCTTGTCAGTCTGGAGAGTTTTGCAAAAACAAACAAACAAACAAACAAAAAACAACAAAAAACAAAACCAAGTGTGAACCATAAACCATTTAGCTTCCACATCCCTATGGAGACACAAGAGTTTATCTGATAATTACATTTTTTTCCCCTTTCCCAAAATGATACAAACAAATCATTCACAATTTCAGCCCCTGTTTCTTTCCTGGAGATTACTAAAAGCTAGTGCATTTTGTAATACTCAAAGCTGTGTTAGAAAGGCAATGTTCTGTGTTATGAGGAAATAAAAATGATATAGGTAAAATTTGCTCTCCATTTTATTTGACTTTTGCTGAGCTTTTGACTGGGACACTCTGTTCCAGTAACAAGTTTTTATAGCTCTAGAGACTTCTGTACTTCATGTTATTACATGTACTTCATGTAACTTTTGTTATTAGGAGGAATGCTATTAAATATAATTAATTCTAAACAAAGTATGGTGGCACACACTTGAAATCCCAGCACTTTTAGAAGTAGAGGCAGGATTGTAGCATTTGTGGGGTGGGTCTCTAATTCTCTCCGCACAGGGCATGGCCACTTGGGGCTGCAGAAGGCTCAGTTTGACTGCACTTATGCCATGCAGTTGCCAAGACAGGTATCAAGCTGTAGGGTAGCCCGGAGGTACTGCTCCAGGAATTGGAAAGCTCAGTTTGAGACATGGAGAAAGCTGGAGCTGGCTGGGGATCCCTGGACCTGCGACTAGGCTGGGGCTGTGGGGTGCTTAGGCTCTTGGACATCCAGGCACCGCTGGGAGTTGCAGAAGAACTGAGTCAGAGTAGGGCCCACCGACTGGGTCTAGCCTGGTGGGGGGTGGGGTGGGGAGGCAAGGTGGAAAGGGATGCTCCGACTGGTCCCATAGGGAGAGTCCTTGGGTTGACAAATAACAGGCTTGGTGGCAGTGGGTGGGAGCACAGAGAGGCTTTCCACAGGAGACGAGGCTGAAGTTCTGTAGGCAAAGACCTTCTCCTTGTCTCCAGATGAAAAGAGGCAGTTCACAGTTCTGAGGTGTTTATTGTCATGGTGGAAAGTGGATATATAAAACCGTACCCCACTTCTCAGGATGGGCTGTAGATTAACTATCTTTTGCAGGGAGGAATGTCTGGGAAGGGAATCTTATTGGCAATGACCTCTGGGTCTCTAGGTTCCTCATTAGCATGAGGATCTCTGTCTTGAGCCTACATGACCACAGGTCACATCTCTTTTCCTACTGTCTTGGTCTGAGATGTTAGGGATGCCTCATCTACATATGGAAGGGCTTGGTTGTCGCCCTTAAGTGACTGATGGCCACAAATCTATGGGAGGATTGTGGCTACCAGACAGAGGCCTGGTCCTGGGAACAAGCAAAGCTCCTACTGTCCCTTCAGGGTGTCTGGGGCTTCAAGCTTTAGCTCCATCAAGGGTCCACTGCCCCAAACAAAATGATCAAAAGTTCAAGATCATTGTGGTGGTATGGATAAGAAAGGTCCCCATTAGCTCATATATTTGAATGCTTGGTTTCTGGGTGAGTTTTAAGTAAGGATTGCCTCTTTGTCTTTTTGACAGTGTCTTTTGCCTTGCAAAAACTTTGCAATTTAATGAGGTCCCATTTGTCAATTCTTGATCTTAGAGCATAAGCTATTGGAGTTCTATTCAGGAAATTCTCCCCTGTGCCCATATGTTCAAGGTTCTTCCCTAGTTTCCCTTCTATTAGTTTCAGTGTGTCTGGTTTTATGTGGAGATCTTTGATCCACTTAGAATTGAGCTTAGTGCAAGGAGATAAGAATGGGTCAATTTGCATTCTTCTGCATGTTGACCTCCAGCTGAGCCAGCACCATTTGTTGAAAAGGCTATCTTTTTTCCACTGGATGGTTTTAGCTCCTTTGTCAAAGATCAAGTGACCATAGGAGTGTGGATTCATTTCTGGGTCTTCAATTCTGTTCCATTGATCTACATGCCTGTCACTGTACCAATACCATGCGGTTTTTAACACTAAATGATCTTTATCAACCCTATATCCGACAGAGGGCTAATATCCAATATATACAAAGAACTCAAGAAGTTAAACTCCAGAGAGGCAAGTAACCCTATTAAAAATGGGGTACAGAGCTAAACAAAGAGTTCTCACCTGAAGAATATCTAATGGCTGAGAAACACCTAAAGAGATGTTCATCATCCTTAGTCATTAGGGAAATGCAAATCAAAACAACCCTGAGATTCCATCTCACACCAGTCAGAATGGCTAAGATAAAAAACACAGGAGACAGCAGTTGTTGGCAAGGATGTGGAGAAAGAGGAACACTCCTCCACTACTGGTGGGGTTGCAAGCTGATACAACCACTCTGGAAAGCAGTCTGGCGGTTCCTCCGAAAACTGGGCAAGACACTCCAGGAGGATCCTGCTATACCATTCCTGGGAATATATGCAGAGGCTTCCCCTGCATGCAATAAGGACACATGCTCCACTATGTTCATAGCAGCCTTATTTATAATAGCCAGAAGCTGGAAAGAACCCAGATGTCCCTCAATGGAGGAATGGATTCAGAAGATGTGGTATATTTACACAATGGAATACTACTCTTCAATTAAAAGCAATGAATTCACGAAATTCCTAGGCAAATGGTCAGAACTTGAAAATATCATCCTTAGTGAGGTAACCCAATCACAAAAGAACACACATGGTATGCAGTCACTGATAAGGGGATATTAACCCAGAATCTCTGAATACCCTAGACACAATTTGCATATCAATAGATTTCCAAGAAGATGGAAGGAGAGACCCAGGTCTTAGAAAGACTGAATGTAGGGGAATGCCAGGACAGAGAAGCGAGAGGGGGTTGAATGGGGAAAAGAGGGAGGGAAGGGGGCTTATGGGACTTTCGGGGAGGGAGGAAATGGGAAAGGGGAAATGATTTTGAATGTAAATAAAAAAACTTAGAAAATAAAATAAAATAAAAAAAAAAGTAAGGATTAAGAGGTGTGGCCTTTTGGAAGAGGCTTTGAGGTTTAAAAACTCACCCCAGCCCAGTCCCTTTTTGCCTCCAACTTAAAGATATAATATAAGCTTTAGCTACTTCTCCAGCACCATGCCTGCCTGCCTATTCCTGTTCCCGCCACAACAGTCATGGAGTGACTCTCTGAGTCTGTTAGTGGACCCCCAATGAAATGCTGTCTTTTATGAGTTGCTTTTTTCACGGTGTCTCTTCACAGCAATAGAACTGAGCTGTCATCCTCATCTAGTTTAGTTAAGTGCATTTGTAGTCATCCTGTGCTATAAGAGACCTTGTTTAAAAGTCAAAAGGAAACCTGGCCATGGTGGTGGTGTACTCCTGCAATACAGCACCTGGGATGCAGAGGTGGGAGGATTGCAGTGAGTCCAAGGACAGCCTGGTCTACACAGTAAGAACTCCACAGAGAGACACTGTCTCAAGAAAAAAAGAAAAGCCAACCAGATGATTAGTACTGTTTTTAAACTATGAAACCCTCATACAAGAAATAAAAAAGGAAATATAAGCAAATGTAGCTGGATAGTAGAGTATAAAAATTTTACTTATTCAAATCTGTATTAAAAGCACTATGTTTGGGGTGTGGTTTTATGGAGTGGTAGTGTTGCCGTAGATGAACAAACACATCAGCATGTATAAGATAGTGTGAAACAACATTCAGAAAGAACAAGAGGAAACGTGGGTCACGTGGCTGGGAAGCGACTGTGGTCTTATATGGCTGTTGTGCTTTTGTCTTCTGGGAGGATGGATACATCGGGGACCACTGGATCCTGTCTACTGTTGTCACTGTATGCTTTTGTATGTCACTACTATGCCACTTAACAGATGCTGAGCCAATGGGTGATTAAACATGCTTTAAATGAGTTCTTCCTGTAATATTTATGTCTTCTATACGAATTTTCTGTTCAGTGCCTAACTAACCTGCCTTTTTTTTGATTACTTATTTGGCTAGAAAGTACTTGGCTAGAAAGTAACTTGCAAAAGGGCAAAGCATTGTAAAGAGCTGTTAAAGAAATGAATATTGTGATGTGTTTTCCCCTTAAGAAACAAAATAGCTACCGACTTATCACGTGGATTATTTGCTGGGTTAGGCAATTTCTTCTTGTCAACTACTGCACAGTCACATTTACATGCTTATGAGTTTTTCAAATAAGAGGAGGCAACTCGGAAGGCAAATTCCTTGGAGAATCAAAATGTAAAATATATTAGCTATAATTATTCAACTTTCTGTGACACGGCTTCCCAGCTAAGATTTTTAATGGAAACTTGATCAAGAAAATTATAATATTCATCAATTTTTAGAAAAGTGAGAAAAGGAACATAAATACAGCTGAGATGAGTCTTTGTAGTAGACTAGACAGGCAAGGCCTCTTAGATTCCACAGTCTGTAAGGGTCATCACACAAAGCTGTTTTGTTTTTGTTTTTTTGTTTGAAGAAACCTTTCTTAATCTTCATTCCCATCCTGTCCAAATAGCCATCTCTACAAATTATTTTCTGGAAAAGACAGTGGTGATTTCTCTGGTCATCCTCAGTAAAGGATCGGAAGTCCTAAGTGACACAATTTGTACTTGAGAGAGCCTCAGGCAGCAGAGAAACACATCCTGAGGACCTGCCTTAGCCAGAAGGGAACAAGCAATGGGTGGGGCACAGAGCTGGAGTAGATTTGAAGGGGTCCTGCTCAGCCTTTCCCTTTTGAGACATTTGGGGATGCACAGTGATTTGTTGAGAGCACTTGGGAAACATTTTTGTTCATTCTTTTTAGTTTCCAAAGAGTGAGACACTGAGACTTTTCTTCATTAGCCCAGGACCATAAACAAAGGGCAGGAGGGAGACTTATTGGGAACAAAAGAAATTCTGTGGGAGTGGGTAGGGTGATCAGAATACATTGTCTACATGTACAAACCCAATAAATAATAAATATATTTTCAATAGCAACAGATAATTCTAGAGCCATTCCCTGTCAGGAAATTTCTGACTTGTATTCGGTATTAAGAATTCATGGTTCTTTATAGAGAAACAATTACTGGGCTTCAGTGTGGGTTAAAATTCACAATCTTAATTTACCTCTTTTATCCCTTTTTGGCCCCTCTACCATACTAGGAACACATGGAAGACTTCATAGTAAGATTCTATGCTTATAATAACAATTTTACAATCTGCCAGAATCCTAGTACAATATAATGAATTATCAAGAAGAATTTTTATGATAAAATAAATGGCAAAAGGCTATGTAGAAATCTTCATCTTTGGTAATTATAATGCCAAGTAGGCTTTGAAAAGGTTTGCATGAAAATGATACAGTTAGTTAATGTTTTAATGTTTTTGTTTCTTTATTTTTCTCCCAGGGTCTATATAATCCTGTCTGGCTGGAAATTTGCTATACAGATTCGGCAGGTTTTGAACTCAGGGACATCCACTGGCCTCTGCTTCTCAAATTCTGGGATTAAAGGTGTGCACCAACATGGGTGGATCAACCAAGGATTTTTTTTAGACCTATTTTTCTTCTAAACTGTGTTTTAGCTTAGCTGTAATATAACAAAACCTTGTATTATGTAAGCCACAGCACCATTTTACATTCTACCAAGAAAGACTTGTATTGACAATGTTCCCATACGACAAAACTTCAGGAAATGCCATATAGCAAAATGAAGCATTGCTCTTTAGAAACAAAATAGTAAAATTAAACATTTTTTTTTCACTCAACTTGCCCATCCTAGGATAGTTTCAGGGCTAGCTTGCACGCGCCTCCACAGGTTTTCAGAATCATGGAGGGCAGTCTCTGTTTTCTCACATTTGCAAGGTAAAGGGTGCAGGCCCCGCCCAGCTCCTCCGTCAGCTCCTGTCTGATCTTGGTTCTTAGCCACAGTTCCTGCTGTCTGCATTAAGAGAGAGCATGTCTGAGAAAGCTCCAAGCCAGGACAGTTACTGCTCCATAGCCCCGTGAGGAGTCCCATTACAGATAATCATTCTTTAATCCTCTCATGTTCCGTAGTAGATCTTAAACTAGGCCTCATATAATCTGTATTTCCCATTTCTATTTTTCCCGTACTCTGTACTGTATGTAAGAGCAGGGTCATTTAAATATTATTTATCAATAACAGAGCACTGTTCTCAATGCAGTGACCACATAAGGGGGAAAATCTCTTCATTTGCAAAATCTTTATTTATTGTTATGTTAGTAACTATCTCTTCTAATGCCTGTTTGAAAAGATGCTTGCCTGTTATCAGGCAAGCTGGTATATATCCGTTAATCACAAGTTCAAGGTCAGCCTGCACAGCTAAAAAAACTAAAACCATTTTTATTTGTCAAAATAAATAATATGATTTTTTCTGGAAGTCTAAAAATTAAATCAGGAAAGCCACACTAATGCCATAAAATAAATCACTTAATAATTAATATACATAAATAGTTTATGTTGGAAACAATAAAGTCAAATCAACTCTGTATAACAACAAATTTTCAAAAATTTAAAAATATATTCATCTTCTTACATCCAAATAATGGTAAAATATGATGGCTGTAATTTTTCTGAATGAATTTTCTCTTATATTTTATGAACAAACATAAAATTACAGTAACTTATGGTATTACAGTGCTTAGTAACCTTAAAGAATTGAAATAAAATTCTTACGTAGAAAGTAAAAATAAAATAATTAAAATCACTTGTGTAACTTTTTTGAAAAATAAATTAGGCACTTTATATTGGACTTCTTGTTCTATCAAAGTGTTTGGGACATAGTTACATTCATTTCTGGCAATGCTCAGACATTATCTGCCATCCCTTTAAGCAGGATGAGATGAGATGCAAGCTGCCCACGGAAGAGAAGCAGGTTTTTCTCAGAGAACAGGCGACAGCAATACAAAATAGATTTACCTTAAAAGCCCAAGTTTCATGTGATACATACAATTTTTTTTTTCATTTAGAAGCACTGTTTTTAGACCTTTGAGGGGATACAACCTCTGACGGCATCAAAAGTCATTTTTTAATCATGTTACCCCTGTAATTACCCTGCACTCAAGTCCACAGTGGGTCACAGTTCCTCTCGTTGATTCAAGGGATTCAAAGCATTCTGTTTGGTCAACTGACTCATGATTCATCGCGGTTTACGCAGACCAGGGATAAATCAATAACTGCCTTCCCCACCTTGTGTGGCCCACAGGAGCATAGCCTTTGGCACCCAGGAGGGTAGTTCTGTCCACGTGGCAGCCAGGTGCCAGAAGTCTGTGGCACAGAGCAATGTGAAAACAAGCCCGAGGCGGTTGGCCGAGGTATTTCTGAGCCAATTTTTCTGAATTACCTAGAAACCAGGCAATATAAGTTTAACCAAGGCAGAAAGTTTTGCATTTAGCCAGTGGTAACACTTGGGTGGCATTTGGTTGAGGAGCGAGCTGCCAGCTGCTTCCTCGTCCTAGCCTTACTTTTCTTTTGCATTTTCTTAGCCTTGGTTTTGTTTGTCTTCTTTTTCTTGTTTTCCTCTTTATACCACGGACCCCAGACTCCTCCGTTGAGCCTAGGGTTGCTTCTGGGATCCTTTGGGGGGTACCTGACAGGCACCGCAGTCTTGTTGAACTGTGACAGTCTCCGCAGCAGCTTCTTCACGATGCCTGGATACCTGCTGGATAGGTCCACCCTCTCATATGGATCAGCCGTGATGTTGAAAAGCCAGATACTCTTGCCAGTTGACAAGGTAATCCTCTCATTGTGCCACCGGTTTGGGCCTAGGTTGCTGAAAGCCTGAGGCGGGACCCAGTCACTGTAGCCAGGATTTCCAGTGAGCAGTTTCCAGTGTTGTACCCGGATGGCCGACTGGATTGCGGTGTTCCAAATTCCATAGCCTGCTGCCCAGGAGCCATTTTTCGCCTTGGTGTAGATGGGGTCAATGTTGTGCAAAATATCCACTCGGGGAGAACGAAGACCTTCGCTTATGGTCTCCCAGATATCGTACCCATCTAGCTGAATGTCTTCATCAATCTGTCCTTCAGCCAGTGAAATCAAGGTTGGGTACCAATCGGTGATGTGCACAAGCTCCTTACACACCGTTCCCTTGTTTTTTAGAAGTGGGCTGTGCACAAAGCCAACTGCCCGGATGCCTCCTTCCCAGTATGTTCCTTTGCTGCCTCTGAGAGGCCAGTTACTTCCTCCTGCTGTGGGCTGCCCACCATTATCTGAGGAGTAGATGATAATGCTATTGTTATAGAAACCATACCTCTTTAGAGCCAGGGTCACATTGTGGATTGCTTCATCCAAGCAGGAGAGCATGGCTGCATACCTCCTCCTGTTTATGTTGATAATGGATCGGTAGTGTTCAAAGTACCTGCCAGGGGCTTGCAGTGGTGAGTGGACAGCTTGGTAAGCAACGTATAAAAACAGAGGTTTTGTGGGGTCATGGGAGGCTAAGATTTGCTGCACTCTCTGCGTGTACATCTGTGTTGAATAGATGCCATTGTCATAGTCCCAAGCCGCATTGTCGTTTTCGTATAAGTCATAGCCACATACCCCAGGACTGTCACATTTGTAGTGTGTATAATAATCTCCGCTTCCCAAAAGGGAGCCAAAAAAGGTATCAAATCCTCTCTTGGTGGGCATGCAGTCTTTTCTGTAAAATCCCAAGTGCCACTTCCCAACCATATGGGTTGAATAGCCGACCTCCTTCAGCTTCTGAGGTAGGGTTGCGTTGTCCAGAGGTAGACAGTTTGGTTGGGTAGGTCTAATGATAGAATGCTGAAGTCCCGTGTGTATCTGATACCTTTGAAGAAAGAGAAAACATTTTGTCAAGGCAGGATAAAAGGGACATTCTCCATATAGATGATTCTTAAGTTAAATAAAGTTTCTGTCAATATCAATTCAACCCCAAATTAAATATGATCAATTGAGGAGCTCTATTCTACTTCCCAGGTTTTAAGTGGCTTCACATTTAACACTTGAAGAGCATTTTCAGTACTTTGGAAACTAAGATTTTACCTCTTATCTCAAAGTCTTTTAAAACTTAATTAAAATAAAATATAGTCTTTTAATTACATGACAGAGTGCTAGTATATAGAAAGGAATGCACAGAATTAGAACATAAAGGATTTCACACTAGCTTCTGAATTGTATCCTGAGATAGTGTATTTTAAACTAACACTAGTGTTCTAGAACACAGGCAGAATTATGCAAAAATTCCCGGGTAGCTTGTCAAACAATATATCACATATCATACCCAAACTATTGGGATCTCTGAAAAAGGAAATGGCTTCTGGCTGCAGAAACCAAACTCAGTGTCTATAGCTACAGCAGGAGATTGTTCTTCTAGTTCCACAGGAAGTAAGTGCACTTCTGTTTGTCAATGTCTTCCTCCCCCACCCCCTTCCTCCACCCCTGACCCCTCAGTAAATTGCTTAGAATGAAGTCTAGGAAAGCAGAGTGACCTTTCGATACTGTATGAAAATGACAAGGAAGCTAATCTCGAGCATTTCCCTAGACATTTTCCCTAGGGATTACCCCCCCCCCAGAACTGGTTACTATCATATTAGACATGTGGAGTTACTTGGGAGTCCACTTGCACCTGTTAAGTCATGATACTTGAAAACAGAATTGACTGCAGTTATTGGGCATGCTCAAAATAACTTTTAAAATAGAACACAAACACAAAGGCTATAAAAAATTTAGGTAAAAAATGAAGGTATTCTTGGACTCAAATAAATTGCAAAGATGAAAATTAGGAGAGAAAACCCAAACTTGGGCTAGTTTCTTCGTAAGAATTTTATATCAACTTTTTAAGATTACTAAGCACTGTAATACCACAAGTTACTGTAACATTATGTTTGTTTATAAAACATAATAGGAAACTCAGAAAAATTGTGGCCATCATTTGTTCCACCATTATTTGAATGTAAGAAGATGATTATATTTTTAAATTTTTGTAAATTTTGTTATACAGAGTTGATTTGACTTTGTTTTCAATATACACTATTTATGTATATTAATTATTAGAGTGATTTATTTTATGACTCAGTAAATAAAATGAAGACCTGAGTTTAGAGCCTCAGAACCCACATAGGAAAGTTGATCATGGTGGCATATATATATATATATATATATATATATATATATATATATATATGTATGTATGTATATAAAACCTAGCACTGTTGGGGACAGGTAGACCCCTGGAGTTAGCTGGTGAAAAGTTTAGCTGAATCACATAGCTCTACAAATATGTACACACATAGATTTATAGAACACACACACACACACACACACACCCTAGAATGTCCCCCAAACCAACATTGATCCACATCATTGTCCACAATGGTGTCATATGTACTTTGGGCAAATAGGCCAATTTGTGTTAAAATGCTTAGCAGGTAGTGTGATACAAGTGTGAGTTCCTGAGTGTTAATTGCACATGCATGCTGATGAGGGACTAGGGTCTGTTCTGACCACATCTCATTCTGCCAAGCTGTGTTTGCATCTCTCCCTTCAGTCCATTCAGCATTAGCACTCAGCATTTCACATCAATCACAGTTGTGGGATCTTAAAATAGAGAAACTCCTAAAGACATTTCAGAAGCCTTGTTAAGCGCCAAATTCAGAGGGTGTCACCACTGTTCTCGATAATTTTGATCTAGCTAAGGATCCATAACAATCACATGTCAGATCACTAGTTTCTACATGAAAAATTGAGTAAGGCATACCTAGGTAAACTTGGAAAGAATTGAAGGGAGGAAAGTCTGTATTTGTAAAATTTTATCAATAATTTACAGGACTATGTTATTACTTAAATAATTATCACACATAGACCATACATTGACCCGAAGGCATATTTAATTCCTTTACAAGCTAAAGATTTTAAGCCTTTGTAATTAAATTGGTTGCTCTCACCTAGTGGTAGAGACAAAGGAAGTGATGCTAATGAAAATATAAGAAATGTTTGTGGAGGGGAGAGAGAGAAAAAGAGAGGAGGGGAGAGGAGAGGAGAAGAGAGAAGAGAGAAGAGACGAAACTCAAGATGGGGAAGATGTTAGCAGATAAATGACAATAGTGAACTAAGAGGTATCTGCTTCATTCTGAAGATGGAGAAGTGTTGGCAGATAAATCAGAGTCCAGAGTCACTAATGAATTGAGGTTTCTGCTTCTCTGAAAATAGAAAGGTTTCCACATTGGGGAATTTTGAGCTGATAACATACAGGCTTACCAATAGCTCCTAAGGAATGAGTTTTCAGGTCACTTTCTCCATTAGTAGTTCTGAGGCTCAGACTACAGGAAAGAGTTTGGAGCAGAATGTGGGATCTTGATTAAGTAGGCAGGTGTTGGAATCTGACATACCTGCATTTGGATTTCCAGTTATCGATGAGATTGGGGGCATTGCTTAACCCTCTGATCTTTGGTTTCCTCATTAGGGAAATTTGAGTGATAATTTATGTTGGGATGCTGTGGGCCCCCAAAAGGAGCACAGAGTCTAGGGTAGGGAGGACAGTTAGAAAATGGTAGCTGTCACTATGACCACCTAAAAGTATAGACTGGTGTGCAATGACACCAGTCATTACTTTGTTCTTAGATTTTTTTCATAGTATAATTGCACTTAATCCTCAGTACTGTAGGGAGAAGTCACACCCTGTGTCTTCATTTCATGGTGGGGAAGGCAGAGAGGCAGAGGGTTGTAATTTTTTTTTAAATTTTATTTTCTAAGTTTTTTTTCATTTACATTCAAAATCATTTCCCCTTTCCCGTTTCCTCCCTCCCCGAAAGTCCCATAAGCCCCCTTCCCTCCCTCTTTTCCCCATTCAAACCCCTCTCGCTTCCCTGTCCTGGCATTCCCTTACATCCAGTCTTTCCAGGACCAGGGGTCTCTCCTTCCTTCTTCTTGGAAATCTATTGATATGCGAATTGTGTCTAGGGTATTCCGAGATTCTGGATTAATATCCCCTTATCAGTGACTGCATAACATGTGTGTTCTTTTGTGATTGGGTTACCTCACTAAGGATATTTTCAAGTTCTGACCATTTGCCTAGGAATTTCGTGAATTCATTGTTTTTAATTGCAGAGTAGTATTCCATTGTGTAGATATACCACATCTTCTGAATCCATTCCTCCATTGAGGGACATCTGGGTTCTTTCCAGCTTCTGGCTATTATAAATAAGGCTGCTATGAACATAGTGGAGCATGTGTCCTTATTGCATGCAGGTAAAGCCTCTGGGTATATGCCCAGGAGTAGTATAGCTGGATCCTCTGGGAGTGTCATGACCAGTTTTCTGAGGAACCGCCAGACTGCTTTCCAGAGTGGTTGTACCAGCTTGCAATTCCACCAGCAGTGGAGGAGTGTTCCTATTTCTCCACATCCTCGCCAACAACTGGTGTTCTTGTGTTTTTGATCTTAGACATTCTGACTGGTGTGAGATGGAATCTCAGGGTTGTTTTGATTTGCATTTCCCTAATGACTAAGGATGATGAACATCTCTTTAGGTGCTTCTCAGCCATTAGATATTCTTCAGGTGAGAACTCTTTGTTTAGCTCTGTACCCCATTTTTGAAATAGGGTTACTTGCCTCTCTGGAGTTCAACTTCTTGAGTTCTTTGTATATATTGGATATTAGCCCTCTGTTGGATGTAGGGTTGGTAAAGATCATTTCCCAGTTAGTTGGTTGCCGCTTTGTCTTTTTGACAGTGTCTTTTGCCTTGCAAAATCTTTGTAATTTAATGAGGTCCCATTTGTCTATTCTTGATCTTAGAGCATAAGCTATTGGAGTTCTGTTCAGGAAATTCTCCCCTGTGCCCATATGTTCAAGGTTCTTCCCTAGTTTCCCTTCTATTAGTTTCAGTGTGTCTGGTTTTATGTGGAGATCTTTGATCCACTTAGAATTGAGCTTAGTG
The DNA here is from genome assembly GCA_036184795.1 of Tokudaia tokunoshimensis. Lineage (NCBI taxonomy): Eukaryota > Metazoa > Chordata > Mammalia > Rodentia > Muridae > Tokudaia > Tokudaia tokunoshimensis. Next base: position 34,174,540 of record BTHU01000003.1, read on the forward strand.
CAAGGAGATAAGAATGGGTCAATTTGCATTCTTCTGCATGTTGACCTCCAGCTGAGCCAGCACCATTTGTTGAAAAGGCTATCTTTTTTCCACTGGATGGTTTTAGCTCCTTTGTCAAAGATCAAGTGACCATAGGAGTGTGGATTCATTTCTGGGTCTTCAATTCTGTTCCATTGATCTACATGCCTGTCACTGTACCAATACCATGCGGTTTTTAACACTATTGCTCTGTAGTACAGCTTGAGGTCCGGGATACTGATTCCCCCAGAGGTTCTTTTACTCTTGAGAATAGTTTTAGCTATCCTGGGTTTTCTGTTATTCCAGATGAAATTTTGAATTGCTCTTTCTAACTCTATGAAGAATTGAGTTGGGATTTTGATGGGGATTGCATTGAATCTGTGTATTACTTTTGATGCTCATTTTTACTATATTAATCCTGCCAATCCATGAGCATGGCAGATTTTTCCATCTTCTGAGGTCTTCTTCAATTTCTTTCTTCAGAGACTTGAAGTTCTTGTCATATAGATCTTTCACTTGTTTGGTTAGAGTCACGCCAAGATACTTTATATGGTTTGTGGCTATTGTGAAGGGTATCATTTCTCTTATTTCTTTCTCAGCCTGCTTATCCTTTGAGTATAGGAAGGCCACTGACTTGCTTGAGTTGATTTTATATCCGGCCACTTTGCTGAAGTTGTTTATCAGCTGTAGGAGTTCTCTGGTGGAGTTCTTTGGGTTGCTAAAATATACTATCATATCGTCTGCAAATAGTGATAGTTTGACTTCTTCCTTTCCAATTTGTATCCTTTGACCTCTTTTTGTTGTCTAATTGCTCTAGCTAGAACTTCAAGTACTATACTGAAAAGATATATATAGAGAGGGCAGCCTTGTCTAGTCCCTGATTTTAGTGGGATTGCTTCAAGTTTCTCTCCATTTAGATTGATGCTGGCTACCGGTTTGCTGTAAATTGCTTTTACTATGTTTAGATATGGGCCTTGAATTCCTGATCTTTCCAAGACCTTTAGCATGAAAGGATGCTGAATTTTGTCAAATGCTTTCTCAGCATCTAATGAGATGACCATGTGGTTTTTTTCTTTGAGATTGTTTATATAGTGGATTACATTGATGGATTTCCTTATATTGAACCATCCCTGCCTCCCTGGGATGAAGCCTACTTGATCGTAGTGAATGATTGTTTTGATGTGTTCTTGGATTCGGTTGGCAAGAATTTTATTGAGTATTTTTGCATCGATATTCATAAGAGAGATTGGCCTCAGATTCTCTTTCTTTGTCGGATCTTTGTGTACTTTTGGTATTAGTGTAATTGTGGCTTCATAGAACGAGTTGGGTAGTGTTCCTTCTGTTTCTATTTTGTGGAACAGTTTGAAGAGTATTGGTGTTAGGTCTTCTTTGAAGGGCTGATAGAATTCTGCACTAAAACCATCTGGACTTGTGCTTTTTTTGGTTGGAAGACTTCCAATGACGACTTCTATTTCTTCAGGGGTTATAGGACGGTTTAGATGGTCTATTTGATCCTGATTTAATTTTGGTATTTGATATCTGTCAAGGAAATTGTCCATTTCCTCGAGATTTTCTAGTTGTGTTGAATACAGGTTTTTGTAGTAGGATCTGATGATTTTTTGAATTTCCTCAGTTTCTGTTGTTATCTCTCCCTTTTTGTTTCTGATTTTATTAATTTGGATACTGTCTCTGTGCCCTCTGGTTAGTCTGGCTAAGGGCTTATCTATCTTGTTGATTTTCTCAAAGAACCAACTCCTCGTTTTGTTGATTCTTTGTATGGTTTTATTTGTTTCTACTTGATTGATTTCAGCCCTGAGTTTGATGATTTCCTGCCTTCTACTCCTCTTTGGTGTATTTGCTTCTTTTCGTTCCAGGGCTTTCAGGTGTGTCATTAAGCTGTTAGTGTATGCTGTCTCCCGTTTCTTTTTGGCGGCACTCAGGGCTATGAATTTTCCTCTTAGCACTGCTTTCATTGTGTCCATAAATTAGGGTATGTTGTGCCTTCATTTTCATTAAATTTCAAAAAGTCTTTGATTTCTTTCTTTATTTCCACCTTGACCAAGTTATCATTGAGTAGAGCATTGTTCAGCCTCCATGTGTATGTGGGTTTTGTTTATGTTGCCATTGAAGACCACCCTTATTCTATAGTGATCTGATAGGAGGCATGGGATTATTTCTATCTTCTTATATCTGTTGAGGTCTGATTTGTGACCAATTATATGGTCAATTTTGGAGAAGGTACCATGAGGTGCTGAGAAGAAGGTGTATTCTTTAGCTCTAGGATGAAATGTTCTATATATATCTGTTAGTTCCATTTAGTCCAAGGCTTCAATTAGATTCACTGTGTCCCTGTTTAGTCTCTGCTTTTCTGAACGATCCATTTCAGAGAGCGGGGTGTTGAAGTCACCCACTATTATTGTGTGAGGTGCGATGTGTGATTTGAGCTTTAGTAAAGTGTCTTTTACGAATGAGGGTGCCCTTGCATTTGGAGCATAGATATTCAGAATTGAGAGTTCTTCTTGGTGGATTTTTCCCTTGATCAGTATGTAGTGTCCTTCTGTGTCTTTTTTGATGACTTTAGGTTGAAAATCAATTTTATCTGATATTAGGATGGCTACTCCACCTCGTTTCTTGGGGCTATTTGCTTGTAAAATTGTTTTCCAGCCTTTTACTCTGAGGTAGTGTTTGTCTTTGACACTGAGGTGCGTTTCCTGCATGCAGCAAAATGCTGGGTCCTGTTTACGTATCCAGCCTGCTAGTCTATGTCTTTTTATTGGGGAATTGAGACCATTGATATTAAGAGAGATTAAGACATAGTGATTATTGCCACCTGCCATTCTTGATGCTATCTTTATGTTTGAGTGGTTATCTACTTTTGGGTTTGAAGCAAGTAGGTTACTATCACATTTTTTCCAGGGTGTTGTTTCTCTCCCTGTATTGGTGGTTTCCACCTATTATCCTTTGCAGGGCTGGGTTTGTGGAAAGATATTGTGAAAATTTGGTTTTATCATGGAATATCTTGGTCTCTCCATCTATGGTGATTGAGAGTTTTGCTGGGTATAGTAGTCTAGGCTGGCATTTGTGCTCTCTTAGAGTCTGCATGAGATCTGCCCAGGATCTTCTGGCTTTCATAGTCTCTGGTGAGAAGTCTAATGTGATTCGGATAGGTCTTCCTTTGTGTGTTAGTTGGCCCTTTTCTCTTACTGCTTTTAATATTCTTTCTTTGTTTAGTACATTTGGTGCTTTGATTATTATGTGATGGGAGGTATTTCTGTTCTGGTCCAGTCTGTTTGGAGTTCTGTAGGCTTCTTGTACGTTCATCAGCATCTCTCTCTTTAGGTTAGGGAAGTTTTCCTCCATAATTTTGTTGAAGATGTTTACTGGCCCTTTAATTTGCAAATCTTCACTCTCATCTACACCTATAATCCTTAGGTTTGGTCTTCTCATTGTGTCCTGGATTTCCTGGATGCTTTGGGGTACACGTTTTTTGCATTTTGCATTTTCTTTGACTGTTGAGTCGATGCTTTCTATGGAATTTTCAGCACCTGAGATTCTTTCTTCCATCTCTTGTATTCTATTGTTGATGTTTGCACCTATGACTCCTGATTTCTTCCCAAGGTTTTCTATCTCCAAAGTTGTCTCCCTTTGTGATTTCTTAGTTGTTTCTACTTCCTTTTTTAGATCCTGGATGGATTTGCTGAGATCCTTCACTTGTTTGTTTCTATTTTCCTGTATTTCTTTAAGGTATTTTTGCATTACCTCTTTCAGGATTTCTGCCTGTTGACCCAAGTTCTCCTGTATTTCTCTGAGCGATTTTTGTGTTTCCTCCTCATGGGATTCCATCTGTTGATCCATCGTCTCCTGCATTTCTTTAAGCAGTTCTCATGTTTCCTTTGTAAGGGCATCTATCCGTTGATTCATTTCTTTAAGCAATTTTTGTGTTGCCTCCCTATGGGCATCCGTCTGTTGACCCATATACTTCTGCATTTCTTTATGCAATTTTTGTGACTCCTTTGAAAGTGCATCTACCCGTTGATTCATTTCTTTAAGCGATTTTTGTGTTGTCTCCTTGTGGGCCTCCATCTTTTGATTCATGTTCTCCTGCATTTCTCTAAGCGATTTTTGTGTTTCCTTTGTAAGGGCTTCTAACCGTTGATTCATGGTATCCTGTAATTCTTTATTAGATTTATTTGTGTCCTTCTTGTGATCCTCTAATATCATCATGAGAAGTGATTTTAAATCCAGATCTTGTCTTTCGGGTGTGGTGGGGTATCCAGGACTTGCTGCTGTTGGAGAGTTGGGTTCGGATGGTGCCATATTACTTTCTGTTAGTAACATTCCTACGTTTGCCTTTTGCCATCTGGTTACCTCTGATGTTAGTTGGTCCTGCTGTCACTGGCTGTTGTTTGGACCTCCTGTGAGCCTGCAAAGCTATTTCTGCCCCCCCTGCATTATCAGGATTCCCCTGGCACTGATTTCTGGGGCCTGCCCTGCTCCTGAGTGACTTTGGAGCCCTGATGTGCCTTGCCCCAAGTGATGTTATATTGGGGAGTCCCTGCACATCCAAAGGCTCAGCGTAGTGGATTCCCGGAGCAGAGGTCGCCAAAGGGCGGCTGGTAGGCTCCTGCCCTGTTCAGGGGTGTGTGATCTCTCCCAGAGTCGGGGGGAGGGGGCGTCCCTCTGCCAGGCAGAAGTCCCACAGCAGAGCAGGCGTGTTGGTTACTGCAGATCTGCCCAGCTCTTGGGAGCAGGGTACACACAAGCTGCCCGAGACCCAAGCTATATTATGCCTGTCTGTCTCTGAGCCTGGCAGTCCCAACTACCTGGCCACTGGAGCAAAGATGGTGGAGTGCACTCTGTACTCTCTCCGTTGCGCAGGTCACCCTGCAGAGGGGATGGCCTACAGCAGAGCTGGCGCCCAGACGACCACAGCGCTGTCCCGTTCTTGGGAGCAGATGGAAGCCCCAACAGGCCGTGTCCCAAGCGATGTTATATTGGGGAGAACCTGGGTACCTGTCTTTTCAGTGCAGTCTACCGGAACAGAGGTCGCCAAAGGGAAGCTGGTAGGCTCGCGCCCAGTGCGGGGGGTGGGGGGGGGGAGGGTCCCTCTGCCAAGGAGAAGTCCCACACCCACAGCAGTGCTGGCGTGCTGGTTACTGCAGATCTGCCCAGCTCTTGGGAGCAGGGTACACACAAGCCGTCTGAGACCCAAGCGATATTATGCCTGTCTGTCTCCGAGCCTGGCAGTCCCAACTACCTGGTCACTGGAGCAAAGATGGCGGAGTGCACTCTGCACTCTATTGGTGGCGCAGGTCACCCTGCAGAGGGGATCGAGGGTTGTAATTTTATGAACTGCCTCAATTGCCCACCAGGCTGTGACACTGATTTTGGAATAGCATGGCTATGTCTGTTACTCATTCAGTTTTTAAATTATTAGTTACTATGACTGCTTTCTGAAAACATCCAGGGGCAGTCAAAAATGAAAGAATAGCAAATGTGGCTTATGTTGATCACAGAAATATTTGGAGTTTTAGCAGAACACATTGGGCAAAGGTAAAAAGAAAGTCTTGCCATGTTACCACCCCACACCCCCACCTTCACCCTCGCACATGACTCCTTTGCTTCCTAAAGCTCTGTTATTTCCTAGTCATAGTCAAGATACCAATAACAGTGGAGGTTAAAGGTACAAATTAAAGGTACAAATTCTCTAGCCTTAAGATCAGGTAGAGATGGAGGCAGTGCCTGCTAATCATATGGAAAGCAAGCTGCTGCTTCTCTTTGTTCCTTCTTCCACCAAGAATGTTGGTAGACTGTTTTAATTCAGGCAAGATATTGATGAAATCTGAGATGAGTTTGCCTGAATATTGGGGGTGAACATGGTTTTCACTTCACAGCAGCAACTGTCCAGAAGACAAGGCAGATATCTTCAAAATATACTACCAAATCCCAAGTGAACCAAAGGTAGTTTCTCTCTTCTATGATCTCAACTCATTGAAGGAAGAGTCTAAAGGACCCCTATTAACCAAGAGATCAAAGTTAATGTGTTAGTAATGAGACAAACTGGAAAGGTGTGGAATGCTACTGAACTAAAGAGGAAGCTCTGGGAAGGAAAAGATATAGTCTCTACAGCATTCTAACCAAACATACGGAGCCGGAACTTAATACAGGATCATGCTGTGCTAAGGGTCTCAAAGAAGAGGTGTTTCCAGTTTGAAAGGAATTAAGGAGAGATATGATCAAATGTGTGATCCTAAGCTACAGTGGGCACAACCCGAGAGCTGAAAGAGCTAAAGTGACTCTCAGGAGTAATTGAAAAGAACTGTGTTGTTTCCCTAATTTGATGGGTACCTGAGTCTAATAAAGAAGAATAAAGGCAATATTTGGGAGGGTGCGTTGTAGGATAACAGTATGAGGGGTGATGAATCTTCATTCTAGAAACTAACTTCAAGAAATTTAATGTTTCTGGGTATCCCTGCAATTTTTCTATAAGTATGAGATGGGTTCAAGTACAGTAAAAATATACAAAAATAATTATGGTAAGTAAAAAACTCTCCATTAAAATTTCAATTAGTTTAATGCCTATAAATTAATTTAAGGAATTAGATTCAGTTGACTATAAATTCAGTAAACAAAAAGAGAAGACATAGTAATGAAAAAAACTAATTTGCTCATAAAATATAGTTCATTAAGACAGTAGGCAAAATCTAAGAAATAATAATTCCACTCTATATGAATCAGAATATAAAGAGAAACTGTTTACTGCTGAAGCATGTGCCTCATTTCATATAAGTGCATACTTACTTACTATTATAAAACAAAAGCTAAATACAAATTTAGGATGAGATAAAACTACAAAATTAAAGAAGACACCATAGATGGAAAGACCTCCCATGAGTAAGAATCAGTAGGATTAATATTATGAAATGACCATCCCACCAAAAGCAACAGTCTTCCATCAAAATTCCAACACATTTCTTCACTGAAATTAAAAAAATAGAAACAATTTCAACTTCATATGGAAACACAAGAGCCCTGGGTAGTTAAAACATCCTGAATAATAAAATAACTGCTGGAGTTATTACCATCCCAGATTTCACATTGTATTGCGGAGTTATAATAAAATTATCATGGTATTAACATAAGAACAAACATATTGAGCCAATGGAATCCAGTTGGAGTTCCAGACATAACTACATACACCAATAGACACCTGACTTTTTAAAGAAGCCAGAAATGCTCACTGGAAAATGAAAGCATCATCAACAAATGCTGCTTGGCAAACTGGAGGGTACATGGAGATGAATCTATGTAGATCCATACTTACACCCTGTGCAAAAATTATCTCCAAATGGATCAAAGACCTCAACACAAGGCCAGATACACCAAATATGATAGAAGGGAGAGTAGGGAATAGTCTTGAGCTCATTGGAACAGGAAAAGGCTTTTTGTACAGACTATCATTAGGCACTAAGAACAAGAATTAATAAATTATGTTGTATGTTTACTCCCACATATGGATGTTAGCTCTTCAACCTTGGATATATGTGCTGCAACCTGAATAATCACAGTGGTTAGGTACCAGGATCGGGGCAATGGAGGTAGAGGATCTCCCAAGGAAAGAGAACTAGAATTAGTGTTACAGAGAGTTAAAGGGGAAACTGCAACAGGAGGATTCAATGAAGAAAGAGATTGGGATTAAAGAACACTGAAAAGTATCAAATATGGGTGAGAAGAGCTAATACTAAAGGCCTTTTGGAAATCCATATGGAAACCTACTATGGTAAAAGCTTCCTAACGTATATACGTATATTAAAACAATCTAAATGGAGTCATTGTATAAGGAGGAAGACAATGGCCCAATTATACATCTTATTCCACCAAGTAAAACCTTCACTAGGTTTTACATCTTATGGAATCATTGGTCAAAAGGTCCCATGGACTGCTCAAACATCACAGGCTATTGTCAAGGCTCTCTACCACCTGAGGCTGAACACAACACCTACTTATGTTTTTAACAAGAAGTCAAGCTTGTACCTAAGAGAAGCTTTTACCCTACTGGCAAGTGTTCATAGTGCTGAAGGGATTTTATGCTATGGGAAGAGATAGGTAATCATTACTGTCACCAAGCTACAAACCTAGTGATGTACAACAGTGACCTACCTGCAAGTGGTACACTAGTGGAACAAATGTCATAAGAGTAGCCAACCACTTTTTGACTATATTTAAGGTTCATTTTGTGAGATAAAATCTATGCCTGACTGCAAAGTGGCCAAGAATCTGAAACTAGATAGGTCATAAACCTAGGGGGATACCTAATACTATTATTATTTTGCTTAAAAAGAAAATATAGCAATAAAAATGACCCCTAGTGACATTGCTATACCCATAGATCAGTGCCTTGTTCAGCCTTCAACAGAGAAGTTTCTTTATTCAGTAGACAGTTTTTGCATATGTATGATGTGTGTTAAATTGGTTTTGTTAGCCATCTACTGCTGGACATGGGGCCTATCCCTCACTGTGATTAATATAGGTGTCTTCTTCATAGAGTATATTTTGAAAGATTGCATTACTTTTATTAAAAATAAAGTAACACTCCTGAAATATAGTTGACATTTTGGTCTGGCTACTATTTCATAAAATTTCATAAGATAAGCATGAACCTGTCACTGATGCCAACTCTGGCAACAGCAGTAACCATCATTCTCATTTTCCTGCCAACTGAAAAGAAACATGCTAAGTGGTCCTTTCAGCTTAGCAGACAAACATATGAGGAAGTTTATAATCTTTAAAAGAAATATTTATTTGTATCATGGTAGCAGATATTATAATTCAAAAATAATTCAACTTGTCCAAGAACATAGGATAAAATTAGGGTTTAAAAAATTACACATTTAATGAACTTTTATAACAGAATATAAAATGAATCCTAATAGTTTTGTGAAGATTCTAAAGTTCAGAAGCATAAAAAAAGTGCAAATTGATTTCAATAGGAGGGAAATAGGAGATTGTATTTTATAAATCAAGTAACAGATATTCATAATGTATAAAAATAAGATTACATGTTGCAAAAGGCATTTATCACTTGCTTTTAAGAAGACTCTGCTGTCTTGCAGAATAATTCTATTTATAGGCCTTAATTTCATCTTTCAGTTAATTATACCCTGGAGGTTGGTGCAGCTGGGTATGGGTGTCACAAGAGAATGGCTAATTTTTCACTTAACACTCATTTTTCTACTATCGTCCAAACACAATGCTTACTTTGGGGGCCATAAAAATAATTGAAATGGTCTCTGGTCTCAAAATACTCAGTCTAGTGGATAAGACCAAAAAGCAATTAGAGAACCCTCTGATTAGCAGCAAGCACCCCGGCATACTTCCATTAAGTGCTTATGGGCAGGATCAAAAGACTGCTCATCTGGGGCCATGTTTAGAAATTTAGTACAATCATTGGAGTATCTTGGAGATGCTGATCAAAGGAGTTGAGAGAACAAAGACTAAAGCACATTGTCAAGGGAGCCAGACTCTGAGACAGTTTGTTCAAGAGGAAGCACCATCCAGGTGGGGGCTGAAGAGGAAATGAAGAATGTTCCAGGGACGGGGACAGAGTGTTCAAAGTTAACACTCTGGAAGCATGGCTCTTCACTAATGAATCACTTAGAATGTTTTACTGGCTGGTTTTGTGTGTCAACTTGACACAAGCTTGAGTTATCACAGAAAAAGGAGCTTCCCTTGAGGAAATGCCTCCATGAGATCCAGCTGTAAGGCACTTTTTTTCAATTAGTGATCAAGGAGGGAGGGTGCAGCCCACTGTGGTGGTTCCATTCCCAGACTGGCAGTCTTAGGTTCTATAAGAAAGCAAGCTGAGCAAGCCAGGAAGAGACATTGGAGTGAAAGAATCCTGATTTGTGTTGCTAAAATGTACAGTAAAGTCAGGGAGATTGGAGACTCATTAGCTTGCAGATAGCAGTCAAATTCATTAGACCGTAGACAGACAGGATAGAGCCAGATGGCCGAACTGGAAGCCCAGAAGATACCCCATTTTGGAGCAAAGCAAGAAGTACTAGAAAAAAGATGAGATGAAGCAGTCACTGCAAACTAGAGCAGTGGAGAACTTTTAAGAGTTGAAGGCATCACCTGCCATAAGGTAGCAGTGAATATGAGAGCCAGAAAGCATCAACAAGATGCAATACAAATATACCTTAATAGAAGTCGTAAGAAACACAGAAGAGGGAAGAGACGGTGTTTTGTGAATGGAGGCACAGATGTGGAATAATGGAAATGTGCAGATTGGGAACATGGACAGTATTTTCAGAGGTAGGACTCCAAGTGCTGATGGGAAAAAGTATTGGCAATATATCACCAAGTGAAAGAACAATGGTTGAAGCAAAATGACTGTTGTATTATAAAATGTTTATGACAAAAATGTTTAGGTTCCATGAGGGTGAGTCTTTGTTCACTACTATAGCTATATCACCTAAACCTATATGGGGTCCATGCACAATACATATATTTCTAGAAAGTTGTTAGATGAATGAATAATGTAGCATATTCATAAGGAGAAGGAAAACAAGTGAGACTGTATGTGAAACTATTAAAGATGATTATTTCTATACTGATAATAATTGTAGGAGAAATTTTTATTTTCTGTTTTATAAACTGATAAACTTATATAAAAGTGAAATTTAGATGATTGTATTAAAATTAGTCTTCTATTCAGAGTACCTAGTAATTCTTGTTGAGTCTACAAATTATATATATCATCTATCTATCTATCTATCTATCTATCTATCTATCTATCTATCTATCTATCTATCTATCTATCTATCTATCTGGAATCAAAGTTCATTCAATCATCCATGATGTTTTTCCTAGTAGGAACATCGACTCTAAAGACATTCAGAAGAGAGAAGAATGCAGTGGGCTCAATAGACTGAAACTGTTCTCTTAAAGTCAGAGAAAGATCCTTCTTTCACGAAAAAACTGAATTCAGATCATCTGGCAAGTATCATTCAAATTCCTGACTGTCTAATCTGTTGGTTATCAAATCCTCCTGTTTTTTCTTGCAATTGCCCAGCTGATCCCCAGCTGACTAACATCTACAACATTTATTATTCTATTTAACTAAATGTAGTTTTCCTTGTGGAAAAGGCCTACTAATCAGTCATTAAGTGGCTCCTCTTTGCAAATAGTTTCCATGAAGAGGAACATTCGTCACTATTACAGAGTCTTCTCTCACACATTCTTTTATTTGTTTGGGGGAATTAATTGATATTAATTAATTGATATGATACTTTATCTTTTCAACATCATTCCATGGAACTTGAACTGGCCTCTGGTACTTTCTCCTAAGTGCTAGAATTATAGGGTGCTTCACAGTATGAAGCTCTGCAGACCTACTGTGTAATAATATAATTTTATGTGGAATTTACAAACTACCACATGTCTTTCAAAATGAATACTCCTTCGTGTGATTAATGGATTCTTTGTTTGACAACTTATTTTCAAGAGAAATTTCGAGGAGCAGCTTTGTGGGCAAATTTAAAATTCTTTAATTTACAGACATGTTTCAAAGACACAAATATCACATAAGATAGTGTGCTTGTACTTCAAAGTACTTATAGTTTTCTTTTGTTCTCAATATGATATTAAATATCATACTGAGATATCATATTGAGATATCAGTCTATTAAATCAATATAAGGTTTTTCATGTTCAGTTTTTCTATTCCAAATAGAAAATATACTTAATATTAAATGTCAAACCATGCATGGCCTTAGTAACTATGCCCTAGAAACAGGCTACATTATGGAAAATATCCTTAATACGTGTCTTTGTAACAGTAATTAGGGTATCACAGTAAAATATAGTTCCTGGGAGAATTTAAAATTCTTTCAATTAATTCAAAAGTGTTACCTCTCTCTTTTATATGAATCAGTCTAAAGAGATTAGCTTTTTCTTCTATAGATATAATTGCCATATTTAAGAAATGTGACATCTCTTTGTAGTTTTGCCTTTTTTCTTTTTTTGTGTGTAGTGTGTGTTCTTGTTCACATATGTGTATGGGTACACATATGCCTTCATGTGTGTGAGGGGCAGAGATTGAATATGGGTATTTTATTCCATTGTTCTCCCCTTGGTTTTGAGACCAAGTCTTTCATTGAATGTGGAGATCATCCCTTCCCCTAGGCTGGTTGGTCAATGAACTTCAAATATCCTCCTGTGTTTGCCTAATCCAGCTGCTCCAGCACCATAGTACAGAGATGAGCTACCGTGTCTGGCTATTAAGGGTTTAAGGTGGGTCCTGACAATTCCAATTCAGGATCTCATGTTTGAGCAGCAAGTACTTTTCCAAATGAGCCTTCTCCCCAAACCCAGAAGTCATACAATTTTGAAAAAAAAAAGTAAGTTATGAATACTCTCAAATTTATCTTCATTTAGTGATTCTGTAGCTATTAACACGACAAAAAAGTTCCATTCATGAACAGAATATTTCCTTTTAGCTGTGCTTAGGAAGTACCTGTCAAGCAGCTGAATGTTTCTGCTCCTCCATTAGACTGATAATGTGGAAGTATCTCCTTTCAAACTCATGTGGAACACATTTGCATCTCAGCCCTAAGGCATGTAAAAAGAATTGATACTCAAGTTGGCAGTTTCCAGAAAAAAAAAAAAAAAGAAAGAAAGAAAATACAAATTTAATTTAATAGAAACTGCACTTCTCAAACCCTGAAACATTATGGGTACTGTAGTTCTGGTGATGGTATTGGTGAAGTATAAAGCACCATGAAGATAGGAAATACTGTGATATACTATGTATCTAAATTAGGGGACATTTTTTGTGACTTACAGAGAGCAGAGCAAATAACACAATTGTTTATTCACCATCCCAGCTGCTTTTCTTTACTTTCAGCTTATTACTTTCCAAGGATGTTTATAATTCTAGGATGAAGCGGTTTCCGCTCATCGTGAAGAGCATCGTTGAGTAAATTCACATTAATTGCGATAGCTAGAACTTCTGGCTGGGATGGTTGGCATAGGTACACTAGGATAAAATATATCCATTAACAAGTAACAGGTTTCTTTAATATCTGAAGATGTAGGCCTTAATGTACCTGTGCCTTTTGCCCTTTTATTAGTGTTTTCTAAAGTCCAACAGTGACAATAGTTGAGACTGTTAGATGCACTAAACCACTTTTTGTTTTTTATTTTTATATTAAATTCTAACTAGATCATTTCACTCTTTCTTTTCCTCCCTCAAACCCCTCCCACTACCTGCTACTTGATTCCTGTCAAATTATGGATACTTTTTAAAAATTCATTATTGTTTCACACACATGCAAACACAAACAAATATATATATATATATACACACACACATACACACACACACTCATTCCATTTACTCTTATTTGTTTATATAGGATTTGAAGGCTCATCAACTGGTATTGGATTTCTAAGTAGGGCTTTCATCCCCTATGGAAAACAGTATCTCCTGCACTGGCCCATTTTTTTTTTAATTGTTTGGGATTTGTTATTAACATGACAATATTATGAAGCAATTCATACAAATAAAAATATGGAATTAATACAAAATGAAGTATTAAACTTTAGAAGTAGCTTTAAATGCCACTAGGAAACTAGCATAGTAAAATGTATTTGCTACCATAATATTTATCATAAATTATTTTCCCTATCCTCTGCACTACAAAAGCATAGCTGTTACTGCTTTGATTTTGTATAGCAATTTTTCTTTTCATTTAGTTTTCTCCCTTATGTAAAAAATTACTCAAAATATTTGCTGTATTCAATTCTTAAGGTTTTTAGTATATGAGATATTTTCTAGTGGTAAGAACCACTTTTAAAATCCAAAAAAAATGAATATATGCCCAGATGATCTCTGATAGATATGTCTATTATTTTAAACACCCTGGGAGTGAGAAAACCCCACCTGGCATTATTCTTGCAGCCATCTCTATTCCTCTTGTAACAGTTTTCTTTTTTGGTTATTAGAAAATACAAAAAACATTTTCTCTGTGAGCCTCTAGAGATCCTATGTTTTCCCCAGGAATGAAATCCTTAATTCCTAATGGAGTGATCCGGAATCATTGCACAGAGGGATTGCTGCCGTCAGGTGAGAGTCCAGTACCTGTGCAATAGGGAGATGCCAAATAGAAGGCTCCACACTTTATCACACACACACACACACACACTCTGGAGACTTTTGTTTCTGGGAAATGTCTCTCTCCTATTCATAGATGGATCTCAGAGGATAACTACCCATTTCCTGGATAACAAGTGGGAAAGTAGTGTATCTGTTAGAAACTAGGATTTTGGGGTGATTGGTAGATACCCAAACTGTGCTTCATTTTTGGAAATTCTCATGAGTTGGCATTATAGGCATATTCCAGCATACATTATGGAACAATCAGCCAATATGGTGATGAGAAGCCTGAGATAAGCTCCCAAGCTATTCTACAAACACTGCATTCATAGCTCCAGGAAAGCAGCCATTTAGAAGCACCTGTGGTGGTCACTGCAGTGCATGTCCTTTTGTCTGGCTGTCTTGCCTGCTGTCCTTTTCCTGAATGACTGAAAGCAATCATTCATTCACACTCCTCCTGTACCTTGCTGGCCACCTCCTTTTAACATTTGTGGTGTAATTCCAGTACTGTCCATTCCCACTAACTTGGCAATCCTACAGAGTCCAGTCCTGTCAGATGTGTCTTGCAATTAGGTTCTAAGAGAGAGATTTCCCAAAAGGAGCTTAATTATAATTGATATTGATGCAATTAAAAATGTTCATAAAAGAATGAGAACTAAAATTGTTTTCAAATGTTCAAATGTGGTTCTTATATTTTAATTATAGCACTGAAGGCTACTAGGATAACAAATGATCTGAACTACTAGCCATAAATTATGCATTTCCTATTATTATTTGCCAATATATCATTGCGGTACTCAATGTGATTGATTTATGCTTACCAGTAATTCTGAAATTCTGGTCTACATCTTTTTTGGGGGAGGGGGTTGGTTTATTTTACTTTGAAATGATCAGCCGATAAAATTATGTACCTGAGAACACAAATGGAAATTTCGCTTTGTTTTTGTATTTTTCTCATTTTCAGAAAATGGGATAGCACATTCTCACTGAGTTACAATGAGTGTTAAAAGAGATAATATATTAGAAGAACACTGGAAATATAATATCAGACAATTATAGGTTCAGCAGGGTTATTAGACTTTTGGTTGTCTTAACATACTTTCTAGCCTGTTGCTTGTTTTCTGGTATTACCTCATAGTAATATATAAGATTTTAGAATGTGTGTGTGTGTGTGTGTGTGTGTGTGTGTGTGTGTGTGTGTGTGCACGCGCGCACGTACATGACAGAGGGAGAGGGAGAGAGAGAGGGGAGAAAGAGAGAGAGAGAGAGAGACCAGGACAACTGGGGGAAGTCCTTTTTCTCCTACTACTTTGAGGGATGCAGGGACTGACCTCAGGTTGTTAGATCAGTGAGCACCTGCCAAAGCTGTCTTGCTGGCCTAGTAAGATGTTTGATGAAACTTTCGTTTACCAGCTTTGGACCTGAGGACACAACATACATTCACCTTCCTTTTCTGACTACATACCTCTATAAGGCTGAATTTTTTGCATAAGCTTAAACAGAAACAATAGATAATAAGAAAAATATAGTTATTATCAGCCAGCATTGGCATTAATAGTTTCAAAACAACAAATGATACTACTCTTGTCACTCCTAATCCTTGCTTTGTAGACTGTGGTTATAGTCCATAAAAGGTTTTATTTCCTATACTCACTTTTATTCTGATGAAAGTCAGTAGGTAGAACTCTGCAAGCACCTGCGATTTGGGATCACCAGTGATAACATGGGTCCCTAGGAAAGAGCTGGTGCCTAAATATCTATGAATTATTCTATGATGAGAAGGTTTTGGACAGATTTATCAATCAATGGTAATGGGCCATAATTCTTTATTTAAATTATACAAATCTCCATCTAAAACCTAAATGATAATATTAGGCAACATTATTCTTTCAGTCATTAGGAGGTGCGCTTTGGAGTGACCATTCCAATAGAGAATCCATCCTGGTCTCTGTGGTAGAATGAAAACACATATTTCAAAAAGTGAAAACAGTGTGTGTGTGTGTGTGTGTGTGTGTGTGTGTGTGTGTGTGTTTCATAACTCAAGTCTACATTGAAAAAAATCTATATTTCTCCCTTCAAATTCTCCAATAGTTGGCCCTAGTTTTATGAATAGTTTAAAAATAAATAAAAGGAGAACCATTTTCCCCTCTATGAGCTATACTGAAGCTGAGAGATGTCTAGATTTAGAGCAGATCATGGGGTTCAGCTGAGATCAAGGACCCAACTGCAAACAGAGCTGATGGGACTGAGAACTTCTAGCAATGAGCAGAAATCTCCTGAGACTGCTGGACTGACAGGTGTTGAAACAAACTTTAAATAGATCAAATAGAATGAAGTTCCAGGCAGAACCTTGGGTAAGCTTCCTCTCAGTGCATTCAGAGACTATGAGTTCTTAACAATTAATTAAACCTTCCATGCCTTAATGTGAAAGAAAGTGTCTGTGTTAACTATAATGCACTAACCCAGTGATAATTACTCACACTGTTCAATTAAACAGAGGAGTCCTGGTTTGCAGGCAGAGCAGACTGCTATGGATTAGGCCTTATCACCTAGCTCCTTGGCTTTCCCTTTATAAACATCCTGTTCACAGCTCCCTCCCTCATTTCCTCCCAGCCCCACCCTTACAAGTCTCTCCCCCATTACTCCCTCCTCTACTGCTCAGAGAAGGGGCAGCCCCTCTTAAGTACCACTCTTCCTGGGATAAACCTTTATATAGAGAAAGAAAAATTAAAGCTACTGTTCAGTGATCACAGTGATTACCTGGGTCTAAGAACAAAGTAACCTGTATGAATATGGAAGCTTTCATAGAAAAGTCATGTTTGCATGATCTTAACTATCATAAAATGTTCTCTGGAAAACATTTGGTTGCTATTAGGTACAGATGAGATTGCTTAATCAATATTACACACTGAGTAAATGAAATACTATCCAGTATTGCTTTGTACTATTCCACAAAGTGTGAACCCACACCATATTTGCAGAAAAACATCTGAGTGACTATTGCTGAAAAGCTAAAGGACTAACATCATCAGAAAAAATAAAATAAAATTAACAACATGTGTAAGGAGCCTGGGATAAGGGGATCCTGGGAGCCTTTTGGTTCCAATGTGCTAATAGAAGAAGCTTTCACCAGCAATTGAAAGCTGAAAGCTAAACTGAATTTTTCTAAAATAAGAACTCTTCATACAAAGAGAAATCATGGGCTGGGGAGAAGAAATGGTTCAATGGATTAACTGACACATTGCTTGCTGTCAAGTGTGGGGACATGAGCTTAGATCTCCAGAACCATGCAATGTTGAATGTGTTGGCATGCAGCTGTGATCCCAGCATTTCTACTGTGATGTAGAAGGCCAAACCTGGAGACTTCCCATGAGTTAAGGGCCTGCTAGCTTGATGTATACAATGGCAAGGAAAAAAGAGACCGTTGTGAGATTTTCCCTGTCCAATTACATTAGTGCAGAGGAGGTCTGTGATTGGATGTGGAAAAGGGAGTGGAGCAAAGAGTTGCAGAGAGAGGGAAACTCCCAGAGGGTAGGGGAGAGAATCAAGATGACTTCGGCATGGCATTTACCAGCCACAAGTAGCTATGATTTTACAAGGTTAGAAATGTTGGGATAAAGCTTTTATCATTATCAATTGGCTCATTATTAATTGTATTGACATCTTGTAAATTGTGATATATTTGATACATAAATCTGATTGGTTCATTAAGCTTTAAGAGTCATAATTCGCCCTTCTGGCTGCCATCTGCAGCAGGGAACCAGACAGCTCCAAAGTCTTCTGTGTTTAGCCCACCAGGAGAGAGTGATCTCACAGTAGCAATTTCACTTCTGAGTGCAGAGGTGAGATCTCCACCTTCTCTCTGGAGGGGTACAGTTAGTAGCGCACAGGGCATACGATCAGTAGAGCTGCTGCTACAGGAGTCTTCCCTTCTGGATGCCATTTGCAGCAGGGAACCAGACAGCTCCACAGCCTTCTGTTCACAGACCTTGCCAGAAGAGAGTTGGTCTCCCAGGAGTACAGACACAGGCTTACAGGCCCATAGGAGGGACAAGCTCCAGCCAGAGACAGCAAGACCAATTAACACCAGAGATAAACAGATGGTGAAAGGCAAGCACAAGAACCCTACCAACAGAAACCAAGGCTACTTGCAACATCAGAGCCCAGTTCTCCCACCACAGCAAGTCCTGGATACCCCAACACACCGGAAAAGCAAGAGTTGGTTTTAAAGTCTCATCTCACAATGCTGTTAGAGGACATCAAGAAGGACATAAATAACTCCCTTAAAGAAATACTGGAGAACATGGGTCAAATGGTAAAGGCCCTTAAAGAGGAAACACAAAAATCCCTTAAAGAATTACTGGAAAACACAAACAAACAAGTGAAGGAACTGAACAAAACCATCCAGGATCTAAAAATAGAAGTAGAAACAATAAAGAAATCACAAAGTGAGACATCTCTGGAGATAGAAAATCTTGGAAAGAATTCAGGAGTCATAGATGCAGGTATCAACAACAGAATACAAGAGATAGAAGAAAGGATCTCAGGGGCTGAAGATACCATAGAAAATATTGACTCAACAGTCAAAGAAAATGCAAAATGCAAAAAGCTCCTGAGCCAAAACATCCAGGAAATCCAGGACACAATGAGAAGACCAAACCTAAGGATTATAGTTATAGAAGAAAGCAAAGATTTCCAACTTAAAGGGCCAGTAAATATCTTCAACAAAATTATAGAAGAAAAGTTCCCTAGCCTAAAGAAAGAGATGTCCATGAACATACAAGAAGCCTACAGAACTCCAAACAGACTGGACCAGACCAAAAAGTCCTCCAGGCACATAATAATCAAAACACCAAATGCACTAAACAAAGAAAGAATATTAAAAGCAGTGAGAGAAAAAGGTCAAGTAACCTATAAAGGCAGGCCTATCAGAATTGGACCAGACTTCTCACCTGAGATGATGAAAACTAGAAGATCCTGGGCAGATCTCATACAGACCCTAAGAGAACACAAATGCCAGCCCAAACTACTATACCCAGCAAAACTCTCAATTACCATAGATGGAAAAACCAAGATATTCCATGTTAAAACCAAATTTACACAATATATTTCCACAAATCCAGTACTACAAAGGATAATAGATGGAAAACGCCAACATGAGGAGGGAAACTACACCCTAGAAAAAGCAAGAAAGTAATGTTTTTCCAACAAACCCAAAAGAAAGTAACCACACAAACTTAAAAATAACAGGAATCAACAATCAGTATTCCTTAATAACTTATAACATCAATGAACTCAGTTTCCCAACAAAAAACATAGTCTAACAGAAATATTTTTCATGTAAATCTTCAATTTTATCAGAAAATGTTTATGATTCCTCTTTCAATTTAGTAATGATTTTTATGTCTACCAATTTAACTATTATTTTCCATGATTATCTTTAATTTTAACATTTTTTCTATATATTTCTTCAATTCTATCAGAGATATTTTCCATGTAAATCTTTAATTTTATCAGAAAATGTTTATAATTCCACTTTCAATCAACTTAGAAATATTTTTATTCCTACCATTTTACCTGTATAATTTTCCATGATAATCTTTAATTTTAATGTTTTTCTATATATTTTTTCACTTTTATAAGAAATATTTTCCATGTAAATTTTCAATTTTATCAGAAAATGTTTATAATTCTACTTTCAATCAACTTAGAAATATTTTTATTCCTACCAATTTATCTGTATAATTTTCCATGAAATAGTCAATTTTAATGTGTTTTTCTGTATATTTTTTAAATTTTATCAGAAATATTTTCCTTGTAGATATTCAATTTTATCAGAAAATATTTATAATTCCACTTTCAATCAACTTAGAAATATTTTTATGCCTACCATTTTATCTGTAATTTTTCATGATAATCTTCAATTTTAATGTTATTTTATATTTTTCTACAATTTTATTATAAAAATTTCCCATGTAAATCTTCAGTTCTATCATAAAATGTTTCTACTTCCTTTTTCAATTAATTTAGTAATTTTTTTATGTCTACCATTTTACTCTTTAATTTTTCACGAAAATTGTTAATCTTAATGTGTTTTCTATATGCTTCTTCAATTTTGTCAGAAATATTTTCCATGTAAATCTTTAATTTTATCATAAAATATTTTTACTTCCTTTTTCATTAAAAAATAAAAAAATTTAAAAAAGAGTCATAATTCAACTGGGTTATTGGGTATTGTGTTACTCAACTGTGAGGTTGGCAGTTCTATTTGGTTACTGGAGTGTGGAACTGCCAGCAGAGGCAGGAGCACCATGATCCAACCCCACTGAGAGTTGGTGGGATCAATTTTTTAATATTTCCCACGACAAAAGACCTCTGTTTCAAGCAAGGTGGAAGGCAAGGACTAGGCCTCTCTTCTTCCTTTCACTTTCATCCCTCCATCATGAAATTAAAAAGAGAAAAGAAGAGTCATAAAGAATGCAGAAACCTGTGTGTCACTCTAAAGGAAGACTGGAGAATTGTGACACACACTTAGTACTGAAGTAGGGGTTAAAGTCCATGGGACATGGTGGTGAGCATTGTCTGCTATGATTGGATTCTAGAAGGAAGTCAGTCTGTTGAGAATTTTACATATATTATCATATTGTTTAGTAAAAGTGGATCTTTAAAACTTTAAATAGCAATTCAGCGAATCATCCAATGTCATACTCATATTTGATGTGGAAGGACAAGCTCTAGAAAGCACCAAGAGGGGAAAATTTCTAATAATAACAATATACCAGGACACTAAGGCTGGTTAACTACATGAGAGGCTTGGACGATGTCATTATTGTGTGGGGCTAATTTATGTTCAAACATAAAGAGATACTGTTTAAAGTTTTCTGAAACAACACACACACAGAGAAGACAGAGTGACAGAGAGAGAGAGAGAGAGAGAGAGAGAGAGAGAGAGAGAGAGAGAGAGAAACAGAAATAGAGAGTCAGAAATAGTCAGAAAGAGAGAGGGGGAGGAAGGGAGAGAGAGAATTTTCAGTGTTCATGATTCAGAAACCAAAATGTAGAAATAAAAATTAGATACCTCACCAGGTGTGGTGACATACACCTGTAATCTTGGGACTTGGGTGATGGAATCAGGAAGATCAGGAGTTCAATATCAGCTTCTATTATATAATGAGTTTAAGGGTAGCTTAAGATACACAAGACCCCACTCCCATTCCCCCAGAAGAAAAGGATAAAAAATTAATAGAAACTTCAAACTTTGGGTAATCTTAGAACATAACAACATTTGCAGGAAGTCACAAGAGAGAAGTGTTGGCACAGAGCTTTGCAGCCACTGCACTGAACATCACTCTAGGGGAGTGGAAAGATGAGGACTTAAGGCAGTAGGCCATTTCAAGCGGAGAATACTGGTAAGATTTTTTTAATCTTATGAGGTCCCATTTGTCAATTCTTGATCTTAGAGCATAAGCTATTAGAGTTCTGTTCAGGAAATTCTCTCCTGTGCCCATATGTTCAACGTTCTTCCCTAGTTTCCTTTCTATTAGTTTCAGTGTGTCTGGTTTTATGTGGAGATCTTTGATCCACTTAGAATTGAGCTTAGTGCAAGGAGATAAGGATGGGTCAATTTGCATTCTTCTGCATGTTGACCTCCAGCTGAGCCAGCACCATTTGTTGAAAAGGCTATCTTTTTTCCACTGGATGGTTTTAGCTCCTTTGTCAAAGATCACGTGACGATAGGAGTGTGGATTCATTTCTGGGTCTTCAATTCTGTTCCATTGATCTACATGCCTGTCACTGTACCAATACCATGCAGATTTTAACACTATTGCTCTGTAGTACAGCTTGAGGTCCGGGATACTGATTCCCCCAGAAGTTCTTTTGCTCTTGAGAATATATTAACCCAGAATCTCGGAATACCCAAGACACAATTCACATATCAATAGATTTCCAAGAAGATGGAAGGAGAGACCCCTGGTTCTGGAAAGACTGGATGTAGGGGAATGCCAGGACAGAGAAGCGAGAGGAGGTTGAATGGGGAAAAGAGGGAGGGAAGGGGGCTTATGTGACTTTCGGGGAGGGAGGAAACGGGAAAAGGGAAATCATTTGGAATGTAAATAAAAAAACTTAGAAAATAAAAAAATAATAAAAAAAGATTTTTAAAATCTGCATCCTCTCTTTTTAAATTCTCAGTTAAAAGCCCATGGAGAAGGAATGAGGGGCATTCAGAGTTACTTGCCCCAAACTACAGAATCTGCTTAAATGGCTAGAGATATAAATTTTAACCAAGCGGCTCAGAGCTCCAGATATGGCCAAGCTAATTATACAAGCTGTTATGAAAAGACTTGCTCCCATAGCTCAAGGAAAAGCTGGAAGCTGTAGGAATGATCTCCCAACACGTGGTAGCTTTGCTTCTCAGAAACTAGATGCACTAGAGTTGAGCTTTCTCTTTCACAGATGACTGGAGCAAAGGCTGCAGCCAGCAGTTTCTAACCCAAGTCCTACACATTTCCTGTTTCAGAGCACCCACAGGCAGACAGCCTGGTGAGTGACAAGCAATGAGTGGAGTGATGGTTTACAGCAGTGGGCCTATACCGAGGCATGTCAATGGCAATGTGTGGTAAGAACAAGTCAAACAACAGGCAGCATATCTGGGCAGCACACAGCACCCAGCACACAACACACAACACACAACACACAGCACACAGCACACTGCACACAGCACACGGCACACAGCACACGGCACATGGCACACGACACACTGCATACAGCACACGACACACTGCATACAGCACACGACACACTGCATACAGCACACAGCACACTGCACACGACACACTGCACACGGCACACAGCACACAGCACACGGCACACAGCACACTGCACAGAGCACACAGCACACAGCACACTGCACACTGCACACAGCACACAGCACACAACACACTGCACACAGCACACTGCACACAGCACACGGCACACGGCACACAGCACACGGCACACGGCACACTGCACAGAGCACACAGCACACAGCACACTGCACACAGCACATAGCACACAGCACACAGCACACAGCACACAACACACTGCACACAGCACACTGCACACAACACACGGCAGTCTCCTCTTAGGATCCATCAACATCACTGTGAGGAAAGCACTGTATTGATACCATGTGAGACCATTTAAGAAACCCATGAAATAGTTGCCTGTAACTCTTTTCCAAAAGAAACAATCTCATTAGTTTAACATCCCTTTAGACATCAAGTTGCAGTTCTGAGTGTGAAACTGTAAACTAGCCCAAATCAACTTGAAAGGGTGTTAATTGGTGAGAGTTTGTAATCAAGAAAGAAATGTAATTCAACACTTAATTTTCATTTTAAAAATGTAAAGAGGAGAGTAACTTTCCAATATTTTAGGTATTTGTGATTAGCTAGTGTTCTGCGTTTAATTATGGCCTATATAGTACAGTATTGTTCCATCTAGTCTGTCTCTGTTCTCTCCCACCTCACCAAATAGTCATGTTTTATAGGTACTTGATGCATGTAATAGTACATTTAGCTCTCATCAATCTCTGTTACAGTCTCACTAGGTTAAAGACAAACTTAGTAGTCTTTAGATGTATATTCATACCTTTTAGAAAACAAGACTTTATGGAATCAAAAAGTTTTAGGATAGCATGAAACTTTGTAATATAAAATTAAATTATAGAACTTTATCTAGTGATGGAGTTCCATTTGATCATGTAGAACAATTTTCTTTAACCAAATTTCCTTCCAGTATGCTCCATGGAAGAATGCAATTTATTCTGCATAGAAAACTGTGGAATAAACCATGTCAACTCGGCTAAGCCAAAGTATGCAGATATTTTATTCAACAGAATACAAGAGAGTTTCTGAGAGAAGTTTTAGGTGAGATTAAGACTTAATTCAGTTGATTATGAGTAATCAAATCACCCACTGCAATATGGTTGGGTCTCATGGAATTAGCCCAAATACTTGATAGAATAAAGTACATCTTTCTTGAAAATAGAGTTCTTCCAGCAGACCACCATTTGGCTTACAATGCCACATCAACCCTTCCTTCCTGTGGCTCCATCCACAATTCTATAAGGTTATTCCTTAAATCACTCCCTGTCTCTCCTACCAGCCCTGTTTCCTTACAGAATATTGACAAATGGCAACTATTATTTCAATACTAGAATTGCTTTGTGAAGTGTTTTAGAAACGGAGAGTAACACTGATATTTCTTAAATTATTAGGAAATAAAGAATAATATAAAAGCTCGTAAGTTAAATATTCATCATTATGCTGAAGGAAACTGTTCAGTGTAAAGAAAACAGAGCCAAAATTAAGGAAAAGAATAAAAGTTGTGTGTAACTTTGTTGCACAATGTCTTGTATTAGCATTGAGTTCTCTTTGTCACTCAATGAAAGAATAAATGAGAAAGTTGCTGATTTCACTTTTCATAAATAAAAAAAGGACATCTATATTTAGCTAGCTGAGGAGTCCACAGTTTGTCAGGAGCATGTGTGGGTTTCTTGCTGCTGTGACAAAAAAAAAAACCAACAAAACCAATTTAATGGAGAGAGGGTTTATTCTGCATTATGGTTTATCCATCATGGTGGAGAAGCAAAGTATCAGGAACTTGTTGCAGCTGGTCACACAGCATTCACAATTAGAGATTAGGGGGTGATGAACACAGGATGCTGTTCAGCTTCTGTATTAGTTAGGGTTTATTGCTGTGAACAGACACAATGACCAATAAAAGTTTTATAAAAGACAACATTTAATAGAGGATGGCTTACAGGTTCAGAGGTTCAGTCCATTGTCATCAAGGCAGAAACATGGCAGCATCTAGGCAGGCATGGTGCAGGAGGAGCTGAGGGTTCTAGATCTTTATCCAAAGGAAACCAGGAACAGACTAGGCATCCTCAGGCATCTTATAGGAAGATCTCTAAGCCCAACCCCACAATGACACACTTCCTCCAACAAGGCCACACCTTCTAATAGTGCCACTACCTGAGACGAACATATACAAACCACCACAGCTTCCTTACCTCCACATTATACAGCCCAGAATTCCAGTCAGAGGATGGCACTACCCACAGGGATAAGTCTTTCTGTCTCAATACAATCAAGATAATTCCTCACAAGAATGCCAACATTGCAGTCTCTGAGATAATTCTAGATTGTCAAGTTGACAATCAATCATAACAGTACCTTTCCAAAATCCCATTTGGTAAATAGAGGAGGTGGCAGAATCCAGGGCTATCAAATGAAGCAGAGTTGAAAGGTCAAAATAGCCCCTAATTATAAGCAGCCATTTATGTCAAATATAATATTAATTAAAACTCAGTTTCTTCATTACATTAACTACATTTTCTATGTTCACTGCTGCCTGTGGGTAGTGGCTATGGAATAAGTTATAGAACATCTGGGTCACCAAGTAAAAATCTGTAGGATCATATTCTCTAGTGCAAGATTGTATAGTTACAAATTTTAGTTTAAGTGTTTATTTGTGGAGTTCATCAACTTGACTGTTGAGTATTTTAGTTTCCTTGTATATAGTGTGATAATTGTGGATTTTATTAGCTGGAGTTGTTTAGATAATGAAAAACAATATGAAACAGTTGATGTTTTGTAAGCATTTTCATAAGTTCATTCAAATTGTAAAATAATTATTTTATGTATTTAACATATTGGGTACTGTACTACTAATGGCATCTTATAATCAGTAAATTATGAAATACTGTATTCTCAGAGCAATGAATGAATCTCAAAATTAAAGATCAATGTGCTATGCAATTTTTATAAGACGGAAGTCAGACCAGAACATGAGCATGGACTAGTTTGCAACAAAGAAAATTTGCTTTTATTTGTTTTCATATAGATGAAAGTTCAGTTGTGGGATAAAGGAGGCACCCAAAAATCAGTGAGGGTGACCTTAGCTGCAACTCACTACATTGGGGATATGGAACCTGAAGAGTCTACCTCATGTAGCCAGACAGGAACTCCAGTGGAGCAATATGGATACCAACTCATCCATGAAATGTTCAACCCAAAATTTATCCTATCTACAAGAAGGAGTGGCCAACGAATAATTGGCCCAACCTGAGACCCATCCTATGGACAAGCACCAGTCCATAACACTATTAATGATACTCTGCTATGCTTGCAGACAAAAGCAAAATGTCCTCAGAGAGGCTCCATCTAGCAACTGAATCAGACAGACACAAACACCCACAGCCAAACAGTGGATGGAGCTTGGGGACTCTTATGGAAAAATAGGAGGAAGGATTGCATGCCCTGAAAGGGATAGGAACTCCAAAAGAAGACCAACAAAGTCAAATAACCTAGACCCTTGAGGCTCTCAGAGTCTGAACCACCAACCAAAGAACATACATGGGATGGACCTAGGTCTTTCTGCATATATGTAGCAGATGTGTAAGCTTAGTCTTCATATGGGTCCTGAACAACTGGAACAGGGGCTATCCCAAAAGTTGTTGCCTATACATGGAATATTGTCTTCTATCTAGGTTGCGTTGTCAGTGGGAGAAGAAATACCTAGCCTTGCAGAGACTTGATGTGCTAGGGTTAGGGGTCCCAAGGGTCCCCTATCTGCTCAGATAAGAAAGGAAGAGGGGATGGAGGAAGGATTGTGGGAGGGGTGACCAAGAAGGGGGCAATGAGTAGGATGTAAAATGAATAAGTAAAATAATTAAATTAAATTTAAAAAGATGAACATTCAAATATATGTCCATGCCCTTTATACTATATGGCATACTACAAAATATAATAATTTTTCTCCTTAAAGGCTGAAGCAAGGACCCATCATATTTCAGTCACCTTTAGTTTTATAATTAACTCTTCACCCCTCTTTACTTTCCTTCCGACCTTCCTCTCTCCCTCTCTCCATTCCTCCCTCTCTTCCCAATAAAGTGTCCCTAAAACATAGATGAACAAAAGACAGCTCTATCTCTCAAGGAAGCTACAACCTAGCAATAAAGGATGAGATAAATATCCAGCTAGTGTAGTATGGTAAGTACTTAAACAGTGTTGATGACAGGGTTGTATGGGAACTTAAATGTAGGTCGAGAAAGTTCAAAGTAATGTTATTTGAGGAAATATTGAAGCTGAGATGCCTATGTGAGATAGGAAGTGAATAGTGGTAAATAAGAACCTTGCAAGCAAGGCTGTGCAGATAAACTTTAGACATAGACAGCCAGTGCAGATAAAATTTAAGGGCGGAATTGGAGACATGGAGGGAAAATCGTGTCAAAGCCTGAGTAAAACTAGCCAAGTGTTTGCTGACATTATGTTGCCAAATTAACTCCATAGTTATGAAGATATTTTGAATTTTAATTTATAGGAAGGAATGTATACATGCACTAAAAAAACTGAAGAACCAAAATATATGAAACAACCAGATGTGAGTAAGATGATGCCTTGGGTCTCTTCACAAAAGCTATGATTAGACACCAGTCTATTTTTAGTGCCACAGCAGGATACCGAGGCTCAATGATCAGGGGCAAACAAGCTGAAGCCAAAAGTCAGAACTCCAGAATCCAGATTCTTATCCTTCTCTTTAGACAATGTCTGGTCACTAAGACGAACTCCTAAAATGAAGACAGGTTCCCTATAGACAGCACAACAGCTTGGGCTGATGTCTGAGATGTAGCAGCATCATAGACTCCAGAAGAAGCAAAAGCTGTTCCCTGTAAGAATTAAACCTCAAAAAAAGCAATCAAGTAAGGGAAGCATCTGAATGTATGTCAAAGTCAGGAGAATGTGCCTGCTGTAAATTGTTAGTACCTATTGCAAGGAACTTGCAACTAAGGACCAATGCTTGTCAATAACCTAGGAAAGGAGCCTGTGAGATGCTTTTAATTTTTATGTCTCCAGAGAACACTGTGGTTCAGTTGCCTTGGCTTTGAGATCATCATTCTGTCTAGTCTCTGTGACAGGTATTTGGTTAGTAAACTAGCTGGATATACTCACATCAAGGTAGATACAAAGCAGAAAACATAAAGATTCAAAACAATGTATATATTGATCATTCTTTGAAAATTTCTCCTTTAAGATTACTATTTTATGTATTTCATATTTAAGTGTATTTTCATCTGTAATGTATGCTTACCTAAGTATTTCCATATGTATTCAAGATATATGTTAGAAATTCTTTTATTCAAAGTTATTTGTCCTTATGAAACTTTGGAAGCTAAAATATTTGACTCAAACATCCTCACTAATTCTAAACTTCCTAAACAATGTTTTTTTGCATTCATCTAAAGAAAGAATACAATGATTATACCAAAAAATAGCATTCTACACCATGTAAAAACTTGTGTACTGTATTAATAATTAATCATGTATGAATTTGTTTGCCTTACGATAGTGGCTACCAAGACATCTGTGAAAGATCTCCATTTTCATTTCAGTGCCTAAAACCCAAATTCTAGCCCATGAACTATGGAAATTGAAAAGTAAATGGAAAAAGAGATGTTCATCATCCTTAGTCATTAGGGAAATGCAAATCAAAACAACCCTGAGAGTCCATCTCACACCAGTCAGAATGGCTAGGATCAAAAACACAGGAGACAGCAGTTGTTGGCGAGGATGTGGAGAAAGAGGAACACTCCTCCACTGCTGGTGGAATTGCAAGCTGGTACAACCACTCTGGAAAGCAGTCTGGCGGTTCCTCAGAAAACTGGGCATGACACTCCTGGAGGATCCGGCTATACCACTCCTGGGCATATACCCAGAGGCTTTACCTGCATGCAATAAGGACACATGCTCCACTATGTTCATAGCAGCCTTATTTATAATAGCCAGAAGCTGGAAAGAACCCAGATGTCCCTCAACGGAGGAATGGATTCAGAAGGTGTGGTATATTTACACAATGGAATACTACTCTGCAATTAAAAACAATGAATTCACGAAATTCCTAGGCAAATGGTCAGAACTTGAAAATATCATCCTTAGTGAGGTAACCCAATCACAAAAGAACACACATGGTATGCAGTCACTGATAAGGGGATATTGACCCAGAATCTCAGAATACCCTAGACACAACTCGCATATCAATAGATTTCCAAGAAGATGGAAGGAGAGACCCCTGGTCCTGGAAAGACTGGATGTAGGGGAACGCCAGGACAGAGAAACAAGAGGGGGTTGAATGGGGGAAAGAGGGAGGGAAGGGGGCTTATGGGACTTTCGGGGAGGGAGGAAACGGGAAAGGGGAAATGATTTTGAATGTAAATAAAAAAAAACTTAGAAAATAAAATTAAAAAAAAGAAAAGTAAAATGTCACAAAATAGTGTCAACAATGAAGTACTTACTGCTTTTTATCATTATTTTTCAGCACAGTTCACATATGTTTCTGATTCTACTGACTGTGCGGAAATAGGCAGCAAATAAAGCCAATAATGTAAATACACATAAGCGGACAGTTCAGCATTTATAATTTTAAACAAGATTAACAGCAATAGGACTGGATTTTTCCTCTTTTTTAAAACAAGTTTGCTCTCTGCTTTAACCAAAAGCAAGTAAAAGGGAAAAGGAATTAACAATGAGATAATCAAAGCAAGTGAAAGACAGAGGCGAGCAAGGCCAACTGACAAAGGACTCCAAGAGTACAGCCTAGAGGACAGGGAAGCCACTCAAGGAAAAGCAGGAATGCTCATCGTGTGCCAAGTTTCATGTGTGACATCACTGGTGTTTCTTTCAATAAGTGTCCCGGAGAAACTATTTTTTACCTAGTTATAATAAAAAATAACTTTTGGAGTTATTTTGCAGTGAGGGGAAGCAAATATTTCTCCTCTGAGGAATCTTCACATATGCAAGCAAAGTGTCACGCCACCGAGGGGATGAGAATGTTCGTAAGAAAAAGCATTAACTGACAAATAAATACAAATTAAAATAGGGTTGAAATGTGAGGAGTGTCTTCACCTGAATGATATTAAAATATAATTTTGCTTTCTTATTTGAAACAAACTGAGATGTAAAAGAAGGGGAATTAAAATATTGGTCTTAATCAGGAAAGAATGGTGCTAACTCACAATAAACCAACAACTGAGACTAGAGCTGGAGATCCACCAGGGAACCACCAATCAAAGGTTACCAGTTCTACTTCATTCCAGTCAAGAAAAGGTGTCATCAAAAAAACAAACATCACATACTTCTGAGGATGAAGGGAAAAGGGACATTTTCACTATGTGTAAAAAGGACACATTTACTGTGTGTGGGGGTGTAAATTAATCTGTCATATAGAGACAGTAGCATGGAGGTTCTTCAAAAAACAAAACAATAACAAAAAATAAAACTAGGTGTTTTTTTCATCTTATGTCTGAATTTATACCCCAAGAATCATTCAGTTTACTATAGAGACAGATGCATACTCATATATATCATGACACTGTTAAAAATAGCTAAATAATTATGGTAATAGCCTACGTGCTCATGTGGACCAAAAAATATAAAATATAACCTCCCTACATAACACACACACACACACACACACACACACACACACACACACCACTGGGCCTTAAAAATGAATAGAATTAGAGGTCATTAAGGGAAATAACACAGACTCAGAAAGGTAGGTATTGCATGTTTTTGCTAATATATAGAGCCTATGATAAAGAAAAAGAAATAAAGGCAGTAAAGTAAAGCAGGGGCTGCTAGAGATACTGCAGGATAGGATGAGTTAAGGGTACGTGCAGTAAGATGAGTAACTGTGACCCAAATACATTACATGCATATGTAGAAAGGTTACAATGAAATGTGCTACACTTACTATATGCTAATGACATTTCTAAAGTGTGGCCGGTGCCTTCAGCTTGCATGGTTGCAACCAAACTGAATTGTGGCCCCTTGAATGGTTTAGAGTAATTTTATTCTATTCTGGTTTTATTGCATATTTTTCAGGCATGCTTAAAGCAGAGAAATTGTAGGTGTGGTGAGTGGACTGTCACATCGGTCCTGGAGTCAGGAATGTATTCCAATAATCTGAAAACTTAGATACAGTGGGTTGAATGAAATCATCTTTGATCCAAACTCTGAGGATCCGACTGGTCTTGCTGTCACTCAGGACTATATTTCTGTTGCAAAGTTCCAACAAACTGAGCTGTGAATAATCTCAGGTCACTCTGCCTTTTGACAGAGTTGTTCAGGAGCAATGGCTACAAACAGAAGAGAAAGGAGGCAGGAAAGTAGCCGAGAAACAGCTCAGCCAGGAGAACAATTTGATATTACTTAGACAACTGGCAATTGCCTAGTTTTCATTCTCACTGTTGTTGCTAAGCAGAATTTGAGAATAGACACATTTTTAACTAATTAGCATTCATACTCAGGCCAGAAACTTGGTTCACCCCGAGTACTACATCCATCTTAACCACACTAAACTTCAATGTTATTAGTGAAGGAGGGAGTGAAAGGTAATAGACGAGGCAGTAAATTCTCTAGAAGTTACAGTGTGTGAAACCACAGATCTCTCAAGAACAAGATATCAACATGTATGGAACCATGAAGACAACCTAGATGGGACACAACTCACATAAACCATCCCCTAAATAAATGGAGTTTCAGAAATGGAGTCAGTTTCGGCTCAATGTGGTTGCTAAGAAGATTTTGAAAATAGATCTATTTTTAACTAATTAACGAATCAGCACTCAAACTCGAGTCAGAAATGGTTGAACATTAAGAAGCTTCCGTTTTTATTTTTCAAAGTTTTTATTCTCATTTTATTTGTTAAATTTTGTTCATGCGTATATTGTATAAACATTCATGTCCATGCTGGCGCAAGTGACCATGAATGTTGTGGAGGCTGGAAGGGACACTTGGTGTCCTGATCTGCCACGCCCGACCTCATTTCCTCAAGAATGGGTCTCTTGATGAACCTGCAGCTAGGATGGCAGCAGCCAAGCCTCTGCAAACCTTCTGTCCTTGCCTCCCATAGTGCTGGGGTTACAGGTGGCCCTGGCAATGCCTAGACTTTTATGAAGGTTCTGGGAATTCACGCTCATGCCATGTCACCGTATTTGCATAAGTCCTCTTAACCCTTGAGGCCCGTACATCTTATTCATATTCATATCCTCTCAGGATCCGCCAAATAAGTCTCATTTCCTAAAGACACCTGTTTTCCCAGGCTCGTTGCAGGCGCTGTTCTTGCTGCACTAAGGTCCAGCCTCCTGATGTCTGCATCTCTCCCTGGCTCAACTCCAACACCACCTTACACTTTACCATGTGCAAATCACACACAGCAGATAAACTGAGTTCCTGTGTAATCCATGTTGGCTTCTAACATTTCTCGTTCTGTTTTCATTTCTACTGCGCTGGAATATTGTACTCTCTGGAGCTTTCACTTAGCTAGGAGCAAAGCTTGCCTTGTCTTGAATTAATAAAAATATAATAGTATTTTTAAATTCCTGTGTTTTGCTGGATGGTGGAAGCTCTACCTTGCGGAGTTTAAGCCATGGTTCTGTTTCACACTTTGCATGCACTTCATGTGGAAATAGGTTTGCTACTACCCCTGCATCTTACTATTGCTTGATAATAATTTTCCTTCCCTTTGTTCTATATACATAACCTTGAGCACCATGTGATCAGACTAGAGGGTCTACCACTTTTTCTTGGCTCTCGGTTTACTGTCAAATGTTACTCAATCCACTTCACTATCCACAATGAGTATTCTTCTAATGCCTTGAACTCTTGGTTACTTGACTTCTCCTTTTCCCATGAGTCTTCTCTTTTGAGCTATGGTCTCCTATGGTTATGATCTGGAGGACTTAAGAATCACCAGTTTTTAAAGGCATAAATTACAGTTTGTAGTACTCCATTTCTAATCACTGATACATTTTTTTTCCTGCAAAAAAAAATCTGAATCTATTGAGACTACTAGTCTGCCCATTCTACCCATCTGTTTCATCATTCCTATCCTTTCTGTCTCCCTGTTGAGTGTTCATGTATGAGCAGGGTTTTTTTCCATTATCACTATGCCATACTCTTTTCTTAAACTCCAATTCTGTCTCTGTCTAAGAAGTGGCAAAGCCATTCCCAGAGGAAAAGCTAAAATGATACACACTCATTGCTTTGGTCTGAATGTATCCTGGAAATTTTCATGCAACTTAATTACCAATGCAATAGCATTAAGTTGTGGGATCTTTAGGCAGTGATTAATTCATGAAAGAGGAACAATATGAATAGAATTAATGTTCTCCTATAAAAGATGTAAAGAAGAACTTTCTAGACCCTTCCCCCTTTTCTGCCAAGAGGACAAATGAAAAGTCGATACTTTTGATACTTACCTGATCCTAGCTCTGATGGTGCCTTAATCTGGCATATTCAGTCTCCAGAATGAAACATACTTCTATGATTTACAGATCACCTAGGTTAAGATTCATTGTATATCCATCTAAGTACACTGATACACTGATCTCACTTTAAAGCTACTCCCCTCCAGTAGCCTCTTAGTTCTGACCTACTCCTATTGGGTTTCTCTTTTTCATTGCCATCCTTTCCTAGATAAATATTTCATATTATATTCCCCTCAGGTCCTAGCTCATCTGCTCTCCAGACTGCTAAACTTGTCTCCTATCTTGAAAGTGAAACAGCAGCTCAACTTGTGTTCTGATTTCTGTATTACACCAATTTAATTCTTCATTGTTCTATGCTCATTCATTCTCTTCCTTTCATGGTACAGCCATGACCAACTCTTACTTCTTCACTAAATCCTCTCTTCTCCAACAACTCTCTAAAGCCTTGAACCCACCATGTGAACATGCATGCATAGCACACACACACACACACACACACACACACACACACACACACACATTCAAAGTAGAGCCCTGACTTGTAAATATTCATATATATCACACACATATACACACGCACAAAAGTTTAAAAGGAGCATCTTCCCAGTAATTTTGTTACTCTCCAGGATTAGCAAAACTTCCCTCTCCATTGGACCCAGTGACTTATTCTTGTTCTGATACCAGCCCTTCTTGCAAAGCACTTTTTTCTTTAGTGTTTTCTTAAGCTGTCTGTACTCTCTTTTCATCTATAGCAAACCTTTGTGAAACACGCATTAACCTTCCTGCTCATCTGTACCCTCCCACCATCATTTTGTGCTGTTCTAATAGCTTCTGTGGTCATCACTGACTCTACAAACCATCAGTGGCCTCCATGTTAGCAAATCCATCAATTTTGTTTTTCTTCTCACTTGATTTCTGTGCATTTTTTTGACAAAGTTCCTTTTTATGTGTTTTCTCCTCTTGGGTTTTGAACATTGTCTATCTTATATTTTTATATCTCATTGATCTTCCCTTACCAAGAACAATAGCTTTTGAGTGAAGCCAATTGTATAAACCTGCTATTAAAATCATAATTGCCTACAGTGTACACAAAATATTACCATTTCAGAAGACAAGACCTTTGAAATTATAGCCTCAACCTTTAACAAAACCAAGTGTCCCATCACCCAACTAGTTTAAGAAAACTCAAAACACTATGACTCCTGTGATTTTACCTGAATCTTTTCTGGAGCCATGCCCAGATATAATGGCCCATTTCAAGTGTTACTTCTTGTTATACGCTTCCCCCATCTCTTGAATCTGAGGTAGAGTACAATCACTGACTAGGTCATCTTCAATTACATCAAGCAGAGGAAATGAGGGATCGGTTTAGTTTTTCATTTTATTTTAGCATCAAGTAGTACTGATAGTATTTCAGAGATTTTCCTTAAAATTGAATGAGCCATAAAATATGAAAAAATGGTATATTTATTTTGGTAAATAGTATCCATAATGTTTGTTCCAACATCACTTAGATTCTAAGTGATTTTCAACTGTCCTAAGCTGTGACCCTTTAATACAGTTCCTCATGCTCATAAATGTATTTATTCCGATTTCAGAACCCTTGCATGCACTGTAACCTCAGTCAGGATGACTTTCTTCCCTGTTGGCCCTGAGTTCATTACATATCAGCATTCAACTGTGAACTGGGAAGCTGTCCCCTCACCAGACCTTCATTACACCCTCACAACTAAGAGAGGAGCAGGTGACAGATGCTAACTGGCAACACTTTTAAGGCATCGGAGCAACTCTGAGCCCCAAGGTAATGGACTTTAATTACAAAGAACTTAGTGGTCCCAAGTCTAAACCTTGTTGTGCTTTGGTCTAAGATGTGTTGGTGTGTGTGACTTTTGCTAGGTAGCTATGAACAAAGTCCAGACAGGGCACTAACAAAGACCAAAGAAACAATCTGACCCAACTCTAGCTTGATGAACCAGTGAGCTTATTGGAGTTAATCTCATGAGCATTAGATTCTCAAAGGCAGCTGCACCACTGTGGGGTGGGATGGGAGACAGACCAGAGTGGATGGCAACTTTTAAATCTGAAAACAGAAGTTCTCTGCACAATGTGAAGTCAGCTTGAACACTGTGAAGGGTCTTCCTGCCCAGGTAATTATTCCTCCTGGTAAAAGCTTGGGAAGGATTCTTGACAATCTTGTGGCTTCCTGAGCATTCTGAGTCTTGGAAGTTTCCACGGATCCTTGAGCCTTTTCAGTCTCCCTCCTCCCTTCAGTATAAAATATTTCCATTCAGAGGAGGAAATATTTATACAACAGCTAGAAATCACCAAAGATATTCAAGAACTACTTTTACAAGTTAGTGTCTACAACCACAGTAGAAAGATGTTCTGCACACTTGTTTGTTCCTAGTGTTTGCTTGTATGCTAAATTCAGTAAAGGAAATCTGAATTTAAGCAGAAGAGAGATAAGATCTGGTCAATTAAAGAAAAATCTATGGTAGACTGGTGTTGAATTGATTTGGTGTGGCAAGAAAAAGATAAAATCCTGGATTAAGTTCCTAGTTCCTTGTCAAATAAGCAGGTGCCTAAGGTTTCATCATTTTAGAATCAATTAGCCATCAAAAAAGATCTATTCACACACACACACACACACACACACACACACACACACACACACAAAGTAGAAACCAACAGTCCAACAAAATTGTGTTCTGTATTAGAGAGGTTGTCCATGGCCTGGAAACATGCTAAAGGGATTACCATGGTGTCCTTTCAGGGACATGCTGGGGGCAGGGCAGGTAGAGGACCCTCTGGGGACCATCATTTCTATAAGTTGTAAGCCATATGACTACCAAGGGTATTTTATCAATGTAAGTGGTAGCAAATTGAGAGCAGTACAAATTATTTAAACCATACTAATGTAACTAAATTTGTTCATTAAAAATACATTTTATTTTCTCTATAGAAAAAAAATCACCCCAAATATTATATTTTAAAGCATGTTAAAACCGGTATTTTGTTCATCAAATTCCCTTTAATGTTTGCAAGTATTTACATAGCACCCTCCCAAGTTCTCATTTGAATCAGTGGCATTTTAATTGCTCTTTCCTAAAATTATGACTTTAATAAAATCTTGGTTATATTTTAATTCAGGATTTGAGCATAATATTTTTAGCTTTTGAAGTTATGTGTTAGCACGGAGAACAGTAGTACACAGAAAAATTAACAAACATTTCTGGGTTCAAATAGACAAATGATGTCATAGTTCTTTTTTAGTTTCTCCTCAATCTCCTCAATATTTGTTTCTGACAAGGGGACAAGATAGAATAGAGGTACACTTCAACCTTTACTATTGAAATTGATACTGTTTCTGTCACTGTAGAACTGACTACAAGACATGTAAATTAGGACGAAGATTTTTAAGGGATGAAGAGACATCATAACAACCATGAAAAACTGGCATAATTGTTCTCAGAAACCCTAGAAATATTAACATATAGGCTACCTTTATGCTTCTATAGATCTGTTCATATAAACAGATATAATCATTTCTATTTAGAAATGGACTGGGTACTTTCTCTTGGTCTGTTTTTTTTTTTTTGTCTCCTTCCTTCCTTTTGAAGGAAGGTAAAACAGTTCCCTTAAGTAATTTCCACACAGATCGTCTGTAATTTTAACCAATCATTTTGGTTGTTGATGGAACCCTCAGGGGCTTGAAAAATATCAATTGGTTCAGAGTTGCTGGCAGAGTGATTTAGGAAAGCAATTTCTTATAAAATACTTTTCTTTCTATTCTTTAAAAAAATTTCCCCCTAGAATCGCTTTTCCCTCTTGGCATAAAAGTAATTTGCTTTGTAGTTATTGGAATGATTAAGTTAAAATAAAAGAGTGTAAATCACATTTAACCCTGTTCACTGGTTGAATGAAAGACAGTGAGAAGGAATCCAGTTTCCCTCTTCACCCTTGGCCCAGTCTGTTTTCCATTTTGTTATCTGTCTCCTTTTTTTTTCTTGAACTAGATAAAGCAGGGACTGTACTTGCTCTACTCAAATTAAAGCCAACAGCTCTTCTAATGTGGCCACCACCCTGTATTTACTTGTAATTGACATGCATAAATACAATGATGTAGACACAAAAGGGTTTTATATCAAGAAGGCTTGTATGTCGAATGACATTTTAGCACCAAAAAATGAATGCATCAAAAGACGAAGATATTTTGATGATTTTAAAATATCATATTTTCCAAAGTGAATTACCACTTCTGTAGGGATAGGATTTCTTGTGTATTGTGTGGAAGCATCACCTGTCAATAAAAATCTGATGGTCAATAAATTGAGGCAGGAGTAAAAAGGTGGGGCATAAAAAAGGGGGCAGGGGTAAATGTTTTTAAAACGTAGGGCATTTGGCAAAGACAGAGAGGAACGCTAGGAAAGTGTCAGGTGTGGGAAGACTCTCTGCTCAGACTGGGAGGAAGTCAGACATATAAAACAGAAGAGAGGAAATAAGCCATGTGGCAGACAGAATAGTATAAACAGGGTATTTAAGTTATGAGCTAATCGGATCAGGCCTAGCTTTGGCCTGGGCATTTTTTAATAAATAGTAAGCTTCTGAGTCATTGTTTGGGAACTGGGACATGGGTGGAAAGGACCGCAGTTACATACCTCAAGTTTTCCACATGAGCAACACTGAACATTAGATAGTAAAAATAATAATGAAATCAAAGATTCTTTTTTTATACCACTTCATAAATACATCTATATGGAGAAATGATTTATGTCTTTAATATGTAAAACTCTCCCAAATTTTTTCTAATTTACAAAACCTTCATTTCTGTTTGCCTCAATAATAATAACAACATATTTATAATATTGTAGATTTGCATACATTATATAACTTCTCCCCATACATAGCATTATAGTTTAGCAGTAGGTTTCATCAGGCTGAGGCAGGAAGATCACAAATTCAAGGCTATCCTTGTCTACATACAGAGTCTCTTGTGCCCATTGTCTCATGTGTGGGGATTACGGACATTCATGGGCTTGCTCTGGCTTCTTAGGTGGTCTCTGGAATCCAGGCTCAGGTAGGTGTGCATAGTTACACAACAGGCTCAGGTAGGTGTGCATAGTTACACAACAGGCACTAGCTAATAAGTGCCAGCCCCTCACTCCTGGCCATCTGAGATAGTTAACAATGACGGATTTAATTTTGTGTTCACCCAGGCTCTCCTTGCTTAGATCAATAAGTACAGAACCACACTCCAGCCCACTATAGTTCTTCACACATGTAATGATTGCTCCCGCCCTCTCGAGTTGTCTGTTACTTTGCCAGGCATCATGGTCGATGCTTGCTAGGTCTCCTAAGCTCATGCTTCCTTTTGTCAGTCTGCTCTTAAAATCTGGTACTTTGAGTTGAATTCAGTTCTCCGGATGTGTTCTCAGTGGCTCAGCCTTCCAGAGGACTATGGCCTTCCTTGATGGGAAGTTCAGTGTCTGTGGGCTGTGCATCTTACTGTGAACTTCCAAGCAGAGAACTAAGATTTTTCTGTCTTAGTTGTTCTAAAGCCAGGTTCCCCACATCCTGTAGAAGTGTGGTTTATTTTGTTGATCTTTGTTGAGCCTTTCCTATTTCTTGAGGCTTTCTCTCAATCTTCCTGCCATTTATAAGTCTTGAAAAGAGTTGCTTTCTCATGCAGTGCATTACCTCACCCTCCTGTTAATTTTAGTAAATGTGTGCCTTCATGTGAACTATGTTTGAATTTGAGGTAAAAGTACTTGGGTTAACGATGAATACTAAAAATAACTTTGGATGGCAAAAAAACCCCAACATTTTATTCATTACTCACTCTATTTTTTAATTTAAATCAATTGCCTTTTCTATAAACTTTCCATATTTAAACTAAGACATAGCATATGTTTAACTTTCCCTGATTATCATTACACTACAACTAATTTAAACAGTGCTCTTTTTACATGCAGTCTTTGTAAATAATGCAAGGTTCCTTTTAGTGATTGCTAATGCCTTTAGTGACTTCCTCCATGCAACCACTTGGTTAACAAAGAAGGATGTTTAATCATGGCACCTGTAGTAATCAATGATTTCTAATGTTTAAACTCTTCTCTTTTTGGCATGGCACATTTTATACCTTCAGTATTGTGATTTCCTTCATTGTCATGAGTCTTCAATATCTATTCTTAATAATTTCATACATGGATCTATGTTTAAAATGCAGCATGTAAATTAATCTACACTGCTTCATGATTTAGCTAACTGCTCTTACAGTCTCTTAACTAAGAAAATCTAGGGGTTTCAGTGGGAGGATAAACCCTGTGTGAGGCAGTACTGAAAGTAGTCACTAGAGGGCAATAGAGGGTTAAGAAATAGATACCAAGCTGTGGCCTGGTCAAAAGGACAAATAGTCCAATTGGACCATTTAGGATGGGTAGTGAAAGCCAGTTCCTAGCTCTTTGTATGAGAGGTTAATCTCAGTCAGGCTTATCCCCAAATTCCAGTTTAGAAGAGAATCATGTGAAGACATGGATACTATCATGTCCAAGTCAGCTAGTAAGCAC
This sequence comes from Tokudaia tokunoshimensis, assembly GCA_036184795.1. NCBI lineage: Eukaryota > Metazoa > Chordata > Mammalia > Rodentia > Muridae > Tokudaia > Tokudaia tokunoshimensis. Next base: position 34,214,594 of record BTHU01000003.1, read on the forward strand.
TCAACCAATCACAAAGCAATATCAAAATGTTTCTACCAAATCTAGGGCAGATGTCAGACAACAGCCATGGCAACAAAATCCTTAGTGTGATGGTGGAAGTGGTAGTCTGTATTGAAAACTAAGATCAAAATGGTGTAGGGTCAGCATTCATAGACTCAACGTATTGACTACCTACCACGTGTCTACTAGAGAACCAAAATATCTCCCATGGCAGGAACAGCTTTGTAAAGGAGTATTATGCCTATTTCACTAGAAGGAAACTGGGAACAGGGTGTTAGAAGTTTGGACAGCATAGCCATGTTTGGTATAAGCAGAAGACATCATAAGTGTATTGCACAGACTTTGTTAAAAGACTGTAGGCCTGCTGCTCTAGTCATGAGAATGTCTGAGAGGAAACTTGTCTGGGGGCTTGGAATGGGGGATCTGATGGCAATTTGTTCCAAGACCTGACCCTCCCTGTTAGTCTCTGTAGAGGGTCTGTCTTCTCACTAGTCACTCACAGTTTGAAGTTCGTTGTATAGTGGTTGACAATGCGCAAACAAAACTATTGACACATTTGGCTTTCTTTAAAGTCTTGAGGAAAACATGTTACACTGTAAGTATAATAGATAACTTAGATTACTTGTATGCATGTAATGAAATAAGTGCAAAGTACAGTATTGGTTTTAACATCAGATAAGATATGCACCATTTCCCCAAGTATTAGGTACATAAGTGCAATACTAGACCAAGTTAGTGAAAATGCATTAAGTCTTTAAGGGTGGATACACTTCGAGGGCTAAAAACACATTGAATTTGTCCATCTGTACATCTAGGTAGATGGATAAATACAGTTTAAGATAAAATAATCAGGGAAAGCTTAACAAATGAACCTGTAAAGAACTGGCTAAAATGACAAAGACCAAGTACTCTGAAAAATAAAGGTGACTCCAAAGGTTAACTCATGAAATGATAAGGTCACTGCTGTCATAGATGCATGGCATGAGATTAAATGAAGTTGTTTGAGAAGGCCTGAAACTTAGAAGGAAGTATTTCTAGAAGATATTTCTAATATTCTATGTATTTCTAAAACACTCTAGAATGAGCTATAAGTAATAGTAATAAGGCCAATTCTTTTTTAAAGTATAGTTTTCTATTTTACCATTCTGGGCTTCTAGGATCTTTCTCAGCAAAGGAGTAATTAACTATTTGGAATTTTCTAAAGGGACTTCTGGTCTCCCAGAGCAGCTAGTATTTTAAATATTTGAATGAATGTGTTACATATCTAGATACAGAAGAGCTATTGACAAGGACTTTCCATGGCTCTACCCTCTTCTGTCACATATAAATACAATATTCCTTTCAACTAATTCAAATGTTCCCTTAAAAATTAACAGATACAACTTCCATAATTGTGTTTTCTCATTTAAAAAAAAAAACAAACTCATTTTCAAGAAGTTTCCAAGAAGTATGAAGTAGAAAATGCTTCAGATTTATGGACTACAGGCCCACAATCACATTACTTGCTTATATTTTCAATTGTGTAAAATTTTTATTTAAAATTCATCATAAATACCAAGAAAGTAAACAATACACCAATTTCAAAATCGGCCTCAAGCTGCAAAAAGGTTTTTTTCCCTTTAGGTCATTTAAGGCTCAAACATAAAAAGGAACTTTCAACATCATCTCTCTTATCTTTCACTATACACATTATTCCAAGGATAAAGATTCCCACAGTACTGATGGGCACTTTTTTTAAAGTATCAGAACAATAGATGGAGATTTATCTCACAGGCGCAGGACAGCTGGTCCCAACTCACAGCAGGCAGCAAGGAAGCAACGTGCAACTTCCAAAAGGGGGCTGTTCTAAAATGTCCACAGACATCCCACACCTATGTTCTAGGAGCCGTGGAGCCTCTTAGAAACCATCTGGGGTTTGTTCTAGTGAGGCAACTTTCTTCCTTTTGCTGTTCTCTGTGTACTTATTTGTCTCGTGTTATTTTCATCTCCTCTTCCTTCCTATAAATGGAGCCCTGCTCTTTTCTCTCCTTTCTCAATTTCTTGACTGTTTTCTTTAGCATGTGTGAGCATCTGTTTGCGAGCCTATGCCAGATGGGTACAATTCATTATTGGGAAAATCTGAGGAGAAAGGAGATCAAGGCTGTTTTCACATAGACAGGGGATAAAAGAAGGGCGGGGCTGAATAAGAAGATACTGGTCCGAAGTGTACTGAAGCCGCCTAGGGTTCCAGCAGAGGAGAGGCACTGTATAAACCCAGGATGAGACTGGTCTTTAGCAGTGCAGGAGATAATACTCCACTTGCCATCCCTCCACCAAGTGTAAGCAAAATCTATCAAAATCAACAAGTCTCCTGGTTGTTATGGAGATAGTCACTTAACACAATACATCAACTTCTATATGGTCTTAGCTAGCTGTGTGGTCATCTCAGTGACTGTATAATTAAATAAGCAAAAAGGGTTGGGAAACTCTCCGAAGCCCAGTTGATCTGGCAAGAGCTAAGTTGTGGCTCTACTTGTAAAAGAAGCTCTATGCTCCCATGGGCAGAGCTCAATAAATACCGTGCAAATTCTAATGACTGACCAGTTGAGTGTTTTCCAGTCTACTGTTGCTTCGCATATCTTCTATAACTATAACAATCCCCATTTATAGCTGAGGTAACTGAGTCTTAAAATATTAGAGATTTAGTGGCCTATGTCTTATAAAAAAAAAAACCGGAACTTTAAAGCACACCTGTCAACTCCAAATGAGATTTTTGGATTCAAAATCTGCTATTATTTCCCACACAATATACTGGTTCTTCAAAAATGTTTAACCACAGTCTACACTGCAGGACAGTCCTATCATGGTTCAGATTTTAATGTGTTTCTCAGCAATCATTAATATATAGTTTCGTCCATCATAAGGAGCTATGTCCTAACAGTTCCTGGTTTAGAGCCACTGATATTAGGGAACACTGAGGTCTCCCATGAAGACCTATGGAAACACCTGTGCTGTATCAAAGCCATCCCCTCCCCACGTGTTGAGTTTTGAAGTTTGGGGAGACTAAAGCCACAGAGCAAAAGTAGATGTCATCTCCCTGACCCCCACCTTTCCTAAACACACAGGGATCTTGATGGTTGTGGACTCCTGCGCAGCACAGACGACTGAACCATGGACAAATGCAGTGAAGAATGCTGGTCTTGCCGGGCAGTGGTGGCGCACGCCTTTCATCCCAGCACTTGGGAAACAGAGGCAGGCGGATTTCTGAGTTTGAGGCCAGCCTGGTCTACAGAGTGAGTTCTAGGATAGCTAGGGCTATACAGAGAAACCCCATCTCCGGGGGTGGGGGTTGGGGGGGGGAAGAACGCTGGTCTGAAGTGCGCTGTGTGAGGAGCAGTGTTCAAAGCGCGCCCCCTGCAGGCACCTTGGTCCCGGGTGTTCCAGTGCTGGAGGGAACTCAGATCTTCACACCTTTAGACAGTGTTTTCCCGTGTTAGGGGTTAAGTTTTCATGCCAAGCATGCTTGAGCTAGCATTGCTCTTTCAGGCTTGCCAGTGACCCTTCTGGTCATGAAAATAGCAAGAGATGCTGAATGCAGGTCTTTCAAGTTTTAAAGAAACTGTATTCCTCTTCATTGGAACAAAACATCGTGACCAAGTTTAGCTGAGATAGAAAATAGTGTGAAATGTTCTGAGTAAATTGAGTGCTGTTTTTTAGCATCACGAAATGCCAAGTTTGTAATTTTAATAGAAACAAAGGATACAATTCTAAGATTTTCCCACTGGTTTCCTGAACTCAGAACCAATTCCTTCACGTTACTTCATCTCAAAGGTTTCCTCTTTATATGTACCCTTTGGAAAAAGAGCAATTTTTGGTTTTCCTTAAGTTGCCTTATTTACCACTACTTAACATTGTGTCTCATTTTATCGGTATATATGTCTGAGATACAAACATGACATTTTACAGTGAGGAGAAGCTCACATATCAGAATTTAACTGACAAAAACCGAAGATATACCTGCACTTCATTTCAGATCCACCTCTCTTAGGAAGGTGACATACCCCGGACTGCATCCTCTGTCTATTCCGCTGCACTATATACAGTTCACAAGAGATTAGACACTGCCACTCACTTTTCTTTTTGTGCAACTACAGCAATTCACCACATTTCACACTGAGCTTTCAAACACTTGAGCTTTGAACATCCATGAAACAGCTCCAAAAATTAAAAAAAACAAAAACAAACAAAAAAGCCCAAGACCTAAGGAACAAATCATTCATTTACAAGGTAAAGTGAAGGAGCACACAGCCTCAGTCACAGAGTTCACCGGTAGAGGGAGAGGAAGTGGACACTGCTTCCCAAGATAAGACGGAGGAAATCATAGCAGCTTTACCCTTGGGCATCAACTGCTTCACATCCCACTACTGCTATTGAAGAAATAGTGACTCCTCCAGTCTGTGGGTCAGAGGCCAATAGAAATCCCATTTTGCCAGGAAGACGATGGCCCAGATACCATTGACCACCATTGTTGAAACCTCACCTAGACAAAAGCCTGACATCAGATAGCACTCACTGGGCCAGAGAGCCTCAGCTTGACCTGCCACAAGCCCTTGGTGAAAGACTCAGATGACTTAGAGACACAGTTGTTGAGAGCAAGAGGGTAGGACGCTGCTAAATGAAAGGATGCAGAAGGCAGGAGTGGGGTTCACGCTGGGAAGTGCCTTAACAGAGAGAGCCTTGTCTTCTGGCAACTAAAACCAGCTCTTATCCACAGAATTTACTCACTGAGTACAACAGCTCTGAACTTGAAGCCAATGGGCCATTCACATTCTGGAGCTACTTAGGCATGCTTCACTGCTGTAGACCGAAGAACTGGAAAGTTCCAGAACTGTATATGACTTCACAGTAGCATCCCTCCAGAGGGGAGACTGATGACATCTTGAAGGTGGAATGTCCGTGATTTTATCTGTCTCTGTGTGGTGGTTGCCACCCATACTCTCAATGCATTCAGGAGACAAACATTAGATGAACATTCCCAACCAGGTATAGGGTACCCTCCAGGGACTCTTCAGGAGGGAGGGGAGAGCTAAGTGTGGCACACAAAGTCCCTGGCACACATACACATACAAAAAGAAAAAAAAATTCTGCTACTGTGGAAACAGCTCTGGCAGACATCAGGAACTTTTCAACGCAGACTCAACAACAGTACAAGCCATAGGAAAAACAAGAGCTCAGTGTTCAGCTAGTCCCCCACCCCCCACCCCATGTATAGACATAGCAGTATCTAACTTGAGAAATTGTAAAGAAGGTGCTGGAACGCTTCGACAAATCCACATGGATTCTTGTTCTGGTTTGTTTGTTTCTTAAGCTACACAATTAGCAAGACTCTTATTTTACTTTAAATAAAAAAGACAAGTTGGCAATACTGAACTTATATAGATAGCACACTTGTAATCAACACAGTATGATGGTGTTATATTTTAAATTTTTAAAATGTTTTTATGTGCCTTTATGTGCCTTTATGTGCCTTTAACACATTCATCTAACCTTTAGTGTGTGCATTTTCCTCCTTTTGGGGGCAATGTTCTTTTTAGTTTCTTTTTGTTTTGCTTGTCTGTGTTTCCCTCTTCCTAGTCCCATATATGTGGTCTTATTCTGACTTCACTTTATGGTTTTTTTCTCTTAAATTCTCATGATTTATTATTGCTAATACCATTATATTTAACTGATTTCGTTAATACTCCCAAGTCCCAGATGACCTTGAACTCAGAGATCTCCCAATCTTAATCTTCTGGGATTCATAGCCACTATGCTTCAAGATCTCCAAGCCAAGATCTAGGTCAGAAACTTGTATCTCCCAGCCTCCAGATTAGGATTACAGGTGAGCCTTCTAATTCTGGATTGTAGTTCATTCCAGATATAGTCAAATTGACAACCAGGAATAGCTACTTTATCCCATTTGTTTGTTATGTTATTTTGAGATGCTCTCATGTAGCCCATGTTAGCCTGGCACTTGCAAGAAAGACACATTGGACAGAGGAAGCTGAGATAAACTCAGAGAAAGTCCCCTTCAGCTACAGCCACTTAATTTTTGACAAAGGTACTAAAAACACACACACTTGAGGAAATATTGCTTATTTGGTTTTGTTTTTTTACCCAAATGGTGTTGGGTCATCTGCAATTCAACTGTGTTTTTAAGTGTAGTAGAATGAGACTAAAATTGTATTTCTCACCCTACACAAAAACTACAATTTATTTTTTAAATCAAAGACCTGAACATAAGAACTGTTTATTGGACACTGTTTGAGGAAACCATAGGGAAAACTCTACAGGAAATACTTAAGGATTTTCTGAACAGACAGACATGCTATAGCATGGGAAAGAATCTTAAGGATTGCCCTCTGGGATGCCATGGAATTGGAGAAGACCTGTACAGCAAAGAGAACAATCACCAGTGGGAAGAGGAGACCTGCAATATGAGAGGAAATCTCTTCAAACTCTGTAGCAATTTGGGATTAGTATCTAGGATATATAAAGAGCTCAAAATATTTAGCAACCCCCATCATCTAATCAATAGCTCGGCTGATGAGATTAAAATGAGAAAGTGAGTTGAAAAATATTCAATATCCATGTCATCAGGTGTAATGACTATTTCTGGTTGTCAACTTGACTATATCTGGAATGAACTACAATCCAGAATTGGAGGGATCACCTGTGTTCCAGATTTTGAGGCTTGAAGATGCAAGTTTCTGACCTGGGATCTTAGCGTGGAGATCTTGAGGCATAGTGACCTTGAAAAGCTTTGGCCCAGGCAAGGTAGTACATGCCCTTAATCACAGGAGACTGAGGCAAGGAGATTTCTGAGTTCAAGGTTAGCCTGGGACAAAGCAAGTCCCAGATCCAGGCGTGGTGGTACACACCTTTAATTTGGACCACACCTTTTGCTGGAGACCTATATAAGGACATTGGAAGAAAGAGTGACTCTTCTTTGCCTGCTTGCACTTATTGCCAGCACATCTGTTGGAACCTACTTCTACAGAAGACCAGCTAAAACAACTAGCCTCATGGGACCGAGCAACTACTAGATTCTTAGATTTCCTATTTGCAGCTGACCATTGTTGGGTTAGTTGGACTACAGACTGTAAGTCATCAAAATAAATTTTCTCATTATAGAGAGACATTCCGTAAGTTCTATGACTCTAGAGAACCCTGACTAATACATCAAGTGAATACAAATGAAAACTTTGAAATTTTATCTAACTCAGTTCTGATGATTGTCATGAAGAAACATGTCCATTCTAGTGCTGGAAAATGATGTGGGGGAAAGGGAACATTTTTTTTTTCTGAGGATATAGCTATAAACTGCTATAGTCACTGTGGAAATTGCCATGGAGTTCCCTAAAAAAAACTGAAATATGATCCATTCATACTGCTTTTGTATACCTGACAGATTCTAAGTCAACACACCACAGAGGTACTTGCACATCTATGTCTATTTTAGCACAAGTCACAACAGCCAGTTGTGGAACTGACCTAGATGTCCTTCAACAATGGATAAGCAAATGTGGTTTGTGTACACAACAGGACTTTATGAGACCACAAAGAAAAGCAAAATCGTGATATTTGGAAGGAAATGAATGCAGCTGAAAATCACCATGTTAAACAAACCAGACTCATAAATATTGCCTGTTTTTCTCTGACATGAACCCAAATTTAAAAGTGTGTGTGTGTGTGTGTATGTGTGTAATTATTGCTTGTGTATGTAGTTCATAAGTCTAGAAATGAGATCGTGAGATAAGTAAGAGATCTTAAGGAGGTTGGGAATTCAGGATGTTAAGGAATATAAGGTAATATGAGAGGAGATGTTGGGACTAATCCAAGAAAAGGAAGGGACAATGGGTGAAAAAATTTTCTGAAAGGGAATGAATAAGGACAAAGCTACCTGACACATATATATGAAGATTCCATGGTGAAACCCCATTACATTTCATGTTAGTCTAAAAAAATGTGATAAATAAAACATAATTTGATGAATTAAAATATATTTTTAGTGATTTAGGCACTCGCAGCATGGAATTCTTTTGGTAATCCTAAGGTTGGGTAGGGAGTCCTGGGACAATTCCTTATATGAAAAATTAACAGCAACAGACTTTAACATGGTGTCCAAGGCCTTGTGACAGCAATGGTTCTTTTACATTTTGCTTTCAAATAACTATTGCTACAATTTAATTTAAATATTAATTCTTAAACACCAGTTTTTCCTTGTTTTTTTTTTCTTTTTTCTTTTAAAGTCAAGTTGAAAAGACTTTTTTCTGAGGTGAGTAAACAGAAATGTCCTTTATGTATGGAAAAATAATCACTGTACAATTTAGCAGATAATAAAATAGAAAAAAGTATTCAGCATGGACACATATTTGAGAAGAAAAATTGTTCATTCAATTTGTTCTGTTCCATTGAAGCCTTTCTTTACTTTCTTTGAAGTCAATCTTTGCATGGTGGACCATCTGAGACCAGGGAGGACTCTGCATCCTCTCCACTTGTAGCACAGACATGTAATCCCGGGCACAAATGTGCTTTCATATTGCAGAACTGGTTCTCATTTACATACTGAACACAAAAATTTGTTTTTTTATACTTATTATTTATTTATTTTTAAAACAAGAAATATTAAATTGTGAAAAAGATTATAAACTGCTTATATAAGGAAAAAGCAAAAACCCTTAAAAGCAAGCTAGAGTTTTTTTCCTTCAAGGCTTAAGTACCTCTATTAGTTTTATGATGAAATAGCAATCTTAAAACTTTTATGAATGAGTAACATGCAGAGTCCCAACACAGACCTGACATCCTGTCTGGATAACATCTTCCATGTTAAGACTTAGCAATTACCATTTTATATTCCATGCTTAGTTACCCAAGCAAAACAACTTCATACTGCCTGACATATACAAGTGCAGCAAATCTTTGTAAACCTCTTTGCTGTTTTGGGAACCATTTAAAAAGAAACTGTAAGCCAGAATATGGAAAATTATAAATGCAGCCAGAGGTTGCCTGGGATGTAATTAGAGATGCCTTCCAGCTGTTGCTACTACCTGGAGCCTCTTCACCAGAGTTGCTCCTTCCAAATACTATAGGGGGAGGGGCAAAAAGAGAGGAGGGAGGGAGTAAGGGTGAGGGGAGGAATGGGAAAAGAGACTAAAGTGGAAAAAAAGGAGAAAAGGCAAGTTATCAGATACTGATTCATTTAGTGATTTTACTTAAAGCACTGCTTGTACTGCGTATTTAACAAGCACGACTTCACTTTTCTACCTTAAAAAGAATGATGTAGAGACTTAGCTGAATCAATGGATCATGGCCTGGTGACTTCCAGATAGGCTTCTGTTAAGATCTTGCTTGCTTGTACTTCCCCACCTGGTAATTTTAGAATATCAAATGAGAATAGAGACTGGACCCATCATTGAAGCCTTTCAGGAGCTGTCCAGGCTTCGGTCCACCTTTATTACACTCTCATTGGTATCAGGGTGCTTGTCCTGGAAAATTCCCACAACAGGACCACCACTGTATTGAGTGCTTCTATGCTTAAGACATTACTTCATAAAAAAATAGAGTTTAATGGGCAAGAGATATATAAAAGCAACAATCAGTGTTTAAAAACTGTGATGGTTTCAATATGCTTGACCCATGGGAAGTGGCACTATTAGCAGTATAGTCTTATTGGAATAGGTGTGACCTTGTTGGAGGAAGTGTGTCATTGTGTTGGCAGGCTTTGGGATTCCCTAGTGCTCAAGCTCTGTCCAGTGTAGAAGAGAGCCTCCTCCGGGATGCCTTTGGATCAAGATATAGAACTCTTATCTCCTGAATGATGATACTGGACTGAACCTCTGAAGTTATAAGCCAGCCCTAATTAAACATTGTCCTTTATAAGAGTTGCCTTGGTCATGGTGTCTCTTCACAACAATGAAACTCTAAGACAAAAACTTATGTGCAATCTAGCAATACAAAATGTCGTCAATGTTATTTCTTTTTTTTTTAAAGATTTATGTATTTTTTTATTTATATGAGTACATTGCAGCTGTCTTCAGACACACACCAGAAGAGTATATCAGATTGCATGACAGATGGTTGTGAGCCACCATGTGGTTGCTGGGAATTGAACTCAGGACCTCTGGAAGAGCAGTCAGTGCTCTTAACCACTGAGCCATCTCTCCAGCCCGTCAATGTTATTTCTAATGATCCTATATGACTTCATGTTTATTTACATGTATGGAAATTAATATTTTTACTTATAATAAATTCCCTTAAACAGACACAAGATAATTATTTATATAAACATATACATACATGCGCATGTGCACGCACACACACACATAATCTTCAGACTCCATGTCTTGATACAAACTAGTCCCTACATAAGGATTGTTTGCTTTTCTCTGTAGATATAAACTAATACAGAGGATTGGAGAAGACAGTCAATGGCTTTCATTTTCAAGGTTAATATTCCAAACCAACTTCATTTCTGTAGTTCAAATTCACTTTTCCTTTCCCTAGTTTGTGGGTACATCTTGAAAACACCTTCCTTTAGAGCCTTTGACCTCGCTAAGTTCCATGGTATTCTCTCTTTCCTTTAGGCTGAAGCCCTCACTTGGTTACAACACACTCTCCTTTTCTACCCCACCAGCATTTTTAACAACCTTCTAGAATCAAACCACTTGCTTAAGGAGTGTATGTGTGATGCAGTGGCTGGATGGTTAAGTGATCTTCTGTTTTGGCAGTTTAAAACATAATAAAAATTTAATTACAATTGGAACTCTGAGTAGAACATTTCTTTTTCAGGCAAACATTATGAAATTAAGTGTTATGACACCGGTTGCTGTGGGGATTGTGCCGAGTGGCTCAACGGAGCATAACCACATCATCCAATCGTAGACTGTGGGGAAATAATTTCTGTCCATGCTTAGTTCAGCATTCTAACTCATTAGCAGTCCAGCCTCTAAAGAGGCACGCCATTTCTTTTCAAAAACCTTCTGTTTAATGTTTCGAATGCACAGACTCGGATGTGGTGACTCAGATCCTCGGCACTGAATCACGTAGCCAAGTATGAGTCAGAGCAAGAGTGCCCTCACAGACCTTCAGCTATTTGAACTCGAGGGAAGTATGTAAACTTGTGCATAACTTCCTGGTCTCAATGGAGACAGAATTTTTAGTTGTTATGAGATGCCAGAGCAAGAGAGACCCAGTATGAGAGGGTTTTCCTGTTTCATCTTTTCTAAACTTAAACATCTATTAGGACAATCTTGGTTCCATTATTAGTTATTTCCCTTAAAAAGATCACAGTGGCCACTTGTGGCATTTTCAAGCAGCTGCTGTATCTTACTTTATGCTAATTTGCTGTGGATTTTTAGGCCATTTGGCAACTACAGCCAGCACAGGATTAACTATTCCATCAGAATGTGTTTACTTGGCAGAGTATCATCACAAGAATATTTTTTCTCTCTGAAAGATGAGATAAACACATAAAGCCAAATGGCAGAGTTTAGAGTTGTTCTCCACCTCATATTGCGGTTCAGGTCAATTGGGTTAATGTCACGATACCCCAACCCCTAAGCGGAACTTTATCTGTGAAAGTATTAGTTTATCTTTTTTGTTTTCCAAGGTTCTACTGACTCACCATTAAGTAGCATTCTCTCCTTCTATCCCATGAGAGTGGCTGATGACTTGTTCTCAATTTGTAACATTGCTGCTATTTTTCTTTCAGTATTTTAAGTTTTCTTCAACAGTTCCCTTTTCAAGGCCAGCAGCACATTTACAGGACTGATATGGAATAGGAAACCGTGATGAGACGATGGTAAAGTAAAAATGGCAGACAAGGTTATTTTCATACACATGCGTGGCACCTAATTCTTGCCAGATGGGAGCGAGGAGTGTGCGTGAGTAGTGGATAGTCACAGAAAATCAACAAGCCTTTTCCCTTGGAAGAGTTTGCCCAATATCGCCAAGGAAGCTTTCACCACCTCTACCTAGGAGGGAAAATTGGTCTTTTCTTTGCCTTCTCCAACTCCTTTGCCAGCAATGTGGCTCCAAGGCTCCCCTCCAGGAGTTCATGCAGTTGCAAAGGCTTTGTGTTGCTGCTGCCAGAAGAAACATGGATGAACCATGTATTTGGGGGTGTGACAAATTTGAGACCGTTCTTTTTTTGTTTTTATTTTCTAAGTTTTTTTATTTACATTCCAAATCATTTCCCCTTTCCCGTTTCCTCCCTCCCCAAAAGTCCCATAAGCCCCCTTCCCTCCCCCTGTTCCCCATTCAACCCCCTCTCACTTCTCTGTCCTGTCATTCCCCTACATCCAGTCTTTCCAGGACCAGGGGTCTCTCCTTCCATCTTCTTGGAAATCTATTGATATGCGAATTGTGTCTTGGGTATCCCGAGATCAGTAACTGCATACCATGTGTGTTCTTTTGTGATTGGGTTACCTCACTAAGGATGATATTTTCAAGTTCTGACCATTTGCCTAGGAATTTCGTGAGTTCATTGTTTTTAATTGCAGAGTAGTATTCCATTGTGTAAGTATAACACATCTTCTGAATCCATTCCTCCATTGAGGGACATCTGGGTTCTTTCCAGCTTCTGGCTATTATAAATAAGGCTGCTATGAACATAGTGGAGCATGTTATGTCCTTACTGCATGCAGGTAAAGCCTCTGGGTATATGCCCAGGAGTGGTATAGCCGGATCCTCTGGGAGTGTCATGCCCAGTTTTCTGAGGAACCGCCAGACTGCTTTCCAGAGTGGTTGTACCAGCTTGCAATTCCACCAGCAGTGGAGGAGTGTTCCTCTTTCTCCACATCCTCGCCAACAACTGCTGTCTCCTGTGTCATTCTGACTGGTGTGAGATGGAATCTCAGGGCTGTTTTGATTTGCATTTCCCTAATGACTAAGGATGTTGAACATCTCTTTAGGTGCTTCTCAGCCATTAGATATTCTTCAGGTGAGAACTCTTTGTTTAGTTCTGTACCCCATTTTTAATAGGGTTACTTGGCTCTCTGGAGTCTAACTTCTTGAGTTCTTTGCATATATTGGATATTAGCCCTCTGTTGGATGTAGGGTTGGTAAAGATCATTTCCCAGTTTGTTGGTTGCCGCTTTGTCCTTTTGACAGTGTCCTTTGCCTTACAGAAACTTTGAGACTGTTCTTAAGTGTGTCTTTTTGTTAATAAGTGAATTCAAAATGGTTTAATTACAAAATGCTATATATAATATAAATATGAAAAAGTTTGCTATTGAACTATCTTATCTTTAATAGCTATATGTAACGTTGGCATATCTGAAAGAATGAAAATGGAACTTTGTACAAAAGAACAAAGACATTTCTTAGTAAAATACATGTTTAAGAGTGTGATATTCTCTGCTTCTGATATTGATGAGTTATCATTTTTACATTTTCTAACTTTTTGATACCTATATATTGAGCAGGATTACAAGCTCAATGTTTCATTCATTTATTCATTAACTTGGCAACTTCTCTCCCTAAATATGTGGTTTTTTTTTTTTTTAAAGCCAGAACATTTCAAACAATGACCCAGGAGTTCTGAAGCCTGGTGGAAGGTTTGTGAATCTGCCTTGGAAGGCAAGTGCTTGGTGTTGGGAACCTGCCAGGTACCCTGCTTTCATGTATGTGCCTTTCTTTCAAAAATGGCATTTGAATGAGAAGTTCCTCAGTGGGAAGGAGTCTGTAAATCACAGAACACATTTCAAGTCCGACAAGAGAATAAGCCAATGTACCTATAGCAGACATGTGCAAACCTGCCGAGTCCTGTAGTGGGAATAATGGCAGAAAAGTAGCGTGTGTACTGTGTAGCCCCATGTAAGCATAGAGAGGCCAACAGAAGAGGGCCAAAGATGGGGCGGGGATCTGAGAAGGTTTCCAAAACTTGAGTAGTAAAATTACACAGATGAGTCAACCCGGCTTGCCCCAAGCTTCACGTTATGATTTAAAATAGTGGGTAGGGAAAATAGAGAATGGAGACAGTCAAAGCATATGTGAAAGATTTTAACAAATGTCATGGAGTGTGTCACTTTGGAACTAATAAAATTTTGTGTGTGTGAAAAAGAGAGAGGAGGAAGAGAAGAGGGGAGAGAGAGAGAGACAGACACACACACACACACACACACACACACACAGAGAGAGAGAGAGAGAGAGAGAGAGAGAGAGAGAGAGAGAGAGAGAGAGAGAGAACACACACACACACACACAGAGAGAGAGAGAGAGAGAGAGAGAGAGAGAGAGAGAGAACACACACACACACACACACACACACAGAGAGAGAGAGAGAGAGAGAGAGAGAGAGAACACACACAGAGAGAGATACAGGAAGGATTTGAAATTGTAAAGTATTCCTTAGACTTCCCTTCATTGAAGAAAGAGACTGAACTTTATTTCGTATCAGAAAGAGACTGCTTCTTAGAAATCTATTGATATGCGGATTGTGTCTAGGGTATTCCGAGATTCTGGGTCAATATCCCCTTATCAGTGACTGCATACTATGTGTGTTCTTTTGTAAGAAGATGGAAGGAGAGACCCCAGGTCCTGGAAAGACTGGATGTAGGGGAACGCCAGGACAGAGTAACGAGAGGGGGTTGAATGGAGAAAAGAGGGAGGGAAGGGGGCTTATGGGACTTTCGGGGAGGGAGGAAACGGGAAAGGGGAAGTGATTTAGAATGTAAATTAAAAAAATAAAATAAAATAAATAAATAAATAAATAAGAAAGAGACTGCTTATAGCTATTAATTTAAGATCCAGGAAATGGATATTTGGCCTTACGTGTTAGATTAGGTAGGGCCGTATGTTTTAATTTCAAACTTGGGAATGGTAACTAAGAGGACTGTATTGTATGAACTATGTATCTCTATAGACTTACTGAGACTTGCTATAGCCACACTGTTGGCACAACTGTTTATTCTTTGGCCCAGAAGGCAGCAGCAGAAGGCAGCAGTGCTACTCCCAGGCTGGCTTACAGGCTGCACAGCAAGTGCTGTGTCCTGGAGAACAAAGACAAGATCACCATGTGGAAAAGATTTTTCTTTTTTGTTAAGACCATTGTCTAAAAATAAAAGCAAAAATGGCACATTTTTAGATATTTCAAAATAAGAAACAAAGGGCGTGCCTCAATTCTTCAGAAACAAAAGAGAACACCCTATGCTCTTAGAAATAAAACCCTAAAAATTTTTAAGTCTAAGAGTTCATGTATGGATCCAGCCTGACTCACACTCTTGCTATTCTAAGAGAAAAGAAGACACTCATGTGTGCCTGTGTGTGCCTGTGCACGTGCGTGTGTCTGTATGTCTGTGTTGCTGGGGCGGGGGGGGTGCATTTGACATTAATGCAATTAATAATCTGAAATCACAGTGCTTTCTTTTCCATGACAGTTTGCTTTTCTCACTGCTATAACCAAATGCCTGACAGGAGAACTTGAAGGAAGCTTACCTGTAGCCTTTTTGGTAAGGTAGCAGTGGGGCGGCTTGGTCTGTGGCTGTGGCAACTATATTAGTGCCACGTGTTCACGTCTTGGTAGATCAAAAAGCAGGAAGAAGCTAGTGTGCCTCATTGTGGATCTCTGTTGTTAACTCACCTCCACCAGACAGGTCCTACAGCCCTCCGTAAGGTCCCACAGCCCTCCATAAGGTCCCACAGCCCCCCATATGGTCCCACAGTCTCCCATATGATCCCACAGTCTCCCATATGGCCCTACAGCATCCCATATGGTACCACAGCCTCCCATACAGTCCCACAGCTTCCCATACAGTTCTACAGTCACCCATACGGTCCCACAGTCTCCCATATGGCTCCACAACCTCCCACATGGCCCTACAGCATCCCATATGGTACCATAGCCTCCCTTACAGTCCCACAGCATCCCATACAGCCCCACCCATTGGAGAGGGAGCATTCAAAGACATTAGCTATGAGGGACATCTTAAATTTAAACCAACATACACGGGGTCTTCTCCTTGGTTCCCTTTCCTCACCAAGCACTTGAGTGATTGGTTATGCTGATGTGTAGGATCTGTGCCTGTATGTAGGATATGGAAAAGAGATGGGGACTGGCAAATTCATGCAATTAATGCTACCCTGGGCCAATACTTTGGTGGCACCTCTTAACGATAGTCACCAGTGTGGCGGTGTCTTCTTTTAAAAATATGACTGTGTATCCATGTCACTTGATGTAGACATTCTGCCTCACCTCTTAATTAAAAATAAAAATGTGTATGTGGCTGTTGCCACTCAAACTATAAAACCTAAAGGAGCCAAGAAAAGGCAAGGGAAAAACAAAGGTTATTATTTATTGATGGGCTTTAAAGACTAAAGCAGAATTTTTCCGAGATTCCTTTGTGACCGGTTCTAAGTGCTGTTTGATCAACATCTGCTCAGTAAAACACTTTTTTTTCCTTTTCCTTATAACATCTGGCTTTGCAGCTATCTTTGTGCTTTGCCTAACTGCTGGTTTGATGGCCACGCCTGCTGGCTCTGCTCCAGAGTCAATCGGAACTCATCCATTTCCTTACCTCTCAATGTATTGCCAGTGCAGCTGCTGAAAGGACTCCTGTAAACCTACCTGAGAACGTGGCACTCCTAAGACCACCAACGTTCCAGCTACCCCTACTCGCTCAGAGGAAAGCCCATGCCTTCCTAAGATGGCTTCTGTTACTGCTTCCTTCTTATGTCTTTTCTTCTGTTCCCCTGTCTCTGGTCCAATTGCATCGTGATAACTTCTGGATGATATCTGAGCACGCCAGAGGTGCTACTCTCCCAAGGCCTATAGATTTTACGCCCTTACTTCTTGACTCAGTAGAATGCAAGGCCATCCGTTATTGCTTGATCTCTGTAATATGTCTGGTCCCACTTTTCTTCCTTCCAGCCTCGTTCCTGCCTTCTCATCTTTTGTAAAGAAGGATGCTACTTCTGGCATCCTCTGTGTCCTTTGCTTTCTTGACTCTCCTTGCACCTGAATAGCAATATCATCCAAACAGGGCGTGAGCAGATTTTATGGACCTGTCTAGTCGATACCAGTGCTCAACAGTGAACAAATAGATGATTAGTGAACAAATGAATGTCAGACTCACGGGAGTAAATACAAGATCACTTAAAGCAAGGAACATCAGTTCAGGAAGTATTGAACTAACTAGCAGTAGGAAGTTGTGGAAAGGCTTATAATTTAGTTAATACAATCTTCTCCTTTACAGAACTAAGACTGCAACAACCTCAGAAGCTTCCTCTATGCAGCTGAGATTATTAGAACTCTTGTCAGTTTATTGGACTTGTGGTAAGTCAAAAACAGTATCACTCTACTTTGGTCTCAAAAAAAAAAAATCCCATCTTATTTCTAATTACTTGTATTTGTTCACATTTGAGGGAGTGAGGATACATCTGTTCTTCCAAACATCTCATTCAATTACTTTAGCAAGCCACAATCCACTGTTCCAACTGACCCAGTTTTCTTTGAAAGGTCAGTAAATGATGGCAGGAACTGTCTAGCAAGTTAAGATGGTTGTGATACTTCAGGAAATGATGACATGCATAGACACCATGAAACTGTTGAAAGTGAGGCCAAAATCATGGCTTACCTGATTCAAGGTCAGAAATAAATTTTCATTTTCTTCCAATTGGCATTGTGGTATAAAAGTTCAAAAATGGCAATATTCTAACTTTTTAAGTCTGAATACCTTTAGATTTATGACGTAGCTCTCAGAAAGTCTATTGCCTTTTTCTCTTATACAAATTCCTTTGTCTGAAGAGGACCTCTTTTTTCACAATTATTTTATGGGAGACAGAGGCTGTATATGAGATCCGCATGCAGCTTTTTTATCAGAGTATAAAGGGGGAGATGCAAGTTTTCCAGCTTGCTCATGAGATGTTAAGTCAGTGGCAGAGAGAGAGAGAGAGAGAGAGAGAGAGAGAGAGAGAGAGAGAGAGAGAGAGAGAGAGAGAGAACTCTAGGGCAGGGTCATTCAGCATGCGTCCCAGTGCAGCCACTTGTCATCACCATGGATCTTGTTGCAGATGCAGCTCACATTTCACTCACCTTCTGAGAATAAAACTTCTAGGGCAGAAACCAAGGGCTTTATGTTGGAAAAAAAAATCCTCCAAGTGAGTCTCAGTACTGCTTACTACTGCAAATTGCAATTGTTAACACTTAGGAGGTGGTAGACTCAATCTGGACATAGAGTACCATGCTTGAAACTCTAGCACTTTGGGAAGGAGGAAGGAAGCACCAGGATTCAAAGTAATGCTTGGCTACAAAGAAACTTTTGAGATCAGCTTAGGCTACATGGCATTCTGTCTCAAAGACAAATAAAAACAGAAAGACACTGTCAGAATTAACAATGTATTCGAAGAAATTATTTAAAAATTTCAAAGTCAAAATATAGGAACTAGATAATTGCTACTTGTAACTAATAACAAAAGTTAGATTCTAAGTACATTTTAATTGTCTAGTGAGACCTATATATGTTCAAAATTTAAGTCATTAGAGTGATGATAAAATATTAACAAATTTCATCTTCCACTATGAGAAGGTAAACTAAAATTGCCACTTTAAGTTTATATATGGAACAAATCAAAGTAAGAACTAATTTCAACTAAACAAACTTGAATGGGAAAAGCCAGTTAGAAAATGAATTTTCAAAAAATTATGTTTATTTTTCTATAGTCGTTTACTGGAGGAAGCACACAAACATCACACACACACATGCACACACATACACACACACTCATACAACATACAGAGACACAAACAGAAACCCATACCACCACTGTGACCAATATCAATAACTAGAACAGAAGTCATTACCAATATATCACTGTCCCCTTTCAAAGACAGCATCACCTCTTACTTGTTTAGCAAAGATGGCTGCTTTTACAGTTGGCCTGGGTTCAGTTCTCAGCACCCATATGGAGGCTCACAACTGCCTGTAACTCCAGTGTCAGGGCATTCAGTGCCCTCTTCTGGTCTCTGTGGGCACGAGGCATGCAAATGGTGTGAAGACACATATGCAAGTAAAATGTCCATATGCATACAAATTTAAAACCTTTGTAAGTAACAAGTTGCAAACCCGAACATCCCTGGTAAAATTTAGGTAATTTTCTAGTATACAAAAATAAAATAAAATAAAATAAATAAAAGGAAAGTCTTTGAGTCTCAGGGTAACCTCAAATATCAACACAAATACTAACATTTTAAAAAATGTTCTGTCACAGAGCTATTCATGTGATTCAGTACAACTGGTGAATGTAAATTTATTGAGAGTCTGTTTCACAACAAATATTATCTATAGAATTACTAAAACATGTGCTTTGTGGAAATGATCAAAACAAGGTTACATAGGATCATATATGACTGACCCCGTTTGAAGGGATTTATGTACACAATCCTACTTCATTCTCTCAGTAAGTCTCATAGATAGGTACTAGAATTATTGTATTTGTTTTCCATGGGAAATCTGATACATAAATGTATACACCCTACATCTTACCAATGTCTTTCTCCTCAAGTATCCATCCCCATCCTCCGCATATATGAGTGTTTGTGTTTATTTGAGGATAGGGCTTTACCATAAAGGTCAGGCTGACCTTGAAGTCATGATTCTCCTGACTTTGTAACTAGATAACTGGATTTACACATGCAGCCCGTGCACAGACATTTTAGGTGAGACAGTACAGATGTTATAATTTAGTGGATTATTGCATATTTGGGGATTAGGAGGAAAGAGATATGTGTTTGTAACATATTACAATAATTGAAATGCTGTAGTCACTGTGGGGATAAAAATGAAGTACTCAGCTCCGTTCTGCCCTGGTGCAGGGTGAGGAAGTAGTCAGAAATCCATGGGAAAGGAGATGAAAGTGGTAGAAGGTTTGCAGCCATAGGATGGGGTTTTCCCAGAGGAGAATGTAGAATAGTCCTGCAAGGAAGAAAACCAGGTAAGGGCATATACCCCTGTGAGAAACAGCTAGAACCTTGGCAGTGATGATCACGAGTGGATAAATGGGTGTGTGTATGCTGAGTCAGATTCTGTAGGTTCTCAGTTGGAATTGGAAACTGGATTGCAGTCTTCAGAGAACAGGAGCTGAAAGTGTTAGCTGGCAGGACTTGTGCTGCTTTGTGGGAATTTTACTCAGGTTCTTTGTAGAGATGGATTTTGATGTTGCAACCACAGTCTTCTACAAGTTATTGAAATGATGGCTATGAAGGCCCGATTTGTGGGTTAATTCAAAACTAGTTTTGGTGCACCTACTGAATGTGTCAACTCATGCAACAAGATGGTGTTCAAAGGTGAATAGGATGCCTACATATCGGTATATCATCTATATATGTATATATCCATATATCTGTGTATGTATATATCCGTATATCTATAGATCTCTCTCTATATAGATCTATATATGATATAGGATGAATATTTATATATTATATTTAATTAAGGAAATGTTCTAAAATAAATGGCTACATAAAGTTGAAGATATCACTGTCTTTTGTATTACCCATTTTCAATACTACTCACTTAGCTTCATATTTGTAATAATATTTTCAAATATTTTTCTTATCCCAGGCTTAACAGGCTACTGGTAGACTCTGCCCATCTTAACAACCAGCAATATATGCAATCCTCAAATGCAGAAGCTTCTAAATCCTACTCCTGTCACCTTTGTGGACACCTCAGACCTAGGGTTATTACATGGAAACTCTGGGAAAACAAAATACATAAAATAAAAACATATAGAATTAAACTTTAACATTGCTTATTGACATGGAAATTAGAAAAGTAAGATAATTACATTAATGGAAAGCTTTTTATAAAACTCATTTTTAATTAAAATATAAGTACACCACTTTCTCCCTTTCTCTTCTTCTTTCTAGCCCCTCCTAGATTCCCTCTTTTCAACACATTCCATGCCTCAACTCTCAGATTAATAGCATCCCTTTTCTATAATTATCATTGTTATACCTATATATATATGTGTGTAAACACTATCTGCTGAGCCTGTTTTTGTTTGTATGTGTATTGTTGGTAGTCATGGAAAACTTTAAAAAAGTAAAAGTAGCTAGCTAAAATTAGTACATGATTAAAGTAATTGAAATACAGTGTAAAAGAAACTTCACTTTGTCATTTAGCATAGTATCAAAAATTCTCAAAGTATTTCATATGTTACATCAATTGAGCAGTAGAACTACTTTTGAGACTGGATGAGGCTGGAAAGATAATGAATGAATTCCTATTCTATAAAGGGAACTGTGTTTCAGGAAGATTAAATGACATATTTATAATTGTAATGTTCATTTTATTGAATTAGAATACAATTCAGATAATGATACTATAAATTCTGGGCCATCCAACTATCAAAAGAAATCTACAGATTCAATGACATTCCCATAAAAATGTCAATGCAATGCTTCACAGATTTTGAAACAATTTTTAGTTTCATATGGACACATGCACGCACACACACACACACACACACACACACACACACACACACACACACAGAGAGAGAGAGAGAGAGAGAGAGAGAGAGAGGCCCATAATAGTTAAACCAATCTGAACAATAAGAGAACTACTGGTGGTATTACTATCCCTGATCTCGAATTGTACTAAAAGTTATATTAATAAAACCAGCATGGTACTGGCACAAAACAGACACACTGATTAATGGAATTGAAATGATTTATGTCATAATAGACAGAAATTGGAAACAGACTAGATGACATTCAGTGGATGGATTGACAAAGAAAATGTGCTAAATTTACTCAGCTCTCATTGAATTGAAATTTGCTGAATGGAACTAAGAAAAAAATTATTCTAGGTAAGCTAGCTCTAGTCCAAAAGAGACAGACGTGGTATATATTCACTTATATGTGGATGTTAGCTGTTAAGTCTCAGATAAGCAAGAATAGAGTAACTCTGGGGGAAGAATTGTAAGGGACTGGAAGGAGACCAGAATAGAGAGTCATGGATGGGTGGGGGTAATGGGTGGGATGGGAAAACCAAGTGAAGAGGAGGAGGTAAGAGGGGGGAAGCGAAGGAATACAGCGAGGGACAGATAAAACTAAGAGGCCAATTGAAGTGTCATTTGCAAATGGAAAATTAGTTTTCTCCAGTGGAGTCTCACTGCATTCATGTACTGAACTTAAGGGCACTCCCCATGTCTAGCTCTGTGTCAGCAACACAAAATGAGCTCACTAGCATTTTTGGAGTACCTTTGTCTCATAATGATTTGTCAGGTTTTTGTCTTGTTTTATTTTTTGTTTTCTGTTTTTTGTTTTTCAGGTCGTCTGTGTGTGTGTGTGTGTGTGTGTGTGTGTGTGTGTGTGTGTATGTCTGTGTGTATGTGTGTAAAGTGGTTCCAGTGCATAATGGTTTTTGCATTTCTATGGGATCTCTGTGTGTGTGAATGTGTGTATCTCTACATCTATACGAATTATATGAACTTTCCTTTGGCTCTTTTCCTTCTGTTTGTTTTTATTTTGTATATTATTATTTGTTTTTCATTAGTATCCTAATGAGAAGAAAGAGTACGGATATGGGTGGGCAGGAAGTTGAGGATCTGAGAGGAGTTAGGGAAGGGGGAACAGTAAATATATTTTATTAAAACTCTGTTTTTAATTAAAAACCATTCTGGGTCATTTTTACCTGATCACACTGCCTACCAGAGGGAAATAAATAATTGTTTATCCAACTATTCCTTCTTTCATTCGTCACATGTTTTCCTAGCACCTATGAGTACAGAGCTCTGGGTTGGTTGCTATGAAATTTATGGAGCTGTAAATCAGAGCCTTGTTTCTCAGGGGGCCAGCAAGAGAGGTAAAAGGCTTCCTAAGAGCTGTGAAAGAGTGGAAAATCATGCCTAATACGACAGTTATAGAACCAGTTGTGAAAGATCACTGTTAAGATAAATTATTTCTGGCTAAGGAATCATGGGGAGAGGTATGAGGAATGTGGTGGGTTTTTTTTTTTTTTCTGAATCTTAACGAGTGGTTGGCATTTGGGCAAACAGTGAAAGGTGTAAACCCCAGACATGAAGCAGATGGGAACCTAGACTGATGGGTCCTAGAAATCCTGAGCCATCCACCCGTGCCTCTGGAGTGGCAAGTTTGCAAGTACAGAGGCTGAAGAAGCTGCTTGGAGACTGGAGTAAGCTGGCCTTATAGTTAACGCTGGAGGCAGAAAGTACTGAAGAAAGCCGTGAGGGAGCCTTACAGCTCAAGCTTAAATACATGCTCTCCACTTCAGAAGCTCTGTGATCATAGCCAGCTTATATAACTCCCCTAAAATTTTAATAGTCTATCCATAAAATGAGAACATTTGTTAAATATTTTATTAATATTTTCAAATATTGGGTGTGAAGATTAAAAGGCAGGATGCGTGAAAAGAAAAAAAAAGCACATGAAAGCCCTCAGAGAAAATTAATTTCTTTTCTCATTTTTGGTACA
This sequence comes from Tokudaia tokunoshimensis, assembly GCA_036184795.1. Classification (NCBI taxonomy): domain Eukaryota; kingdom Metazoa; phylum Chordata; class Mammalia; order Rodentia; family Muridae; genus Tokudaia; species Tokudaia tokunoshimensis. The sequence goes on from BTHU01000003.1 coordinate 34,238,052, forward strand.
TTGGGGAACCAAGAGTACTGTTTGCCAAAGGGGCTCTTGTGATGAGTCTTATGTTTTAGTAAAGCAAATGTATTGAATGAATTGGAAGAGAAAGGGGTAAAGGCTAGAAGATGAGAGGCAGGAAGGTTTCCTTCTTCTTTTAATTACAATAGAGCACATGGAGAACTAGATGCCTCAAAGAAAACACCACTGCTGGGAATGTTTAAATATCTAGACTATTAAAAGAACATTTCATCAAACTAATTATATCATAGTAAAATACCCACAGGGTGAGATGAAATCGAAATTATCTGTAGAATTTTGCTAGTTTTTTTTTTTTTCGTTGTTAGCCCTCTGCAGCTGGATACCTTTCAACCTTCTGGAATAGCGCTTTATGAAACTCAACAGTATTACCTGGAAAGATATTTATCTAAATTATGGATGCGCCTAATTTTAAATGAGTCTTTTGAGGTTCATTTAAAATCAGGCACTTTGATCATCAAGGTGCACCACTAGCCTAACTAAGCAGCAGTTCTACTATCAGATAATCCAAAAGTAAAGTACGAATAGGCAGCTGGATGGCTTTGGCTTTGGGCTTTTCTTTATGGACTATCTATGAGGCTCAAAAGCCACTCTTCACTTGTTAGAGTCACTTTCCAATGATGAAACAAGGCTTGAAGAAGTTTCTTATTTCTTATTGACAGATAATCATAAACATTTATATTTTCACAAGTGCCTAGGCATTAGCTAAATATCTGTGAAAGCAAGGAGTGAATATATTGAGCATTCTCTGGGGTATAGAACACTGCTTCCAACTAGGGTTTTTATCAAGTAGGATTAATACGCATTTCAATAAGAGTAGGAATCAAACATGTTCTTGATGTTAACTATATAAGTTGATAGGAAATGTGTGTGTGTGTGTGTGTGTGTGTGGGGAGAGAGAGAGAGAGAGAGAGAGAGAGAGAGAATCTTTTGTGAACTATGTAAAAGTATTCACCTGTCGATAAAATGCTGATTGGTCAATGAGTTGAGGCAGGATTAGAAGGTGGGATTAGCAGCAGGGAGAGAGATTTCTGGATTAGAGTCAGGCAGAGATTCACTTCCGACTCTGAGGAAGAGACAGATGCATAAAACTGAGAAGAAAGTAACCAGCCATGTGACACGCTTAGAAGAGAGTAAACTGGATTATTGAGATATGAGCTAGTCAGGATCAGAGCCAAAGCTATTGGCCTAAGCATTTATTCATATACAAGAAATCTCGGGTTTGTTATTTCTGAGAACAAAGTGGATGGATGGAAAAACACAAGGTTGCAGACGGTGATTACTTGTGTGTGTGTGTGTGTGTGTGTCTGCACATGCGAGTTTGTGCACATAAGGCCATACAATGAACTAATTAAGTCTGTTTTCCTAACCTTCCTCCTGTCATTTTATAATGAGAATGACTACAAAACTCAGTTTCCTTTCCAGGGTTTTCAATGCTAGTGCAGTTGATAAATCTCCTGAAGACACACCCTAGCTTTGGAGCCCTTGACAAGCTTGAAGAGAAGCTCTTTGGCTCCCCATCCACTGGGAAAAATTGAAAGCCCCAGAGCTCTTGGCTATGCACACAGCTGTTCAGTGTGACTGCAATGGTACATGGCAGACACTTGGAAGGCTCAAATTTATCCATCTGCTCAGGGAGACAGTCATTAAAGCCAAACTCTTAGAGTTTCCTAGGAAAGCTGCTGAGGGGGGAAAATCTCATCATATTTTTGGTGCTCTGTGTAAATCTTCCTCATAATTCAAGTCTTCTCAACGTATCTGCTTCGGCTCTGATTCTAAACTCTATGTATCTCCATGGTCTCCATTTTTATTCAACCTCTATCCTTACTCTCCAGTCCTTTCTAAAAAGCCTTCGATTATTGACAGTTTGCTCTGTAGAGATCCCCGCTGACATTAGCCTGGCCCTGGGCATTCACAGTTTTCACTCTAATCATTATTGTCTGTCTTTACTTTCCTCCCAGCTCTGAGCTGGTCCTTTACTCCCCTTCATTTCCCACAGACTCTGAGACTGGAGAGGTAGGCATCTTCTTAGTTCCTCATTACACTTCCAACCGTCAGAAACTTGGTCCCTTTTAAAAGCAGCAGGACAGACCAGACTCATGGTCTTTTAGCTAATTCCAGGCCTCACCCCTTATCCCTTAGACAGAGACCATCCCTGTCCCTAAACTAGATCACTGTTCTCTTCACTATGACTGTTCTCATAAGTCTCAATGATTTAAGCATCCACAGGAATGAAGTGTCCAGCATTCTATCTTAATTGCTTCACTTCCAAAGACCTTACCCTCGGTCTCATCTCCACCCTCACTTCTATATCATTTGCAAACACTGCAATACTCGGAATTTTGTTGCAGTATGAGATTTTCAGTGACCATTCTGTCTAGGTGTTGGTGGAGTTTCCACTAATTCTCATCCTTTCTCTTAGTCTACTCACCAGTGGCCATCCGGAAACTCAGTCCCTGCTCTGTCCAAACATAAACTCCCTGCACTTCTTTTTCTTTCCACATTCAAGTCCATGATCAGTCACTGTGCTTATTTCAGAAATCCCCAAATCTGCTTAACTCCAGCTCTGCGCCTGAGGTGCTTCCCCATGCAGCACCTGAGTATAGCGGGGCAGAAGCGCCTGTGCTGACCTGGTCATATCTGAGTCTGCAAAGCTCAGGTGGGTTTCCGGAGTGCCAACTTTCTATTTGCACTTCCCTGCTCAGTTCACTTTTCCACTCCCCTAGAAAGCATTTCACATCCAACTCTTTCAAATACCTAGACTTTAATTCTCAGTGGCTGATCTCACTTTTTATGTCATTTGGAAAGTAGAAAGATTCCAAAGTGAACTCCTTCATACTCCCCAAATCAAATCTTCCAGCCTATTTGAGCTTCGTAATTGTCTTCATTACTATTGTAGTGAACGACGTGATAAAGAACAGGGCAGGTGATTTTGAGATTTACATTCTAGACGTAAATATTTACCATACAACTATGTTTAAGAGGTGGCACGGTTGGAAAAAGAGGATAGTCATTAGAACAGAAGAGTCACGAAGTGGACCACATGGAGCAGCGTTGACAAAGATGATTCTGCAATGCTACGGAGAAAGTGGTCTTAGAGCACTCTCTCTCTCTCTCTCTCTCTCTCTCTCTCTGTGTGTGTGTGTGTGTGTGTGTGTGTGTGTGTGTGTGCGTTTTCTGGCATTTGTGTGACACAGCATGTATGCCCATGTCATGACGTGCTGGTGGAGTTCAGAGAACTGAGTCCTTTGGGACTCAGTTCTCTCCTGCCACCTTGTGGGTTCTGGTGATTGAGTTCAGGTTGTCAGGCCAAATGGACAGATATGGGAGAATGAATACTTTGGAACTCTGATTCAATGCTACATCAAAAATTAATTCCAGTTGATCTAACAAAAACAAAGCAATAAAATGTTTAGGAGGAAAAGCCCATTATGATGATATGGTATAGGTAAAACTATCTTAAATAAGCACAGGAAGGAAAAGAACATAAATTGAATTCCAATAAATGTAAAACCTAGTCATTAAAGAAAACACATTAGTACAAGAGTGGAAAATAAAGCTACAAAGTGAAAGATTTGTACAATACAAACATCTGACAAAGGAAGAGATTATATAAATAATTATCACACTCCATCCAGGAACAAATAATCATTTAAACAGAAAGCAGGACAATGATTTACATCAATACTGACTAAAAGACATCTGACATTATTAGTTATTATGAAAATGCAAAATTTATCCAGGTCAGACATACCCATGTACAGTGACTATAATGTCTAAAATGAAAAGAAACAATACCAAATATTGGCATAGGGGGAGTTTTTCCACACAGTTGCAGTGATAGCTCAAGCCCATAAGCATTGCTTTGGGAAGTGTTGGACCGTATCTACAAAAGTTGAACACACATTGGCCTGCACCTCAGAGTTCTATTTGATGAACACACAAGAGGAATGATAAGAGATGCTCATCAAAGCATGATCAAGTATGTTTACGGCAGCATTTCTAGGATGGTATCAAACTGGAAACCACCAACATCTTCGACAGTCGAATGAATAAACAAACTGCACTATATTTACACAAAAGACACTATCCCACAATGAGATTCAATAAATTGCATCAATAAGAAACCATATGGAATAAAAACCATAATAGTAAAAGCAAGACTTATCGTGAGATAAATTAAATTCAGATTGCTAATCTTTTCATAAGTCTTCAAAACTGCGTGCCTAACACTTGCAAACCTGTAATTCTTTCAGAAGCTATGGTTATGTTCTTCAAGAATGAGTGCTGTTATTTCTCTGTGCCACCACTTGGAACACTTCGTTAAGAATAGTAAAGTCATCTTGACATTGATTAAATGCAGGCAGTCACTTTCTCAATTAATGTTTATGTCATCAGACAAACCATGAACATCCATTGACCACACTGCATCATTACCTCTCATGGACTCTTACTAAATCTATATAAAACAGGAACAACAGTAGCTGCTATATTACAGAACTGTTGGGAGAATTAAATGAGATAATGTGTGTAAGAGTGACAGCTCTGTAGGTGCTTGCATTTAATACAGATGCTTTTTAAGTCACCATAAACAGGGTTATCATCAGAAAACCCTGACATGCTCATACAAATTACTACTGATTTCAGGACACACCCCTCATTGTTGCTGAAGCTGAATGGTGGAAAGGTCAAGGATTTTATATTTTGACTGGCATTTGACGTGATTCATTCTGTACATTTGAGTTTGAGGACTACCACCTACCAACCAGGCTTTCTCAATTGTTCTTCCCAGTTTGCATGGAGCAGTCTGCATGCAATGAATGCTTCCTGACAGGATGACTGCTATTCAGTGCTACCAGAGTGGTATGTTACAAATTATAGAAGGAATTTGTTACAGATATGTGAAGCATAAAAAGGAAGGTTCACATTTTGATTGCAGAAAAATATGAAAAGGGCTGTTGTTGTGTTAGTAGTATCAAAAGTTAATTCAGCTTCAGCCCTTAGACTCTCCTCAATCAGGTATTTGACTCCTCTCATATTTCCTTACAAAATAATCCATCCCACTGGGACTTTTATTGCTTCCTTTCCTCGGCCCCCTTTAGAGAATACAGTAGGCACAGACTTGTTCTCACAGACAGGATAAGTACCATATTCTCTGGGCCTGAAGTACTCATGTTAAGCCCAGAACTAGACAGTCATGACCACTTTCATTCTTACATCTGTATTCATTTATAGGAAAGTCCCAAGGAAAACATCAAGTAAGACATCTCCCACAGCTTAACACAAGTAGAAGTTTGTCTGAAATCACAGTAGCTACTTGAATATTTTTTTTTTTGGTCTACAAAACAATTATGTGACTTATTTCACTGAGTGAAAATTTTAAGAGGAAGCAACATCTTCTCATTGGATGTTTGATTGCATCGACAGGATTGAGTCAGTCTCTGGTTGGTAAATAAATAAATAAATAAATAAATAAATAAATAAAAAACAGGAGTTATTTCTGTCTCCATTTGTCTCATCTCATTAAGTAAACTTAAAGGTAAAAAATAAAGGTAGAATAGACATTCCATCTGTTTAAGTTGTTTCCAAATGTCCTCCTTCAGTACAAAGATTATTTTACATACTTTATTATAGAAAGGAAGTTCATGAACTCGGTTTAATTTTTTTTTCAACTACTGTTAGCTCTCTGTGAAAACCTGAATTCTTTAAATCCACTAAAGTATCTTTAAGGCATGCTCATTTCATTAGTTAAGGATAAGGATGGTTGGGAATAGAGGTGAAGAACATAATCCTAGGCCACCAGATAGGCTTATTTTCCAGACAATTGTAATTGTCGCTGTATAAACGTCAAACACTCTTGCCTTTGTGATGCAATGATTAGCCCTGAAGAAGAATCTGGACACTAAGACCTGTCCCTCCTTCTTTGCCTCCTCTTTTTCCTCCTCTTCTTTTTCTCCTTTCCTTCTTCACATGTTTGATGTTTGCTTGTTTTTTGGACTTTTGAGACGGGCCCTTACTTTGTCACTCTGACTAACCAGGGACTCACTATATAGACTAGACTGACATCTAACTCACAGAGATCTGCCTGCCTCTGCTTCCTGAGTGCTGGGGTTAAAGGTGTGCACCATCATGCCCCGCTCTCTACTTCTTCTTTCTAGTGCTGAAAGAAATTATTTTCTGGTAGTGATGGTAAATTTTGACAGTTTGCTAAGCAATGGAAATTATGCTGTAAGCAAAAGCCCTTGCAAGACAGAGTTTTCTACAAAACACTGTAGTCGTAATTTTTCCAGACTGGTTACTGGCGACCCTTACAAGGTCCAGTTCCAAGAACAACTGTACTTGAAGCACAGGTTCTCTGTCCTGAAGCCAAAATCACAAGGCACATAGATTAAAGCCATCAACTTTAGCATCAGGAGTAGCTTGACCCCTTGACCCCTTTGCTTTGCCTTCCAAATCAAATTTGTAGCATGAAAACAAGTTACAATCATGTATATTCTGACAAAATAGAAATAGAAAAATGTATGAACACCTTAAGGAGATGAACTATTTAGCAAACTATTGACAACATTTCTTTGTCCCCTGCGCTGTGTCAGTGACTCAGAACCCTTCCCCCACGAAGGAGGAGGAAGAGCAGCAGAAGCAAATCCCATTGAACCCATTGCATTTTGAGAACTGCCTTGGCAGACAGATATGATGACACCATGAGAGAAAAGCACCCAACGAAGACACAGGCAGAATCATATTCCACACTTGTCATATTCCTTGCCACCTTTCCTGCTTTTGTGACCTCTGTTCTCTCTGATGACCTGGGGTTTCAAACATACAATTCTAAACTTTGTATAGACTAAGAGTTGTAAATGACATTCTTCCTCTGAGGAGTCTGTTCTGATACCTGAAACAAGCATGAATGTGCTTGACAATTGAAATAGATTGGGAGGCAGTGTGAAAATACTGACCCCATTCAAAAGCTCACAGCTGGCTGTCAGGAAAGGAAAAGGAGATTAGGGCCATGGGGTATTGACTATAATGATGAGGGGCTGTTTATTCGTTCGTTCATTCATTCATTCATTCATTCATTGAATTGTTTCCCCCATACTTTTAGATCCTCTCTTAAATTAGAAGCCAGTTTTAAATAAAGGCTTAAGAGTTTCCCAAGTAATACATAAAGCGGTAACACTTACTTTCCGGTAATAAACTGGCTCCTGGATGGTGTGCAAATGGGCTGGACGTAGTAGTTCTCTAGTTTAACTCCTTCTGCAGCGAGTTTGTCAAGAGTGGGCGTCTTTATCTCAGATCCGTGGTAACCCACATCTCGAAATCCCTGATCATCCGCTAAGATAAAAATGAGATGGGGCTGCGAGATGGCTGCTGTGCCTGCTTCAGGTCTCTCTTCAACTTGAGCTCTTAGGGACCCCTCCTCTTCTAAGTCCTGGCCCCAGCACAGGTAGCCATAGGTGATCAGACTGAGGACCCAGAAACCTGCCAGGGCACCCATCGCTGCCATCTTCCCAGGCCAGATGCAGGCCTGTGGAGATAGCGGAGGCAGAGGCTCCGCACTGTCCCTGGGGGCCATTCACTCTGGTCCCAGCAGACTCCACAAGCAGAACCCTGCCCGTTTTGCTGCTGCTGGTACACACTCATACATGCGAAGGGGGTAGGTCCAGCTGAAGGAAGGCTGCGAGGGAATCCCGCTCCCCTCCCAGATGACACCACTTCCCACAACTTCAATCCTTTGGAGGTGATGGTTTAACCCATGAAGGCTGGAAAAACTAGAAGGGAGCAGAGGTTCTCTCGATCCTTTTTACTTTTTTTTTTAATTTTTTTTTTAACCTCTTAATATTACCCGGCAGCTTGCAAAAAAAAAAAAAAAAAACAACAACAACAAAAAAAAAAAAACCAAAAAGTTAGTATCCTCACTCAAAAGTTCTCACGAAGAAATTAGAAAAAAAAAAAGACAAAAAAGGGAGTGATAGCCACACAGGACAGGGACGTCTGCTAGTCACAGTGTCCTCCACATCTTCGGAGTAGCAGGACTGTGCCCATGCGCAGGCAGGCACCAGGGGTGGTAGGACTGACATCGATCGGTCCAGCGTTCCCGGCACCCGGGAAGCCTTGCCTAGTTGCCCGGAGCAACTCTTGGCTTCTGGATGAATGACAGGCTGAGCGGAGGGGACCTTCTTCCTGTTGGCCGCTTCCCCTACCTTTTCAGGGCTAGTTCCCCATTTTCAATCTTCTTAACCCCTTTCCGGGGGAGCCCCAGCCGGCCTCCTCTTCAGCAATTCCTTCTCTACCCCACAGCGCTTGGGGGGCACTCACGGAGTCCTGGGCGGCGATCGCACAGCGCACGTGTCCCCAGTGGGTGCTGCAACTGCTCCAGCGTGCCCTTGGGAGGCGGACTTAGTTCTTGCCATCTGTGCCTTCTTCCTCTACTCGCCAGGCAGTCGCAGCGGGAGATTCATGCTTGCTTGTGGAGGGCGGGCTCAGGCCGGGAAGGCGCTGGCTCTCCGCCCTCCTTTCTGCAAGGAAAAGGATGGACCCGGGAAGGGCGGCTTCGCTGCAGGGCGGCTCCCTGGGGTCCCAGTGAGATGCCCCGTGCAGGTGAAAGACTATCTTTCTGCCGGTCTGCCCATAGATGGCCTCCCTTCTTCATCCCAAAACTTTGGAAGCTACTGGAGCGAGCGAGAAGAGAACAGAGCAGGAGAATCAACAGATGGCACAGAACACTCTATGGCTGGTTTTCCTTCATTGCTCGACTGACTGTAACTTCCCCCCGCCCCCCACACCTCCACCCGCCAATTTCTATCCCTCCCCTGGCTTTGCTGTTTCTTTTCTTTTCTTTTTCTTTTTACTGACAGCCAGAAGCACAACTTTTACACTAGTCCTTTTTTCTATCAACAGTTGACGTTTCCAGCCCGATTTATTTATTACTCTCTTGTCCTTAGTGAAGATGTTAAGAATGTAGGCTTTTTGCCTCTCTCCAAACTTACAGAGTTTTCCCGCCAAGAATGTAGAGAGAGAGGAGGGTTACACCCTGAAGAAGGAAGTCCATCTGCCTGTATGGTGTTGAATTAGGGATTCATGTGCTAACCTGGAACTTACTATGTACCTGAAGGTGACTCTGAGCTTCTGATGCTCCTGCCTCCACTTCCCCAGATTGTAAGATTTCACCAAGCCAGGTTCATATAGTGTTGGATTAACACACACACACACACACACACACACGCACACATATGCACACACATATATATCTCTCTATATATATGTACATATATAGTCTTCCCAATTTTTTCAACACTTCCTCACTGAACACCTAGTATAGACTGGCATGCAACATGCAAGATTCAATTAATGGCTAAATCATAATTCTAAGTTTCATTTAACTGTTACTTTTAATTCCCTCCTGTCACTACAGTTCCTGTCAACTTCACAGGCAAATTTGGTGGAATGGAAACTTAAACTGGAAGACAGAATGCTGTTTCACGCAGCTAATTTTGCCAACCCGCTCAGGCAGTTGCTTATTCTGGCTGCTTCCAGGAGAGATGTTGAGATCTAGAAGACATGCTTAGAATTGGGAGTAGCAACTCTTTAAGTTTAAGTTTCCAAACTTATAAGAAGAGTCAGTCCTACTGGGAGATTAAAAATACTGAGAGGCAGGGCTCCAGGCTTCACTGGTCTAATGGGATGGGTGCTAGAGTGGAAAAGATGTACACACTCTTCTTTCAGTTGGAGAGCTAATGAGTAACATGAAAGGAGGGTTGTCTATGTTTCTGTGTGACAATAACGAGCATTTCCAATCTAGATTTCTGGCAAGAATTTTCTTTACACCAACATTTATGCACTATCTCCTATGAGTTAACCATACTACCCTCGACTCGGACCCACTTACGTATTCTCATGTGCTTCTAAGTTTTGATATAGTGCCTCTTATACTTTATTATTCTAGACTAGACCTGAGGAACTTTGTTCCACTTGACAATAGTGGATGAGCTGGGCCAGTAATAGCAGTGGGAAGCAAGGAGTGAACTAAGTTAGGATGTCTGGGCTCTGGTAGACCCTCTATTATGGTGGAGAAGAAAGATCCTGCTCAACTTCAGACCCCCAGTGCTACTGAGAGAAGGCATTCTGGAGGAGACCAAAACAAAGAAATTATAAAGCAAACACATCCGATGTAAGATGGCTGTGCTTAGGAGGAGGTGAGGTACTTCAGAGGAGTGAGCTTTAAATGGAAAAGGATCTTATTTTATTTGTTATCTTGCTTTTTCTGCAGAAATTTTGGATGTATAAATCTGACTTCAAAGCTCTGTCTCTTCAAAAGATTCGCTTACAAATGAGGTTTAAAATCATTCCCAGCCAACAAGTACAGACTGGTCACAACTGGCAGTCAGGAGTCTATTGTCTGTGTACTTGGATTATAAGTACACACGCAGCATTTCCTACCATAGGGTTGGCACTCATGCTCTCTTGTTTCAGACAATAGTCTCACCTCCCTCATGAAATGCCAAGTTGAAGTATCTGTACAGCTTAGTAGTTTTCTCCTCGTTTTAGAACCAACATTTTTGATTTCAGCCATCAGTTGTTTCCATGGAATCTTGTCTTAGGTTTATTTTGGCTTGGGTATACTTAATTAGAAATAAACTCCATTTAGTTACAGAATGGCCATATGTCTTGGTTACTGTTCTGTTGGTGTGAAGAGACACCACAATTAAGGCAATGAAAAGAGGAAAGTATTTCATTGCAAGTCTGTTTACAGCTTCAGAGTATTAGTCAGTTATCGGCAAGTGTGGTACTGGAGAGTAGCTGAGAGCTAACATCTGATCCACAAGGTGTAGGCAGAGACAGAGATAGATAGATAGATAGATAGATAGATAGATAGATAGATAGATAGATGATAGATAGATAGATAGATAGATAGATAGATAGATAGATAGATAGATAGAAAGAACATTAGCTAGGTGAGTAGGAACTGAGGTTAATAAGCCCCCATGATATCATATACTGAGGGGATTTGAAGAGTTGGTCCACGACTTTTTGGTCCTTAGGAATGGATAGTTTTATGAACAGGACATGTCACTGTACTATGATCTCTTCTGGGCTAGATTTATGGGAAAAGAAACAACAAAGAACACTTCATCCCTTCAATTCGACTAATTTCAAGATGACTGGCACTTGTGAAACCTTTTGATTAGAACAAGTAGTGATGAAGAATATAGAAAGAAAACATGGAGATTTCTTTTTCAGGAGATGTTTGGAGAGTACAGGGTGGACTCCCACAGTTGCCGGAAAGTTTGACATTTTCACGGTAGTGCATCCCTTGGTTAAAACACTAGGCTTTGGATATGAGAACCAATGTTCACTGAAAGCTCAAAAAAAATTGACTAAGAGGGAAATGGATACAAGTTTAAGGACCCCAGGTAGAGTTTTTCTTCAGTTATAGAAAAATCAAATGGAAGGTAGGGCAAATTAAGGGCATAGTAACTACTTGGAAGGGCATTCCAAATAAGACATAGCAGCAGCAGCTCTACCCAGGGACAGACAGGCTTAGAGTGTAAGATCATTGAAGTTGACAGTATAGGGTACAGTAGTGAGTAACTGTGACCCATCTGTGAATAGGAAAGCTAAGAACACCACCACCAAGCAGCAAAACTAGGAACTGGGCAAGTACTACTCTGGGGCACTCATGTTCAATCTCTCCAAAAAATGGCATTGCTCAAATGAAGTTAATGCAAGGATAGAATTGCTTTAGCTTGCAAACTGCATATGCTTAGTATTTAAAAAGGCGATCAGTCATTTTATTCTTCTTCTTACCCATAGATGTTTATTTTCAAGTAAACGTGTACTCAGATGCTTAAAAGATGTAACGCATTTTAAAAGCAGATTCAGAAATTGGAAAAAGAGTCCATTAATGATTTACAGATGACGTAAGAGCTTCACTGGACTTATGTATATGTTAAATACTTAAAAATGAAGAAATATCATAAATTTTAAATTAAAGCACAAATAACATAAAGCAGACGTTTGTCCTAATGTGGTCATCTTGACATGGGCCTCTGTGTCAGTCGGGGTGTGCATTACTGTTACAAAATACCACAGGGAAGCAGTTTACTTTGGCACAGTTTTGAGGCATTGAGTCAATGATCCATGACCCTGTAGGTTTTGCGCTAGTGTCAGAACAACATGTCATGGTGGGAATATCTGGGACATCAAAGAGAGAGTTGAAAATGGTAGAGCTCCACAGTTCACCATCAGCACATGGCCCCGGTGATCCTAAGCCTCTCATTAACTACCAACTCTGAACATTCTTACCACTTCCTAACAGTGGTATTGGTTGTAGAGTGACTCTTGAACTTGAGAGTTCTCAGGAGATGCTCATCCAAACTGTCACAACACTGCACAATAAACTCATGGTTCAGTACAAAACTAATACTGCTTGAGTCCTTAAGTACCACAGCAACAGGAGCTCCCCGAAGAAGAACAGAATGGTTAACTAGCTGGGTTAGTAGTAATATTCAGAACTCATTTTCTTGCCTAGGGAAATATTTGGACGTAAGCTATAACACTTTTTAAATAAAAGAATGGTATTGTAGAGAGTAAATAGATTTTCATATATGAATATAGAAAATTAAATATTCCCCAAATAGCAAAGTTTTTGATATTAGAAAGTAAGTTAATTAAGACTTCCAAAGAAGTGTCCTTTCAAAACAGTTAACACTTATGTGAACCCCAACTCTAAAACAACATTTAATAATGCTTAAAGCCCACAATTTTCCACAATTTTAAACTCTGATCATATTGTCAAATAATAAACTATATATTTTTATATATTTACAATATTCTGTTAAATTTCTAAAGTAGATTGTTTATTATAACAACAGACATTTTTGTTTTAAGGGATTTATTTTCCAGTCTCGGGTGGGAGGGGCCTCAATCAAAGGATCCATAGTGGATAAATATATGTTATTAAAACTGTCTGCATGATTCTGTTCATGTAAAATTCTGAAAAGCACTGATAGATGGTCCAAACCATCAAGAACTATTTTAATGATATTCTTTATTGGATGGAGTTGGTGTCATTTAGTAATTACAGTATAGGAAATGGAGCTAAAACAATGGCTGAGTAGGTCTATAAGCAGAATGCATGAGGGCTGAGCATCTCATTTTGTAATGACCAGAAGAAGCAAATTTGAAAACTAATCAGTTGATGGGGTAAAAGAAGAAGGAAGGTGTAAGTGGGAAAATACCAGGGCAGCAGGTTGTACAGGAGTTACTGGATGCAGATAGAGTCAGAGAAAGCATTGAGAGGAAAGGTCACCTTTAAATCTAGCTTCTTTAGGTGATGTCTGCAAACAGGATTCCTGGACCAGTAATAGAAAATGCTCACTTCTTGAGATTAAAGTAAGTAGTCTAGGAATGGGTTTCAACAGAGGTGGTATACAGGTTCTAAACTAGTCAGTGATATTCAGGAAGTAGTTAAAAATGTTCAGTATGAAATTAGTAGAAGTTGATGATTTCAGAACTAGAATGGGGGAGGAGGGAGGGAGAAAATCCCGGGAGAAATGACTGGAATTGGGGAACATTTCGAGGGTGAAGAGGAAACCTAGTGCAATGGACACTCCATAGAATCTGTGAGAATAACCCTAGCAAAAGAGGACACAGGGCCTTTTGCTAGGAGTTGGCCATCTTCTCTAACCAGGCAAGTGGAGGGATTGGGACACTAATCACGTCAACCTACAGTTCATTCTGCCTGCAGAGTGGACTGGGACCAGAGCCTAGCAGAATCATCATCAAAAGGTCACAATGGAAATATCACTACATCTTGATAAAATGAGTGTGTATTTCAGAATAGGAATAGAATGGAGTGTGATAAAAGGGTCTCAAAGAAGATTACAAAGGATGGAGAAGATGAGAAGTAACGTACAATGAAACATTAATCAAAAGGTACCCAATAAAACACTCTGCTAAGTCTTCCCGAGAACCATAGCAGGGCTGGCAGAACCATTCTATACAGGTAGGCACATGTGAGAAACGAATGCTGTTTGTACAAAGGGGCGGGCAGTAAGAATGGAACACTAAGACAGTAGGAAATCAAAAAGCTAAAGACCAAAACTTCAAGAAAACAAACAAACCAACGAAACCGCAGCACCAGGAAGGGGAGAGGCTGACAGAGCTGTCAGGCATGGCAGTGAGGACCACAGAATATATATCCTGGGTGTCAGGTATCACTTTGTCAGGATACTCACATGGCTTATGAATGCTTTATTCCTATGGGTTCATAAACTTGGAAAAAGGAAGAATCCCAACATCCGAACACACTGACATCCATGAGATAGGTTTAAGGAGGAAAAAGGTTTTTATCTAAATCAGTAAAAGTGAATTGACAAATGTGAAATAATAAAACTAATAGCCTGCTGGATGAGACGTATGGAATCTTGTCAATAAACAGTACAGTTGCAAAAGAAGTTGTAAAACTTAAACAAATGTGCTCAAAGGCCGTCCAGAGACTGCCCCTCCTAGGGATCCATCCCATCTGCAGACAACAAACCCAGACAGGATTGCTGATGCCAAGAAGCCCTTGCCGACAGGAGCCTGGTACAGCTGTCCCTTGAGAGGTTCTGCCAGAGCTTGGCCAATACAGATGTGGTTCCACGCAGCCAAACATGGGAGTAAGCAGGGGGACCCCAAGGGAAGAGTTAGGGGAAGGACTGAATGAGCTGAAGGAGCTCGCAGCCCCATAGGAAGAACAATAGTATCAACTAGCCAGACTACCCAGAGCTCTCGGGGACTAAACCACCAACCATAGATTACACATGAAAAGACCCGTGGCTCCAGCAGCAGATGTGGAGAGGATGGCCTTATCTGTCATCAATGGGAGGGGAGGCTTGGTCCTGTGAAAGCTCCATGTCCCAGCATAGGGGGATGCTAGGGCAGTGATGTGGAGCGGGTGGGTGAGGGAGCAACCTCATAGAGGTAGGGGGTAGGGGGATGGGATAGGGGCTTGCATAGGGGAAACCAGGAAGGGGGACATTTGAAATGTAAGCATTAAAATAACCAATAAAATAAATAAATAAATGAATAAATAAATAAATATTTTGTTAATACATCAAGACTAAATATAATATGAAAAATCAGTCTACCTACTTGCTGAATTATGAGTTACTTGACCTGTCTTTGCCTCAGTTTCCTTATTTGCAAAATAGGAGCAAAAATAGTACCTACTCTGGAATATGCTATGTTAGTTATTGGCAAACAAACAAACAAACCAAAAACCAAAAATCCACAACCATGGAAAGATTGCTAAACAAATCTCCCCAAAATCCAATGATTTCAAGCAACAATAATTCAATTTTACAAATCTCAGCATTGGGCCAACTTTCTTCCTGGTATTGTCTTTCTTTTTGTGATCAGTGACATAGATACATGCTCCTGTTATGTCAATAGCAGAGGAGCAAAAGCCCAAGGAAGGAAGCATACACTCTGCCTACCTCCTACATCCCATTGGTTAATAAACAAAATCACAAGATGAATGCTAATGTCAAGAAGTAAGAAATACATTCCTCCCAGGAATGAATCTATAAAAAAAAAATAAAATAAATAAAAGCTGTGGATCTACCAGGGGTGATGAACTGGGGTTGATAATTAAATTTACTTTGGTTGACTTAAGAAAGATATAATTTAATATCTGAGAAGTATTTCAGGAATTACTAGATGTGTATTAAAGACTGTGATAGTTCGAGTAAAAATTGATCCCATAGGGCCATACTTAGTGGCACTGTTAGGAGGTGTGGCCTTGTTGAAGTGGGTGTGGTCTTGTTGGAGTAGGTGTGGTCTTGTTGGAGTAGGTGTGTCTTTATTGGAGGAGGTGGGCTTTGAAGTCTCAGAAGCTCAAATCAGTTCTATTTCTGGTGTTTACTGCTCCTCATATAGAACTCTCAGCTCCTTCTCCAGCACCACGTCTGCCTGCTGCCATGCTTCCCGCCATGACAATATGGACTAAACCTGTGAAACTGTAAGCCAGTCCTAATGACATGTTTTCCTGTATAAGAGTTCCCAAGGTCATGGTGTCTCTTCACAGCAATAGAAACCAGAAATAAGACAAAGACTATAAATATTAATTTTAATTTTTTCTTTCTTTTCTTTTTATTTAATTTTATTTAATCTTTTTTTGTTTGCTTTTTACACTCCAGATTTTATCCCCCTCCTGGTCCACCCTCTGAATGTTCCACATCCTATACTTCCTCCCTACGTGTCCATGAGGATGTCCCTACCCCACCAGATCTTTCCACTCCCTGGGGCCTCCAGCCTCTTGAAGGTTAGGTGCATCTTCTGTGACTGAACTCAGACCTGGTAGTCCTCTGCTGTATATGTGTTGGGGGCTTCATATCTGCTGGTATATGCTGCCTGGTTGGTGGTCCAGTGTCTGAGAGATCTTAGGGGTCCGGGTTAATTTAGACTGCTAATCTTTTCTAAACTAATTTATAGGTTAGCATTATTCTAGTCAAAAATATCACTGTAATGCTGACAAAACAGAATGCAGCATTCAACAATCTCAAAGTAAGATAATATTTCCATTCTTATTACATAGTATTCAATATTACATAATCATGATATGTGTTCATGAGTAAAACACAGCAAAGGCAAAAAGGGATCTGGTGTTGTAGAAAAACAATATGTAAAATAAACTTTTCAAAATTAAAGGAAGGGTAAACATTCCAAGTGATGAACACAATATTTATGCAGTTATGTAACTATGCTAAAAATAACCCATACATTGTAGTGTATGCCAACAAAATCTATATCATTTAGGAAGAAAAACACTTTTTTTAAAAGAGTATTTTAGAAACCCCAATAGAAGTTTGAATGGCTACTCATGTATAGGCATTATTTTTAGCTTTTCAATGATATGGGATCTTCTGTGACATATGGCTGATCATGAAACAAATTCAAAAGACTATTAAGTCAGAAGTTGTAACTGAGGAACTAAGAAACAAAGCTGTAATTTTTCCAAAACTGTGTGCCAGAACAAGATGCCAATTTTCCATACAGATTATAGAAAACCAGTTGTACAACTCTTAAAATCCTTACCTACTCCAATGTATGCAGATTGGAGAGGAGTCATGAGGGGGCATTTTTACAAGGCAAATGTTGTGCCCTGAATACATCTACTCCCAACACATGGCTATGGTATGAACTTCTGGCCTGAAATTCACTTGGTCTGGTGTTTGGCTTTCTCCCAGAAATCTATGGGGTAGCTGCTGGTGGTGACCAGAGGGAAAGTATAGGTCACAGAAAGTTGCTTAATCCTTCACAAATTCCTTAGAGCAACATATACTTGCATGGTCCCTAGGAATGAGATACTACCACTTGCAAAGCAAAGCTGTCCTGGCTGTCTTGGGCCTCTAAAATAGGTGAACATACAGTGGTTTGGTTCAGACAGGGTTCTGCAAAGTATAGAGGAGTTCTACACTCAGGAGGTGACTCTTGAATATATCTCTAGATAAGAAGTCCTCAGAGGTGGATGGGATACCTTTACAAACAAAAGTCACTCTGTGACACACGCTGGCTCAGTATGCATCATATTGTTCATTTGATCTGACATGGAAAAGTTAAACAAAAAGGTAGAGAAGAAGGGTTAAACATTCTAGGTGAGCACTACAGTGTTCTAGATCTAGAAAGAGGGAAAAATGCTTTGCTTCAACTCAAGCATACAGTTTTCATAACTGTATATTGTTGGACTCATAGTTCAGCATTGAGATCAGATTTGTTATAGATACTGATGAAAAGACTGTTAATTGACAATGCTGCTCAAGTTATTGGTTGGAATTTTTCAATGCAGTAATTTTACTTTTTTAGTTAAGGTTCCTATTGCTGTGATAAAACACCATGACCAAAGCAATTTGGGGAGAAAAATGATTATTTGGTTTATGCTTCTACATCATCAATGGAAGTCTGGACAAGAACTCAAACAGGGCAGGAATCTGAAAGCAGTAATATGTCACAATGCTTTTCAGGAGTGGCCCTATTCTTGTGGACTGGGCCCTGACACTTCAATTGCTAATTAAAATGCTCTACAGGCTTGCCTGCAGTCCAGCCTTATGGGGAAGGGATTTTCTTTTTCTTTTTCTTTTCTTTTACAAAAGATTTATTTATTTATTTTATGTATATGAGTACATTGCAGCTGTCTTCAGGCATACCAGAAGAGGGCATCAGACCCCATTACAGATGGTTGTGAGCCACCATGTGGTTGTTGGGAATTGAACTCAGGATCTCTGGAAGAGCAGTCAGTGCTCTTAACCGCTGAGCCATCTCTCCAGCCCAGGAGGCATTTTCTTAATTGAGAAATGACTTTGCAATGACTCTAGCTTGTGTCAAGTTGACACAGTACTAGGCAGCACAATCAGATAAGAATATGTCAGAGATAAGTGAACAGCAAAACTAAATTCAAAATAAAACGAAACTATTTTATTTTCACCCTAAAACATGAAAACAGTTAAACATATATGGAATTAAAAAGAATTCTTTCAAGTTTATAAAAAATACCTCTCAATAACTATGTAAAATGTTTGGACACAGTTAATATAAAAAGGGACGAGTGACAAGGAAGTAAAAAGTATTTGTCTTCTTAGTAGTGAGGAATATAAAATAATCAGCATAAAACACGCTTATTCTCTTTAAATTATCAAATATACTGTTTTGTAATGTGGAATGTTGGTAAGATTAGAAGGAACCTGGTCTTTACATTTACTCTAAGCAAACAATTCAGGAGAATAAAGAAGGTACATTCATGAAACTGATCACCATAGCACCAGCTCAACAGAAAACATGATAATCATTTAGGAAAGTAGCTTACATATGTTTGGGGATATCCGAATGATGCAATACTATGATCATTAGAAGTGTTTATTTTAAATATAATAAAAATAAACTATTTTATAATGCATCAGAAACCTAAAATATTTTCTATATTAAACCTAAAAGTTACAGTTAAAGATTTATGTTAATTCCAGAAGATAGATATTTGTAAATTAGTAAGGTTGAGTCACTGGGCAGAGATAGTGTTAAACAGAAGAAAGGATCATAAGAAATGGGGAGGAAGGAATCCCAGCTGGACAGAGTGGAGAGCCCTTCCTGGGAACGGGGTGGGGGGGGGAGGGATTAGCTCTTTTTCTGCAGCCTGATGTAGGGTCTCCTCATGGTATAGAGCAAGTCCCTTAATTTTTCTGAGTGTCGGTGACTTCAAATATATAAAAAGAGTTAGATGAGTCCATGGCCCAAAATAATATTCCTTTCTCTTTGAGATTCCTTTTCTTTCTCCTTAATAAAAGAACACAGAATTTCTAGGGCAGAAGCCAGTTGGATATCAGCGCCAACTATAAGTCAGAGAATGTTCAAACAGAAGCCAGCTCGAAGAGCTTGTGTCTCTTAAAGACTACTGAACTATCTCATGGTAGAATTATATATAATCTTCACTGTGAGTTATATCACCTTTTTAAAAAATAACTTTCAAATATTTCACATACTTCAAGGAAAAGATTAAGACACGGTTCAACTTTTATTTCTACCGTCCATCAAGACACAACATCTTTTCATTTTTTTTTGTCTGTTTCAAGTGTGAAGAGTATGGTCTGTATCTACTCTTACTGTTGTTTTCTGTGGATGGGGTAGGAATAATACACATGAAAATGTTAGCGTTTCTGTACATTTCTATATTTCTCCTGTTTTCTCCATGACTCTGACTTCAGAAAATTCCTTGAAAATGGGTCACCCGAGAATTTAAACGATTCCTTTTTCATCTAAGGAGTTGGGGAAGGGCTAAAGCTAGTGTGTGGTAGCCTGATAAAGCAACTGAGGCCAGAGAAGACTCATTCAAAATCACACCCTGGTGAGGCCATCCCTCAGTATTGTGGAGTGGGGCCAAGTTTTTAACATGGGAGATCATATATCATTAAAATATATTCTAATTGTAATAACCAAGCTAACAGTCAGATATGTTTGCTTACATCTCTGTAATTCCAGCTGCTAGAGGTTGAAGGATTACTGTGACTTTGCTTTCAACCAGGACTATATAATGTAATAGCCTACATGAAAAAAGTCCCTCCATTAATAAACTAATAAATTAGTTAAATCCTCTGTCTTCTACTTTGAATTACTTTGGTTGGCAATTATTTGAAGTCTCGCTTCTTCTGTCTTTGCTCCTGCTCTGTAATGTTCTTGGATATAGGACACAGACATCCAGAGCTCTTATCTCAACTGCACACACCTCAGACAGATTTTAGCTTTCCATATGATCTAGAGGACACATGGTAGCTGGGTGAGAATTGAGAGTCTATATAATCTTTATTTCTATCTATCTATCTATCTATCTATCTATCTATCTATCTATCTATCTATCTATCTATCTATCTATCTATCACCAGGAAACACCTGGAGAAGGTTCTATGCATAGAATATTGTACTGCTAGATACTAAAATTAAAGAGAGAAGAGGGTATCTTCTAGGTAGCACCTTGTCCTCTAGAGAAAACAGAACCAGGGAAGGTACAGAGACTAGTTCCTTCCTGGTGAGACATAGGAAGAATGGCCCTTCGCCTTGGTACCTAATGTTCCTAGATCCCCAATTCATTGATTCCTTTAATTGCTTTCATCCACTTTAGCCACCACTGTACTCATTTTAGTATGGATCATTTTAATCTTAGGAAAGAAGTAATCTCAATGAGTATTTTCCCACTGGAGTATTTCAAACTTAAGTTGTCACATACTGTCCAGTACTGCCTGTTTTAACAAACTACTTTACCTCATATATGTGTGGGTTATAAATACTGTGCCACTTTTATGATAACTTGTTTCAAGAGAGTTATCATGTAATGTAACCTTTGCACTTTTCCCTTAACATCATTTGGGCATGGAGAAAGAAGGGGTGATGCCAAGAAGTCATCATGCATAGTCATCATGCCTACTGGTGATCCTGACTAGGGTATCTGCTACAGTATGGGTCCACGAAGTCTTCAAGCTGTTACTTCAATTCCCAAAATGTCATGTAGAAAATTACTGACTATGTGACAATAAAAATAACAGCTTCTTGCTATGCTCCTAGTTTTCTTTTTCATTAACCATGTCGATTTAGTTTTGAAAAAGTATGGGGCTGGAAAGATGGTTCAGCAGTTTAGAGCACTTGCTGCTCTTCCAAGGGACTCAGTTTCAGTTCCCAGCACCTATGTGGAAACTCATAACCATTTGTAACTCTGAGGATTCAGTTCCCTATTATGGCCTCCATAGACATCACACTTTGATTACACAGACATACATCCACAGAAAATACTAAACACACACACACATATTACTTTCATTTGAAAAAGAAAAATATCTATGTCTTTTGCTGTTGTTGTTGTTGTAGTTGTAAAGCCCGAAGATTTTGTTTTGTTTTGAAAACTGTGGTGTCTTAAACACATTTTGGTTTATTTTTAAGATTGTAATTTAATTACATTTCTCCTTTCCTGTTCCTTCCTCCAATCCCTCCCATACTCTGGACCCTGTTCAAATTTAACAAATCTGATCTGAGTGCTGAACTATGAGTCCAACAATATACAGTTCTAAGAACTGTATGCTTGAGTTGAAGCAAACCTTTTATTCCTCTTCCTAGATCTAGAACACTGTAGTGCTTATTTAGAATATCTAATCTTTCTTCTCTATCTTTTTAGTTAACTTCTCCAAGTTAGGTCAAATGACCAATATGTTGGATGCTGAGCTAGTGTGTGTCACGGAGTGACTTTTGTTTGTAAAGGTGCCCTCATCCACCTCTGAGGGCTTCTTATCTAGAGATATATTAAAGAGTCACCTCCTGAGTGTAGAACTCCTCTATACTCTTCCCTGAGGAGGATGATTCTTTCCAGTCCCAGCTTTACTCTGTTGCTTATATTTCTCCAGGTAACCTTGAGACCTCACAGATTTTTTTTCACTGTGCAATGTGGCATTTTCGTTGGTGTTCTCCTTGTTCAGGTCATGTTTGGTTGGTCATGGTGAGATTTTACATGGATAGCTTCTGATCTTGTTGTTAGGGATAGCATGGTTATTGGGGGTAGGGAACTACAACCTTTAATATACTAAACCAGCATAACCCTTAACAACAATCTATAAACAGTCACTCATACCCACAGACAAGTGTAGTTCTCATCTCTTGGCAAGGAAACTTCTCTTTGGAACAAAGGGAGACTACCACAGAAAACTACAACCAATCAATGCACACCATTGTGGAACCCAGCCTCAGTGGACTTCTACAAAGCACTCCTACACCTAAGGCTCAGGGACCATGGCAGAAGAGGCAGCAGAGAGATTGATAATGCCAGAGATTCAGGGATTTTGCTGCGAGATTGTTTCTCCTAATGATGTCAGATTTTAATGTGAGGGGACCATTTATTAGGTCAAATCATATACTTAGTGCAGAAAATGTAATTTCCAAAATATGAATTACATTTACTATGGCAGTACCTTTGTATTATGACAGGAGTCCTAGGGAGCCTCCTGTTTTTCTTTCCTGGTCAATATTTAAGATTGTAATTCTTGGCTATCAGATTGAATGTCACTTGTATAATTGATAAATCTCGTGTGTGTGTGTGTGTGTGTGTGTGTGTGTGCGTGTGTCTAGGCATGGTTAGATTAACTTGTGGGTCATCATACTACATGGATGAGATCCACACTGAATGTGCTTAGCACATTTCTGTAGGCTGGAGATCTGGATGGGACAAAAATCAAAGAAAAGGGGAAGATGGGATGGGGGAAGGTAGGATGCAGCTAGAAGACTGGTACCCTGTTTGCTGCTGCCAACCTGCTCTAGATTCCGTGTTCTTCAGTTTTTCCTAATCCTCTTAGTCCTCTGTCTGGACTTGGTATTCTAAAGTCTCTTCCTCTTGTCCTGAGGTCCAAGCCTACAGTGAGCATCTACTTGTTTCCCATGCTTGGCATGTAGACAGCCACTGTAGGAATGTTCAGTTCTTGGTTGTGTAAGTCATTTTAACCAATTTCCTTTTATAATATATGTATTCTATCAGTTCTAGGCCTCTAAGGAACACTAACACTGCCCCACCCCATTCCCTTAGGAACTATCTGGTTTTAAGTCACTGGGTCAGCTGGAACAATAAAGCTGTTGTCGAGCAACACTAAAGCAAACACAAATATTTTGGAACATTTCTTGTACAAAATAGGGAACAGCAATTTTATTCATAAGGCTTTAAAATATATATCTTAAAAAAGTTTTAATGTTTTAAAAATCCTGTCAGGTTTTCCTCTTAAGTTTATCTCATGTGAACTATTTTGAATACTTTAATCATTTAAACATCGTTGTAATGGGCATAATCTCTTTGTGTGTGTGTGTGTGTGTGTGTGTGTGTGTGTGTGTGTGTCAATGATATGTCTCATAGATATCAGAAAGAATATTTCCCTCATGATTATCTTGTGATTTCTTACAATAATAAGTAGGAAAACAGATTTTTTGCAGATGTTTCTATTAGTATGTTGAGTATTCTGAGCCAGAAAGTCTTACTTAAATTTAAAGAATACATCTTTTAAAACCCTTGAAATTAATTTATTTAGTTTTCTTCAATTTAGTACCATATGGAAACTCCTCTCATGACATCCATGACTTTCTTTTTATATGAGTTAATTTTTTAAAAAATCTGTTTTTCCTTTATAATAATGTTTCAATATTTTGGCAAAAATACATATAAGTAAACATGTAGTCATAAGTTATCTTTGTGGAACCAACAATGAACTCACATGTGTTTTAATTTAAGATAAAATAACTAATAATTTTCTGTGGACAGCTGGTATTATGGGAGCTTTTCAAATTCACAAATGAAATGGAAAATAATTCTAGCTAATTGCTCTTTCCTTCAAGACTATAATATTGTTTGAAATGAAGAATCCTTTTGCTCAAAGTCATTGCTGTGGTTTGGATATGGTTTGTGTTAATTCCTCAAGGGTCATGTGCTGACATTTAGCTGCTCTACTCGTCCTCCTCCAATTTTCATATTATCTTTTTTTTTGCTCAGTTCCACATATGAGAGGAACACATGTGGTAATCTTCTTCCCACGTTTGGCTTATTTTACCTAATGAAATGTTCTCCATTTCCATCTACTTTCCTGTAAATATGATTTTACCCTATTATATATGTTCTATTATATGTTTGTATCACATCTTCTTTACTCATTCATTAATATCCAAGCCTCTGAGCTGACTCTATATCTTGGCTACTGAGAATATTGCCATGGTAAACATTGGTATATATACAGGCATCTCTATAGCAAGCTCTTGCTTATTCCTTTCAGTAACAAGGTAACACTATTTTCAGATTTTCAAGCAGCCTCTTCATTGAGTCCCAGTGTAGTGACATTAATTACCTCTCCCCCACAACATATAAGGTTCTTTCTCCCAGCACCCCCCTAAGAGCCTTGTGTTTATTTCTATACTCATAACCATTCTGATTGGGGTGAAATAGAATCACAACATAAATGGGATGCATTTCTCTAATGAATAGGATGTTGAAGCCCAGCAAGGGTAGTGACATTAATGCTTTGTTATTCAGTGGTAGCAGGCACAGCACTGTGAGGAAGAAAAATATAATTTTCTGTAAAAGACTTCTGTGAACTTCGACAGAAGCGAGCAACTGCACGTACACACACACACACACACACACACACACACACACACACACACACTGATGCCAGAGCCACTCGACATCCTATGAAGCTCAATACAACACCTACTGTCCTTAGACTTTAAACAACTGGGTAATAATAGTAAGACTTCCTCTGGCTTCAGCTCCTCCTATGCACCAGTAAGATTTTCAGTATCTATTCAGGAGCCTGTCTGTACCATCTCCCTAAAGAAGAGGAATGCTGCTGCCGGTCATTCAGTGTCATGCCATTCATCCATAACTCTGTCCTCTTGACTGTCTTACTACCTCCTTCTCAGCCTTAGTGAGAGACTAGTTAACTGTTGATTATTTCCAGTTTCCTTGTTCGAGGGTACACTGTACATATAATCAATGTCACTGATATATATGTATTTTCCTGTCTAGTCCTAGGATCAAGGCAATTGGAAAAGCTAAGCCTTCTACTGGGATGTTTGGGGAAAGATAGGCCATGGACTCACCATTGTAGATTCCCTGGAAATTTTCAGAGAAACCAAAACCAAACCAAAACAAACCAAATCAACTAGTCAAGCTGATAGCCACAGCCTTTAGGCTAGATCATGGTAGCTTCTGGGCATTGTGAGGAACAGTATTCATAATCATCACTATATCAATGGAGGACTCAGTGTCAGAGACCAGAAGAGGACATTCAGTCTTCTGGATTAGATTATAAATGTTTGTAAACCACAATGTAGTTTCGGGGTACAAAAGCTGGGTTCTCTAGAAGACCAGGAAGTGATCTTAATGACTGACCCATCTTTCCAAACCATCTCATAGCTTTATTTCTTTAATTTTTCTTCTGTTATTTTGGCATTTTAGTTATAATAATTATAATATGCTGTGAGAAAGCCCCCTTTCTGACCACATTTCTAGATGAATCCTGAACCTGGAAGCCTATATATCCTTCCATGATTTAGGAAATGTCCTCTGGTTACCCCCACTTAATAGGTCTTCTGTGTATTTAGTTTGTACCTTGTCATGTCTGGTATTCTAATGTTGCTCCAGGTGTTGTTCATGTTCTACTCATAAGTTTTTATTATGACTTAAATTTGTGTATTCATCAACTTCATCTTGATACCAATTCGGTTTAGAGAATGATTCACAATCAATGTACTTCCAGTTTTAAATGAGAAAGTATGTTAAGCATGTAGCAAGGAAAAGGAAAAGAATAGCAAAGAGTGGTTAAGTGAAAGAACATAAAATTGGGCACTTACAATACTCAGCATAAGTGATCAGAGAAGTCCCTTTGAGATAGCTAGGCAGATTTCAGTTAAGAGTCCTAGGAAGAAATCATTTGCTCCTCGGGTGAGGTTTCCCGTGTCCCATTTCCACCAAATGCATTTCTATACCATGAGATAAACAATAGTGATGCCTGTTAGAAATGATTTTCTTTCTGGCTGTCCTCAGGGCACACAGTTTTGAATACCCCTGGCTGTTAACTGTTCTCCGTCTTCCTTACAACAATAGCAGTGGGCCAGCTTCAGGATAGGCAGACTTAGAGGCCACTTGAGATTAAACATGGTTGAGTCTCAGACAGGAGGCTCTCTGTTGCTCCCAGAGTTTGTTTTCAATGAGTGTGGACAACATACAGTAATTCATTAATATGATTTATATTACAATGTCCTACATGTTCCTTCTCTGCTTAAGCTAGTCTATTGTTGATGTTTCCACTGAGTTTTTAATTTGACATCTTGAGCTCATCACTTCTAAAATTTCCATCTGGTTTGTTTTTCCAATTCACAAGGTATTATCTACATCTTATATTCATGTCATATATTATATTCTTTATTGCTGTCCTTACTTTAGTCATTTTTGTACTATCTCAGATGATACTGATTTAAATAAAACATTCTTCTATATTAGTTCCCTGATATTTCATCCACTTCAATATAGCTGGCCTAAGTTACTACAGAAATACGAACTGCTGCTCCTGATGGCAAGAATATATATAGGTGTGTGTGTGTGTGTGTGTGTGTGTGTGTGTGTGTGTGTGCATGTGTATATGGTCACATATATGCTCATATATATTGTATTTCTATGTTGTTTTTGAACATATGCTGGGATAAGTATCTTCCAATTTTAAGTGAAAATCTTTTAGCAAGTGTCCTTCTTTTGTTGATGTTTTCTTATATATCACATTAGTATATTATTGAGAAGTGTCGTGGGGACAAAATAAGTATAAACTTTAATTTTATAAGATGATCTTTAGATAGTTCAAGCTGCCAGACTTGATGAAAAATCAAACTCTGCTTTGTGTCTTCAACTGGAATTCCACTTCTTACCAAGCTTGCTTCCAGAGGGATTCAGCCTGGGCCACAGGGAACAACTGCTTGATGAATCATGGCGATATTATTTGTTATGCATTCCATGGGATAGGGAAAGGTAGAGGCATGTGTATGCTTAGGCATGGCCTTTCCTAAACATCATCTCATTATGAGTCTATGCTTGTGTACAGGGAAATGCAAAGCAAAATTCAAGTACCAATGACAGTGCAGGTCCTAGATCAGCTTAATTTTGACTGCTTCTCATCTGCATGTATTATCAAGACCACATTCCCCCTGTGTCTCCCTACTTTCCTTTTATTATATCTCTGTCCTGCCATACCCAGGCTGTGGCAGGCCAAGTATTGATGGATTCTTTCTTACTGTTTGCTTTAGAGAGATCCCTATATCTTTCCATGTCTTGGAGTATCCAATATTGAACTGTAGTGTGTTCTCTTAGTCACCCAACTTGATGAATGTCTGTTCTCTGGTTGCTTTGATTCTGAGCTACAGAACAATTGGAAAGCTCTGCTCACTTCTAAAACTCACCAAACATCCCCAAATATGATTTATTAAATCACTTTTAGTAAGAATAGCATTCCATCTATCAACTGTTAATATTTTTATATAACATATAAAGGATGCATTTCTTTGCCAATATTATTTTCTGAAGTTAACTAGGCTAAATTCAATATGGAGAGGAATTTTTGCGTTTCAATTATGTTTGGCATCTACAATAATTCAGAAACAAAACGTACCTAATTAAATCTGGTCTGACTTGTGCCTTTCTCCCATCCTTGAGCAAGCTAAATAGACCTTAAGTGTTTGCCACAGTTGGACCTTAACAGACCTAGGTGGAGTCTTCCTCCTTGCTGTACCTGCAATATCCTACAGGAGTAGACTGCCAACTGAGCTTGCTTTGCAACATAATCCATCTGAAACAAAGGATGGGGTTTGTGGGCTCTCCCTATATAAATACAGTGCTGAATATTAAACTTTGAGCCTTGATCAGAAACTTTTGTCTTGGCTTCATCATTCTCTCATCCCCATGCCGCCCCCCCCCTTTTCATTTCCAGCTTCCCTTTCCGGTAACCCAGTTTATCCATGGCTGCTGGACAGCTACACTGACTGGACAGCTACACTGACTGGACAGCTACACTGACTGGACAGCTACACTACTCTTTCTTAAGAGGAATGATTAGAGCAAGTTGTAACAAAGGATATTTCCCATCTACTCAGACTCTACTCCAGTTAAAAGATGCCTGAAGGGAATGCACAATAGGACTTTAAAAGTGCCAAGAGTACAGGAAAGCATTATTTAAACACTTCCTAGTATAAATGTTTTTCTAAATAGAATAGAGTTTTCTTTTCAAATGTTCTAGACAAGTGCACATAAACACAAGTTTCTCTAGTGTTTTTTAATAACTGAATATAAAAAGCCAGTTCTCTTTCAAAGTGGCATCAAAACATTTTGCTACTTTATTATTCAGATTCCCCTCAATAGATTCTCTTCATTCACCCAACAAGTGCTAGCTTTCGAGAAGTCACACCTTTGAAAAGCCATCAATTCTGTCCATCTATGGCATCTGTGTTTTCTTCTGTACACCATTCTCAGTTCTTAAAGGTAATGTGATTCCTTTATTAATTCATAGCTCTTACATATAACATAGAGTAGGAATAGTCCAACTTTCCCCCAAAATAGAGTTTTATTTCAATTTGTTTTGCCCTATGCCTTCTTATGTCTTTAGTAGACAGGCTGTTGTTATGAATGACTTTGCCATCTTGGCTTGCATTTGTGGGTCTCCATGAAAGATCTGAGGGATAGGGTGGAGTAGAGCAGGGATCATAATTTGTCGTCTGTAGTGGGGGAAGCCTGCCACAATGCTGCTGTAATGGGTTGAGAAGTAGTGTCAACATCCAGCCACCTCAGCTCCCACCACAGTCACCATCTCTGCTGCCGATGCTTCTGTTTCCCCAGGAACTGCCTTTGCCAGTGCTTTCGTCATACCATGGCTTCTGCTACTATTGTGGCAATCACCATTGCCATTGCCAGACCAATGACTGATGGGCCTACAAGGCTTTGAAGAAAATTTTCCTGCCATCTGGTGCGTGGTGGTAATGAGTCCTTCATCATCTCTAGACAGCTAAGTACAGTAGAGTCCACCCTGCCAGTACCCAGTCACATACAAAGTCATCTACTTATAGCAAAGAATAGGAATAGCAATGTGGGAAACACTTGCCTACTCGCTTTGCCTAGATAAGTATCATTCCTCCTGTCATCAGAAAGCTAGTTTTGAGACCTTTCTCTATCTATTGTCTTTATCACAGTCAAGCACAAGCCCCAGTAAATCCTTGTTTAGATGATTTCTCACATTGAGCCGAAGAGCCCTCAACTAAAGTGATATCTCTAAGAGCTGGTAACATTGAACAAAGAGAGCTAGATACTTCAAAGTTATGTATAGCTTTTCCATAATTTCAAATTGAACAATCCTACACCATCACTGTTTCTTGGCAATATATTTATACACGTGGCATAAAACAGGTTTATCTTCATTTATCATTGTAGTCCCAGGTTTCTAACACATCTACCTGTTCCACAACATGCAACTAATAAATTTAAGATGAATAAAAAGAAAGAGGGGAGTTGATGTCATGTGCATCAGCTAGAGTTCTTCCCTTTTCACGTTTAGTTCCTCCAGTGAGTAGTAAGTTCTAGGATGTTTCATATGCATCTTTAGCTTCTAAAATGTCTCATTTTCTCAGCTTTGGAAATGAGAGATTAGTTGGGGAACATTTAATGCTATATTGTTAATCAGCAACGTCCAGCTGAAAAAATAATTGTTTGCCACAAATACATTAAGATAGATTAGATCTTAAAGTCACTAATTTCATCTTCCCATCCAGTTAATAAACATTTACAAAGTTCAGCATAGTACTGTCTGTAACAGAGGATATTAGAACTCTGACTATTTGCCTAAGGCCTCTTTTGTCACTGGCAGAAGGGTGGGATAGTGGAATGGGATGCTGGCTCATGGACCATGTGTTTTGCTTGGAGATTCTCTTACTCTAGAGGACTGTGAAAAATTTAATGTGCAGTTTCGTGTAGTGCCGACATTGTTGTTTACATTATAGAGTAGAGAGCCCAAATTAAAAACAAAACAAAACAAAACAAAAAATCAACCCTCCTTGTCCCTTCTATCACCTTATGGAAACTTTGGTAATTTGTCTCTTGGTTTGTCTTTAGGAACTTAGGAAAATGGTAGGCATTGCTTATTTTCTTGCCCCACCCCACCACTCACTGTATGGGTATAGGGAAAAATTTTAAAACACACAGAGTGCTATTCATATTATTTAACCAGAGTTTTTTTCCCCTTTTGCCTTGCTGGTTAGGAAAAAAATGGTACAAAAAAGGTCCATATATTTTCAAAGTTATAATCTTTAAGAAAATATTTCAAATCTCAAGCCATGACTGCAGAATCTGGTATTTACTGACCTCAGGAACTGACTGGATATGCTTTAGGTGATGAAATAAGGAGGAGTTTTCTCAGGTCTCTTGTTCTTGCTGGTCTTCCTCCCAAGACTTGGGGGACGCTTGTGGAGCTGATCCCTATATGTAGGCTCCACTAGGTTTTAGGCTCCTAGAGGCTACTGTTGGCCATTTATATCAGCACATAACCTTAACATTTGGTTATACTTTATTTTTTATTCTTACTAGGTATCTTTACTTGTGTTTACAAAACACTGATGTGGTCAATTTCTTCTGATTGAATTCTAATATTTCTTGCAGTTCAGTTTACTCAATAACCTTAAATTTTAAGCTCATAGATGGGATTAAAATTACTCGAGTTTATCCAGAATTTTCTCACTGTTAGGTTGGTAGCAACACCTTTCTCTAATGTCTTTCTCTAAGCACCTATGGAGCCCCTGCATGCAGTTTCATTTGAAACTCTCCTGCTTTCTGGAGGAGGACATTAATTACAGTTTTCATAAGCTCCCACTAAAAGCTGAATCCCATCAGAAGAAGTTGATCCTCACTGCATGGGATTCTACTTTTTACATTTCCTCAGAGCAAGTGCAGATGGTAGATCATGGACTGTTTGATTCAAATATATGGCCCTATGGGATGTATGCAGACAGTGTCAGCTCAAAGGTCAAGTGTCAGTTAATCCAGAATGATGTAACATTATTCCCTGGGATATGTGAACAAATGTCTACTCAACTCAGATAAGGAGTCGACAACACACCAATGTATGAATACCACCAAAGCCCAACTTGGTGAACCAATGAGTCTTATTGGGTTATGAAAATATGGGTGAGGGGTTAGTTATAGGAGCAAAAATGACTGAAAGATAGCTGCACCATCAAAGCCCATGCCAGCATTGGGGACAAGCCACAAAAGATAACAATCTAGAGCACACTGCCCAGTATTTAGACAGTTTAACAGATTGTAGCAGGTCCTTCCTGGGTAGGTCAGCTGGTTGGAACCTCTTAAGGCAGCTCAGTTTGTTTCTTTTAAGTTGTTGCACTGATGTCTACTTCTTCCAGGTGGCTGAATTTGCCAGAGTCTTCTATGTTTCTGTCTTGCCTGAGAGTTGTTCTTAGCAAACTTTACTTCTTATATACTCAGGGAGGGAGGAGTCTAGTGAATACGGTCAGTTTCAGGAACTTCCTGAAGCTATTTTGAGTTATTGACTTCTTGCCTTAAGGGAGGTTTCCTGTAGGATAAAGTATTTTACTTCCTCCTAGGACATTCTGCTGTTTCACCTCTTTGTAAGCATCCTGTCCTAAAATACCCCGTTGTTTTAGTTTCCTTTTATATTCTGTATCTGAAGAAATTTTCTTCCAAGATAGAAGGCTTTGACCTTGGAGAAAACTGCTATGCAACAAAGAAGTTGCATGCACTTCTTTGCTTCCTTTGAAAATTGGTGGGGGAAAGTATGCAGGCTTTTAATGGCTTACCACACTCAAGGGCTATTTATTTTCTGAAGTTAAGTTAGTAACAGTTGTACAATTTTGGAAAAAAATTGGCATGCTTTTCCTAGAGATTAGTGAATAGTTCAATGTAATATTTTATAGTAGTACACAATATCTGCTTAAGGTTGTATTACATAACCAATAACTCTAAAATTTTGTGTCTTTAAATAATGGGCATGTATTGTCTTACAATTTTTATGAGTAAGAAATCCAGGCATGCCTTGGCAGGTTGCCTCAAAGTCAAAGACTCTCAAGAACTTAGTCCTTTGACATGATAGTTTCATCTTAAGACTAGCCTGAGGTAGATGCTGTGGAGGGATCAGCTTCTAAGCTCATACAAGTGGGTGATGGTAAAATCTGGCTCTTTTCCACACCATTGAATCATGATGTGACAGGTGCTTTTTTTACATGGGAAGAGTGATGTGAAAGTAAGCAAACAGGAAAGTGTGTGCAAGATATGATTCACTGATTTTCAGGACAAAAACTAAGGATGAGGCCTCTGCCATGTTCTGCTAGTTGGACTCTAGTCAATAAGAATAGCCCTTATTCATGGATGTTAATGACATAACATGGGGATCATTGGTGTCCATGTCAGAGGCTGCCAACCACACTGGCTGGGTATCTGTCTTACCTATACATGATAAAAAATGCAACAATGCCTAAAGCTGATGAGCTTTACATTGGGGGAATATATGCATGATTAATGTATTTGAAGACACCATAAGTTTATTTAATTTCTTCACATTTTTACCCATATTCTGCCTTTTAATAACTTCATTAAGGATACATTAATAGTTTACTATATTTTAGTATTGGCTAACTTATTATTTCATCTTTTCAATGTATTAATTTTGATTTTTTTGTTTTGTCTTGTTTTATTTTTGGTAGCAATTTATTAGTACCATTGGGGTCTTTCCCCACTTTCCTTGGAAAAGAGGAATGTTACAATGTTGAAAGACTGGGCCAGGAATGTGGCCCAGTGGTAGAGTATTGCATAGCATATAAAAAGACTTGGGTTCAATCCTTAGTCCTGCCCAAAATAGCAAAAGCACCAACAATAGCAAAAATTAAAGAATTTCAAAATGAAAAAATTGGGAAACAGTCAAGTACATTGAATAAGAAACTTAATTTTGATTCAGTTTAAAGCCAAGATTAAATGATAGCTTGAATCCAAGCATCTCTTCCTCTAACTTTGAAGAAATACCTAGATAAAATTAGGTTAAAATGTGTGCTTTTCCAACTCAAATTTTTTCAAATTATTGTTTAGTAACTTGCTAAAATAAAAAAAATTAGTTTCTCTTATGATAAAGCTATAAAGTTAACAATAAAATCAAATAGATAGGCTAAAGTAAGATACTAGAGATGGTTTGTTCAGTCTCTAGTTACCAAGATCTAAAATCTCCCAAAGTTTTGATTTCTGTTAGCCTCACATATGTCCACAGCTTTATTCTCTGTGCTTTTTAATCTGTCACTTAAAATTCCAACCTGAAATTTTGGAGTGCTAGATTGATATCAAAAAGTGTGATAGTTCAATATATACAGATGTGTTCATGTACATAATTGTTCAAATATTATTTATAATTACAGCCACATGTATAAGATACATACGAAACATGTTAATTTCATGGTTAATGTTGGATTCCATCCACAATACATCTGATGTATTATGTAAATATTATAAAATCTGATAAAATTCTGAATTTTGAAACATTTCTGACCCTCATCAACTGGATAAGAGATACTGAGTCTATGGTCTAAATGAAACTCATGATTTTCACTTGCAAATATGCTTTCCTTTCTAGTCAATGGAAACATGCAAGTTCCTTATGATACCCACATACTATGTCCACTCTTCCCTGTGGAGCCTTTCTGTATAACACTTAAGTAAAGTAGAGCTTGACTCTATTTACGCTTCTTTTGTATTAGTGCCATTCTCTGCTTTTAATATAGTGCAAATTCTGACGACCTCTTCTCTGCTTTTGCTCTTGTTGCGTTCCTCCCTAATCTCTACATAATAGATATTCTAATTGTTTTGAAACAAAACTCTGTTGACATTAATTTAATTAGTCTTAATTGCTTTGAGAACAAAATGATAAACACGTCCATTAAGTCCTGACATAATTTGACCTCTTCTGCCATACATGGGATCATTTCTTCTTCCATTGATCCAACCTTTTCTCCTTTGAAATGGTCTCTCTGCCTTTTCTGGCTTTTTCACTATAGCTCAGATCAGTTATCACTGCCTCTTAGAAGCATCATTTAAGCTTTCTGATGCAGTCAGATTCCATTGCCATAACACATTTTGTCATTGAATTTTTTTTTTATTTGATTACCTCTTCTCTTCCATGCTAAACTCTTTTCTAGGAGTATAGGCTTGGAATTAATTTTTACCACACTCTCTCAGACTCTTCTACTAAATTTGAGCCCTAGAAACATCTTCTAGTTTGTCTGAATACAGGACTCGGCAGTTTGCCCTCTAATAATCTGTTAACTTATCTTCACTTGTTGCTAAACAGGACCAGTCTTTAATGAAGATGGAAGGAGCATATGATCTGTCATTTCCAGTTTAAAAACTTGTAATGACTCTGTCCTACCTCTAGGAGGAGTTATTGGCTACTGGGGAGGGCATAGACATTTTCCTTCAAGAGTGTAGCCCCTGATAAGTTGCCCATGTTTCACTAATAACCCCACACCCCACACTCATGCAAACAACTCTAATTAAATTCAATGGGCCATAAAAAGGACATAAATGAAGGAGGTGAACTTACTGAAAAGAACGTGGTATTTGGGGAAAAAGGAAGGGAATAACAGTGGAGAGGGTGAATATGATTAGAATACATTATGTGTGTATGGAATTAAAGATGTTAAAAGGGTAGATGAATAATACTGCAAATGAAGACTGGGTCATCTAAATAAATAGAATAATTAAGGATGTATATGTCTGAAGCATATAAAAGGAAGCACTACTGTTGGGGAAAATGAAGGACTTTGATAAGGGCTTATATATGTTCTCAGTGAGTCCAATGAAGACAGTAAGTTAGGGGAAGACAGAGGTCACAAAATGGGCTCCTAAATCACTATTTTGGTAGCATGTGAGGGGAAAAAAATGGGCAAAAGGTAACTGCTTCTTAAACTTTAAAACGTAACTCAGAGAAGAGGCCCTTGGTCCTGTGAAGGCTTTATGCCCCAGTGTAGGGGAATGCGAGGGTGGGGAGGCCCGAGTGGGTGGGTGGTTGGGGCACACCCTCATAGAAGCCGGAGGAGGGGGGATAGGATAGGGAGTTTCTTGGGGGGAGGGATCAGGGAAGGGGATAACATTTGAAATGTAAATAAATAAAATATCCAATAAAAAAGAAAAAAAAAACCACATAACTCAGAGACCTGTTGCTTTTGTTAGTCCTGGAGCTATAGAAAAGATCATTTTATTGACACCAATTTTAGCTCTTTTTCTAACAAAAGACTAGCTTGCTATAAGGATAGATAATGTCAGTAACCTAAGCAAACACATTATCAGAGCTGGCTTTTGGAAACATTTGGTAAAATGCAAGTCAGTTAACAGTTGTGCTAAGTTATTCACACATTTGTGTTTATTAATCTATAAGGTGAGGATCACTATTCAATGTTCCATAACATTGCTATGAGGGTTTAGAGATTGCTTAAAATATATACACTACACAAATTCATCTATCACCCATCTATCATCTATCTATCTATCTATCTATCTATCTATCTATCTATCTATCTATCTATCTATCTATCTATCTATCATCTTTATCCTAAATACTTGTCTGACTTTACTTAATACCACCAAGCCAAAAAAAAAAAAAAAAAACCAAAAAAAAAAAAAACAAAAATAAAAACAAGGGAAAACTAAAGAAGGATGAATTTGAACAGAGTCCAAATACTTAAAAATACACAAAAAATTAACTCTTCAGGCCCCTCTTCTGTTTTGTTAGAATAATTGCTTCTGGTTTCCAATGGTCTATTTGGTTAGAA
This sequence comes from Tokudaia tokunoshimensis, assembly GCA_036184795.1. Taxonomy (NCBI): domain Eukaryota; kingdom Metazoa; phylum Chordata; class Mammalia; order Rodentia; family Muridae; genus Tokudaia; species Tokudaia tokunoshimensis. The sequence goes on from BTHU01000003.1 coordinate 34,273,983, forward strand.
TTATCTCAGTGGATTTTTTAAATCTTTAGATGCTCTTCTCTAATGCATTACAGAACCAAGCTATGCATCCTCTGGCACCTCCTCAACACCAACAAAATTGGAAGAGTCTGTGGCCTATAGTTGAGGAAAGACAAGAGATAGAATGCAATAACTGTGATTCTTATAATGGGAAAATACTTATGGTGTTTAGAAATAGTTATATTTAAGCAAACAAGAACTTGACTCTCTCAGTTAGTAAAGAAACCTTAAACAAACCACAGAAATTCAATTTTATGATGCATAAAATAATTGACAAACTGCCAAAATACTTTTAGAAATATTTTGTTAACTTTTCAAGAGACAAATATAAGATTTATAAAATTTATCTACTAAGTTATGCAGAATTCTTTGATGAGGCATAGAGTTCAAATAAAATAAATTAGAAGCACCACAGTGTTGCTTGTCTCTCCAAGACACACACTGACTATCTAATTATTCTGTCTTTTGTTTACCAGATTTGTATCTGATAGTTTCCTTTGTGCACCATTAAATCCTGGGATCTTCCCCTTAACCTATTCTTAAAATTCACACAAGGAAAAAAATGTCTGAGAGTGGGTCAGAATTTAGAACATATCATTTCTTAAGAAAAACAACAATGTAGATATTAGATATACATTAATTTAATAGAAATCACCCAGGTATAATGTTTTACAGATGAAAAGAACACTTGCATAGATAAATAAATAAATCTCGAAAAAAGGAGTTCATCCTGGGGAAAATGTCGTTTTCAATGAGCAGTTTTCAAGCTGGGTACATTTTTTTCTAGTTTCCTGTCTGTCTGGCCCTCCTGAATCAGTGAGGTGAATGTATCCTGATTCATTTCCTGCTGTTTAAAACTCTTTCCTGGCACAAAGCTCTCATAGGTTGCCCTCCCAGGGGTAGTCAGTATTCTCTGCCTTCTTTGGACCTACTCCAGAATCAACTGTGCTCAGACCAGCCCTTTAATTCTTGACCAACAATAACTTAAGTCCATCGTCTTTATACCTTATATGAAAATCTAGTTAGATGTAACATAATGTCTTTGGTTTTTTGGGTTGTTTTTGTTTTTTTTTTTTTTTTGCTTTAAAGGTAAATTTTTTTAATTTTATATTTATTTTATTTTTTTGTTTATTTCAAAAGGTAAAATTGTAAACTATTTCATTGACTTACAGGAAACCACAATCGATGGCAATGAGTAAAGTCTTCTGGCAATGTGCGAGCATTATAGAAACATTAGGTTCAGCGTCATGAGTTAGTCTGAAGTCCTACTGTTGCGGGAAATATTGAAATTAATACAGCAAGTTTCTGCTCTTGCACCAGCTCCTCCCTGCTCCGCACCTCTGACTCTAGCACAGGTAGTGGTCTTCCCAGCTCCAGTTTGCTTGCCTCTTGGCCCCATAGTCCCTTCTCAGCCGTAAACCCCCTGTGGACAGCGGTCCCACATTCCAGTAATCCTCTGTTGGGGTGTTCTCAGCTCAACAGATTTTCTTTGTTTGGAGTTCCCAATCCCTCTGTACCAGACTCGATAAGTTCCCTCGGCCGGTCATTGCCAAGTCATCTTCATGCAATGACCGCCCACTCTGCAGTCAGCTGCAACAACACCCAGCAACCCTGTAGAAACAAAACTCTAGAAACTTATAATCAGTCAGATTTATATATCAATTAATTCTTAATTCACAAGATGCCCACACAATAATTTCAGGGCCAATTGATAATGATACAAGGTGGCCACCTAGATTAGACAAGTTGCCTTAATTATTTTATCCCTATATGAAATTATATCTACCTGTGGCTATTTAAAGCCATGCTGAATCTGAATCATCCTGTTCATCAGCCTCCATTTTGATTCTTCCTCTCTTTGCTCTCTGTCCATTCAACTCTTCGCTCCACCTCCCTTTTCCCTGTCCAATCCCAGGCCTCCTGCTGCACTAATATTTAAATTAATTGGACACTGAAAATCCTTCTATATCCTATAGTCTGGGCTTTCTCTTTCTACCTTCCAGTAAACCCTTACTCAATTCTTAGGATATCCTCATACCTCATTTATAACCATTTTGTAACTATGGGGAAGGGTATGATCACTACCATGTTTGTTAAAATATCTACAGAGATGCTTTGCTTCTGTGTTTTAAGTCCATGTGACTGAAGATTTACTTGCTACACTAAAATCTTTGAGAATTTTGAAGACACATTTGCCATAAAATATATAAACAGCAACTTATTTTTAATTTAATGTTTGTGATTGTTTTGCCTCCACGCATGTATGTGCACCATGTACATGCCTTTTGCCTACAGAGGTCAGAAGTGGTTGTTGAATCTCTTGGAAATGGAGTTATAGATGGTTGTGAGCCATTATGTGGGTCTAGGAACTGACCTGAGGTCATATATAAGAGCAACAAGTGATAATAACCTCTTGAGCTAGCTCTCTATCTTCAAATTTTAATTATTCTATGCATCTTGGTTTGTAATTTTGAAAATTAAGACTTGCCTTGAAACTACAAAATACTCAGGAAGTGTGAAAGAAAATGATTTTGAATCTTGGTTTTAGTTGGGATACAGTGATACAATATCTTCTCACATCCTGAAAATGCTCACACTAACTTTTAATAGAAAAAAAACTTACTCAGACTACTTAGGTGAAAATTTGATCTCCTTATACGAGTGATGCAATCCTGTATATTTCTTTTCTTCATAAGTCATTATAAAAAAGCAGCTGGTACTTGGCTGTTTATTTCCTCCATGCCAGGTTAAAAGTCCTCTTAGATTATAACCACATGGACAGAGTTATGGTCCTTAAGAAAGAGTGCTAGAATCCAGAACTATACAGAGAAACCCTGTCTCAAAAAAAAAAAAAGAGTGCTAGACCAATAGAGAGAAAATCTTCCTCCTTATAGACTGAAACTAAATAAATTATTGATTTTAAACAGCTGACACTAATTTGAGGTCTGGACGAAAGACAGAGAAGGAGAAATACCGAGGGCAACATATGCTTGAATACATATGATGGGGTGCCTAGTGTTAAACAAATCAGGTTACCAACGCTGGTTCAGTCATGACATCGTTGACACTGTCTGGTGGCTCCTATACCTTGTAGAATCAGGATTTTTAGAACATGTCTTATCTAAAATATGTGTCTGGTTAAAAAAAAAATCTGTCCTTATAATGGACAGAGTGTATTGCTGAACTCAGAAAGAGCAATGTTAAATTTTTGTGTCTTATTTTTCTCATCACTACTCAGGAAAACAATATCTGATTTGTAGAGCACTGTAGAGTTGATCAAACACAAAACACCAATGAAAATTGTCAGCCAAGGACTACTTTAAAACTCTATGAGCATGGTTTAGTCACCATGTATCAAACCACAAAATATATTCAATATTTATACTTGCAAATTATCTTATGATAATGTTGGACAGAAAATAGAAAAAAATCAGAAAATAATGTTATAATATAAAACAAATAACTTCAACATAGAGAGATCTGTCAACTAGGACTATAGAAGAGTCCCGAGGCTAAAGATTAAGAAATAAAGGAGTAGTGAATGAGGAAGTGATCAGCAGCCGAAAACGATGGAGCACCAGAGTGGGCAGCATTGACAATGACGTCAGAATGATATAGAGAAAATCAAGTTGACTAGTAGCATTGAACAATAGGTTAGAAGGGAGACAAACCAAGATCTCATTGAGAATGTTACCAGTCTCAGGTCAAGAAGCAAAGCAGAGAGCCTGGGAAGTAGGCTAGATCTTGAGGTGAGCCTAATACACCAGGACTGGAAGATCAGTATCTATGGATGTGCATGACTTTGAGAACTGAATTGCCCTTGGACCCACACTGTTAGAATCAGGGGCACAAATGTCAGCATATGTACTTGGATGTGGAGCAGTTTGAGTACAGGTGATTATACTCCTGATGCCAGAAACTATGGAACTTCTCTGTACTTGGGTTTCATTTTGTGGATAGAAAGTGTTTAGTAGAATTTTTTGTTCAAATTTGTTAAAATGATTTTGTAAAAACATTTTTTTTCCCAATAGAATGTAAAGCAATGCTTTCTATCATTGCCTAAAAGGTTGGAGACAAGATGGGTTCTGATTTGAATGAGAATGGCAAGTCTTCCTGTTTTCCTGTGATTTGGTAGGCAAGAATGACAGGGTCATTTCTTCAGGAAAATGAGTCTATGAACATAGTTGTCAGTAGACTGGACATGGAGGTAATGACTGAAAGAAGAACAATTAGACATTATAATGTCCCTGAAGTGACTTGGGACTTGCATTTGCTAATACTTCACTCTAGTTCAAATCAAAGAACTGTTTCAGATAATCAAACATCTTTTTTTCCATCTTTTCTTTTCTTTTTTTTTTTTTGTAAAGGGAATGTCTTTCTAAAGACATTTTATACTTTCGTAAAATTGGCCACATGGTTTCAATTTGAATTTCTGATTACCTAAGTACTAGACAGAAATAAAGATTGGTTTATTATTATTTTACTAAAATATAATCATTTCCCCCTTCTGGTTCCTTCTTCTATCTCTTCCCATATGACTCTTTGACCCTTCTCAAATTCATGGCTTCTTTTCTTCCAGTTATCATTGTTACACACATATATGCCTGAATATATATAAATATATAAATGCTTATATGCATATTAATTTTTGTGGTTATTGAGTACTGGTTTTTGAAATGTTTACCAGTATCATTTGATATAAGATTTATTTCTTGTTCAAATATTGCTTACTCAAAATTTTTAGCAAAGGCACATAAATTACATTTCAAAGGTAAAAAAATATGAAGCATTTCAACTAAAATCAGGACCAAGGCAAGGTTGTCTACTCTCTCCACTGATGTTCAACCTGGTGCTAAATGTCTCAGCTGAAATAACAAGACTAGTGGAGTCAACAGAGGGGATAAAAATTTGAAAATCATAGTCAAAGCATCTTTATTTGAAGATGATATGATGCTATACATAAAAGATGTTAAAGACTATACCAGAAATCTCCTAATCTGAGAAATATAACTAGTATAGTAGCAGGTACAAAACAAACACATAAAAATCAGTATACTTTTTTATATACAAATGACATACATACCAAGAAAAATATTAGGTAAATGATGAAATTTAAAAAGGCATTAAGAAAATCTTAGAATTCTTCCAACCAAGGAAGAAAAAGTCTTGCACAATGAAAATGTTATGACAATAAAGAAATTAAAAGAGATAGTAGATGAAAAGACATTCCATGCTCATAGATTTCATAAGGTTACTGCCATCCTACCAAAAGCAATAGATAGATTGAATGTAATTCTTCCCAAAATTTGAATAGAGTTATTCATAGAAACTAAAATCCAAATGTTAAACTTTGTATGGACGTACAAAATGTTCTGACTCTAGAATGATCCCCCCCCAAAAAACCAAAATAAACAAATGAAAGAAAGAAACATTGAAACAATGAAAGGAAAAGAAAAGAAATTCAAACACTTTAAACCTACCAGAGTCATGACTAAATTCAATTTACTGTCCTACTACAGAGAAACACTAGGAAAAACAGCATGGAATCAAAGATCCATGTGTATAATTTTACTTATAAGAGCAGACTGAATTTTAATAAGGATGCCAAAAGTAATCATTGGAGAAAAGACAGCATCTTTAATAGATGGTGTTAGGGAAACTGGAGACACACCTAGAAAACTGAAACTTGCTTCTTCTCTCTCACTTTGGATACAAGTCAATTCCAATTTTTTTTAAAAAAAAATCTCAGTGATATACCTGAAACTGTGAAAATTCTTTAGAAAAAATAGGAAGCATTTCAGGATATAGTCTCAGGGAAGGACTTTCTGAAGGACTCTGGTCACCAAGGAAATAGAACCAATGATCAATAAATGGGGCTTGATAAAATGAAAAGCTTTTGTACCACAAAAGGAACTGTTAATCAATTGAAGAGGCAGGTTACAGAATGGAAAACCCTTGTTCTATCAGCTCTACATCGGACAAAGTACTAGATGCAGAATATACAAAGAACTAAAAAATAAAATAAAATTTTAAAAAACCCTAAACATTGACACAAAAAAACTCAATTAGAAAAATTAGCTATTACTAAATAGGGTTCTTAGATGAAATACAAATGATAATGAAATATTTTAAAAAGTGTTCACCATCCTTAGCTATCAAGGAAAGATTTCATCTTGCCTGATTTAGAAGGAGGGAAGTTAAGAAAACAAAAGACAGGAAATAGCGATGGTCATGTAGGGAAGGAGGAACTGTTGGTGGAAGTGTAAATTAGTACAGCCTCTATGGAAATCAGCATGGAAGTCCCCTCCTCCACCCAGATGCAGATCTGCCATGTGACCCATATATATATATGTATATGTACTACTCCTAGGTATCTTCCCAAAAGGCTATTCCTACTGCAAGCTCCTGCTCATGCATGTTCGTAGTTTCTTTATTCACTACAACAAGGACACAGAAGCAGCCCTGATGGACATTAACTGATGAGTGGATAATGAAAATGTGGTACATGTATACAGTGGGATTTTAGTCAGCTGTAAAGAAAAAGTAAATCAAAAAAAAACGTCAAATAAATGGATGGATCTGGAAGACATTATGCTGACTGAGGTAACCTAAATCCAAATGAAGGCAAATATCATATGTTCTCACTCATATGGGAATCTTCGTGTTAAATCCTTAGATTTGTGTGTTTAATTTGGAGCACTTGTGGAGTCCCGGAAAATGGTAAGCCACCATTTATGGAGAGAGGAAAAGTGATCTTAGAGGTGTGGGTATAGTTGAATACAGGTGAAATGAGAGAGGAAAGGAGAATGAAGGGGGTGAGGGGGGGTTAAGCAAAGTGAGGGCTGGGAGCAAAATACAGAGGAGCTTGTAGTAGAAGAGACAACTGTTATTGAGGTTTAGAAAATCTCTAGGGAGATCTCCTGTACCATACATCTTATATGTATATACACAAATATATATTATATATATAATATTATATAATATATGTATGAGTTTAATTGTAGTTATTCTAAATAGGGTATATTGCTCCTCCCAGAATATATAGGTTGCTAAATAAAATGGCCAGTGCGAGGTGTAGGATAACTGTTTTCCTGTTGTTGGTTAAGGATGTCCCAAAGATTTTTCCCAAATATTATAGGTTATGGCCAGAACCTAATGGTAAGACCCTATTGATGATACATTACAAACACTGAAGATAAGACACAGGAAAATAAAGTTAATACTGATCAGGAGGCTTCCTTCTTGTTTTCTAGCTGTCATAGTACAGAAAAGTGCCATGTAGGCTGCTTGGGATACAGAAGTTATCAACAGTTCATCTAGTATGAATCCTATGTACTTCAATAATGAATGAATGACATGACCAGATGTGCCCATGAATGCAATAGTGTCACTAAGAACAGTAACTATGTGCCTTTTCATTGAATTTATAGTCTGTTCTACAGAAAGACACATACTTGATATTGCATGTCTGGCCAAGAGCTAAGGTTGTGTATATCACATGTGCCAAGGGTGAGCTTAGTACTATTATGCTACCAAATGCACATAATATAAAACTGTCCTCTAAATATTTGTACTGACTGGTTTTGTGTGTTAACTTGACACAGGCTGGAGTTATCACTGAGCAAGGAGCTTCAGTTGGGGAAAAGCCTCCATGAGATCCAGCTGTGGGGCATTTTCTCAATTGGTGATCAAGGTGGGAGGGCCCCTTGTGGGTGGTGCCACCCCTGGGCTGGTAGTCTTGGGTTCTATAAGAGAACAGACTGAGCAAGCCAAGAGGAAGCAAGCCAGTAAGGAACATCCCTCCATGGCCTCTGCATCAGCTCCTGCTTCCTGACCTGCTTGAGTTGCAGTTCTGACTTGCTTTGGTGATGAACAATGGTGTTGAAGTATAAGCTGAATAAACCCTTTCCTCCCTAACTTGCTTCTTGCTTCTTGGTCATAATGTTTGTGCAGGAATAGAAACCCTAACTAAGACAATATTTGTCTCTCAACTTGAAATTTAATGAGGCTCTCAGATAACATCAGAAAAAGTGGTAGTTGGGTGGTTTCTTTGTTTCTTTGCTTCTCTCTCTCTCTTTCTTTCTTTCTTCCTTTCTTTCCTTTCTTTCCCTTCCCTTCCCTTCCCTTCCCTTCCCTTCCCTCCCCTCCCTTTCCTTCCTTCCTTTCTTTCTTTCTCTTTCTCTCTCTCTCTCTTTCTTTCTTTCTTTCTTTCTTTCTTTCTTTCTTTCTTTCTTTCTTTCTTTCTTTCTTTCTTTCCTTCTTTCTTTCCTTCTATGTAGTGGATGTTGGTAAATGTAGCAACTCACTATTTAAGGTGCAGAGAATAAATGACCATGGAGTGCTCAGGCCCCAGTAAGACATCTATTTCACACTCCCTCTCTGGGGCTCAGAGATCACTGCAGAGGACTGGACAGAAAGACTGTGAGAGTCAGAGTTCAAGGAGGGCCAGGCACAGGCAGTGTCTTCTGGAATTTACAGGATGTTTCTTTGTACTTATGAACACATAGAAGCTGTGGGTGTCTGAACAAAACCCCCACAAGATCAATAGCGCCAATGCTCTAGCATTAAGCAGGAGTTCATGAGTCTCCCATCCCTAACTGAGGAGCTAGGGAAGAGTTGAAGGCTTCTGGGAGATGGAGAGCTAATTTTCTTTAAGGGTATGGCTCCTTGTAGGTTAACTACACTCATTTGGATGGATCATACCCACAAGCACATGGAAAGTTCAAATTTTAGTCAGTGGGTTATAAAATTTAAAAAAAGAAGAGGACATAAGGTTAGGGTGAAAGGGAGGAGTTAAGTGGAGGAATTGGAGGTGAATTTGATTAAAATACATTGCATGGATTTCTCAAAGGATTAACAAAAATAGTTATCTTTAAAAGTTACAAGAATACTTGGGCCGGAATGTGGCCAGTTAAAGGTCTTCGTAGAATCTAGGACTCTCGAGGATCTGACTGTTTACATAAAATCTGTACAAGTTCTCTCTTATATTAAGTAACACTGCCATCTAACTAACGTAGTTTCAGTAGTGATGAATATTTGCTATAGTATCATAACTGTTAGTAACCGGTTATTGATAATCAACTTTGTAATCTTTACAGTGTTGAGCCAGATATTTCTAGTCTTAACACTGCTTATGGAAAGTCACATCCCATACTTATGAAGATTTATGTGCAAACATTGGACCTCAGAACAAAGGTCATTCTACTCTAAGCACCTCCACAAATTATGTCTTAAGACTCATAAAAATTACGAGAGGTTTGTTGATCCATCAAATATCTCATTTCTCAAAATAGTTGGATTTTTAACTGTTCTCTTGGGCTAGGATTGCATTTGTCATGTTTTCTAAAGCATGTCAGAAATTCTTGAAGACACAGCTTTCCTTTATAGGCCTCATTTTTCTTCTTTTTACAGTCCAGTTGTTATCTCCCTCCCAGTCCACCCTTCCACAGTTCATCATCCCATTCCTCTTCCCTCTGCCCTGTCTCCTTAGAGGATGTCCTCACCACTTCCATCCCCTAGCCCCCGTCAGGCCTCCCCACTCCCTGGGGTCTCAAGTCTCTAGAGGGTTAGGCATCTTCTCTCACTGAGGCCAGATCAGGTAGTTCTCTGCTGCATATGTGTCGGGCGCCTCTGACCATCTATCTATTTTGTGCTACCTGGTTGGTGGCTCAGTGTCTCTAGGCCCCATTTTATCTCTGGAATTTAGTCAGAGACTTCTACATAGCTTATCAACTGTAATTTCAATCTTGAAGATCACACTATTGTTTTCACTCATTTATACTAACCTTAACCAAACATTTGCTAACACTGTGGGTGAAGCTCCCTTGCTGACTCCAGCTGGCAGAGATCATGAGAATGTGTTACCAATAGATTGGTTGCACAATATTAGGGAATTTCCTGCATTTTCTTGTGCATTGACCAATATAAAAAAAATTAGAAGTCAGTATATATGGTTTCTGAATTAAGAATAACCTTCTCAAAATTCACATGTTTGCATATTGGGCTTGTTGCCAGCCCTGTCCTCAGTACATCATAAGCAAAAAACATCTAACATTTCATAGACTTGCCAATAAAACTGCTACAAATAAACTGGCGTGTTGAGTACTTTCAAGAACGGAAGGAGAGACCCCTGGTCCTGGAAAGACTGGATGTAGGGGAACGCCAGGACAGAGTAATGAGAGGGGGTTGAACGGAGAAAAGAGGGAGGGAAGGGGGCTTATGGGACTTTCGGGGAGGGAGGAAACGGGAAAGGGGAAGTGATTTGGAATGTAAATTAAAAAAATAAAATAAAATTAAATTAAAAAAAAAAAAAAAAAAAAAAAAAAAAAAAAAAAAAAAAAAAAAAAAAAAAAAAGAACAAAGAAAATATGTGTTATAAATGTAATAAAACCTAGCCAGCAGCATATAGCTCATCTACTTTTCCTTTCAACTAGCAATTCAACTGTTCAAAATCAATTGGTTTTGAAAAGCTCTGTGACACAATGAGCCTGACAGCTGACAGTGCTTGAGTGGAACAAAAACCCCAGGCAGGCCACAGGAAGCCTACAGTGAAAGCCCATGGGGATCTTGTCCCAGGGATGCAGGACCCATTCAGAGAGTCACTGACAGCTCAATATTCCCTTACTTCTAGTTGAACAGAAAATTAAGGGATAATGCAGTGGAAGAAAAAGATACAAATGCCCTCAATTATCACATTTGAAACTAATTTTCGTTTGAAGTGTCATGTGCCTTTATGAAGTCTTGGGTACCAATATATTGTTATATTATTATAAAAGGAAATGCTAATGCCTCCCCAGTGTCACCCATTTGGAAAACTATAAGAAATATGCTGTAGATCACATCTATGTAGATTAGTAAGAAATATTAACAAAAAAATCCTATTATATGTTTTAAAAGAAACAATAAAACCATTTCCCAGGTTTTACATTTGAAAAAGATGTGACAAAATGAGGGACAGACCCACACAGCTCAGATATTGGAGCATTGTGCAGAAGGTTCTTGTCATGAATAATCAAACAGAAATGAAAATTATAGAGAATGAGATATACCATTTTAGTCATAGCGTTCAATATACCTAACAACTTTTTGTTGTAACTAAATACTTCTAAAATAGGAACAAATAATCCTTAGGTTTCTGCCTAAGCAGTGCTCATGAATGCATGATTTTTTTTTTCAGCCACTTAACTGTTTACAGAAGAAAGAAGAGTGATATAAGGAAAGAAAAGAGAAGCAGGAATAAAGACATCTGTGTGGTCTAATAAAATCACGTGATGAAGCCTGGACAGAGATCGCTTCGGACTAGAGACAGCGCTGGAACTCCGTGAAAAGAGCCCAGAGAAATAAAACAAAGACTTTTCCATAGTGAAGATAGCAGACCTTTTAAACTTAAATTGAATAGCTTATGATATATTCAAATTTCTGGTTTATGTTCGAGGGGAAAATAGCTTTTAAAACATTTGTAGCGGTAGAGCTGCTGCCATGGAAACCACAATCCTCTTCTCTTGTGAACACTATGCTTGTTTGTTCTCTGTACTTAGTGATGCCCTTTTAGGCATTTCCTAGATGCAAAAGAAAACACTGAAGTCCAAATCCAGATGGAAGAGTTCCTGTGATCAACATGTGCTCGGATTCCCTATAAGCAAAGCTTCGGATCCTTTCGAACAGACAGCGAAAGTGTGGAAACTGAAAACTTCAGAGATTTTGCTGGAACAACAACCGGTGGGAATTTGCATGGTGATGGATGCTCTGCCTGGCTGAAAGGACCAGGCTTCCTGCTGGAAGTCAAGTGTGTTCCAGCTCATGCTGCAGAAAGTACATGCCTGTGTTACACCTTTGATAAGAACTTTCCAGAGGAAACTTTATTTTGGGAAGGTACTCTAGTTCCTCTGATTCTTAGGAAAATTCATCAGTTAGGAGAAATTCTTGTGGTGCCAAAGTGACAGAGGAAGCAATAGATTAGATGGAGTAGAGGAAAGACTCCCTTGGGTTTAGCTAGTTCTCCACTCTGAGGGTGAGAGAAGATGGCCTCTCTATGGCCAGGCTGCCTTTGCAGCCAAGGGCTACCAAGAACCTGCTTCTCAATATGTGTGGTTTCAGCAGCCTTGCTGCTGCCTCAGCTAAGGGAAGTACCAGCCAGGGTCTCATCTTTACCCAGGACATCTTGTATTTTGTGGAGCATAAGGAGTGGCCTGAGCTCGAGGACTATTGATTGGGCCAGGCCTAGGAGATGGCCAGGCAGAAAACAAAACAAGGCTTTAGAAGAGAATTTTATACATCCTGAGTAACAGCTACTAACCAGACCCATCTCCTTAATTGAAATGGATGAGTTGGCTACCTTGACCTATAAGGAAGAAAAGGTTGGCTCAGCTAGTAGGGTCTTGCAGATAGATGGGAATGAGTTTGGAGATGAGCAGTACCCTTGACAGTTCCAGAAGGAGGGAAACTGAAGGGATCACTTTACCAGGTCACTTACTACATGCTGGGCACCTCCTTGGAGAGTCCCTTTTTCCAGAATCTTAAGCAGAAAACCAAGTAATACAGGGGATGGTGGGGCTGGAGAGATGACTCAGCGGTTAAGAGCACTGACTGCTCTTCCAGAGGTCCTGAGTTCAAATCCCAGCAACCACATGGTGGCTCACAACCATCTGCAATGAGATCTGATGCCCTCTTCTGGTGTGTCTGAAGACAGCTACAGTGTACTTACATATAATAATAAATAAATCTTTAAAAAATAATATAGGGGATGGTGAGAGAGGTAACCACAGAGTAAGATAAGTTGAGACTTGATTGAAGTATTGGTGGGAGGGGAAATCAAGGAGAACCAGAAAGGTGTGGAACAGATGCTGAAGAAGCTCGTGGGTGTGTGAGGGCACTGGAGGAGAGCACTGAAGGGGAACTACAAGGCGTGCTGTGTGGCGATGACCTTGACGGCCACCGAGGAAAACTCAGAAGCATAGGAAGGAAGGGAAGACAAGATGTTTCTCTGTCAGAGATAGAAGCTGTCATTAGGATCATCTGTCAATCAAGGGAAAAGTAACCTGCATCTATAGTTACATAGGTTTTCCTAAGAAACTGTGAGAGGTGACCTGGGGGTTACCTCTACTGAGTGAGTAGCTTACTTGGTAAGACAACTTTTATGTACAAAAGGATGATATTAGAGGTGGATCAGCCAAAGAATTTGATGTCTAACCATGAGCTGGGGGACTGGATTTGACAAAATAGGAAAGATCATGAACAGGGTGTGGAAGAGGAGTCCATGAAAGATGTGTGAGCATTGAATTTTCAGAGTTCTTTCCTTGAAACTGACAGATATCGCTGGATCTGTGCTTCTGTTGTTTCTGGAGTTCTAGATCTGTTAACCAAACCGCATTATGTAGCAGGATAAGCAAAAAGAAAATTGGACATACTTAGAGTATTCTGGGGCAAGTATTAATCTGTTATTGAAGATATAAATTAGAGAGATTAATTGATACAATAGTAGTATTTTGCTAGAATGTAACTGTCACTGTTATGACAACAGTCTAGTGACAAAGTCAAAAGATGGAACGAGGCAGATGTCCTTCTACCCATCACAAGTGGAGAACTTCCTGTCCTTTGGCATAAGTTTCTTTACAGTGCAGTAGATTCCAAGTCAAGAATTAGAATAAGAATGAAGAAATGTTTAACATGGACTATTTCCAAACCTTTTCATCCCTACTAAGCTCTGATCTCTACCACTTTGAAGAATCCCATATTCATATTTTGACTAGTGTAGTATTGGGTGGGTCTGTTCTTTTTCATTGTTTTTGTCAGACCACACACTTTTAAAAACATAGCTAGTTTAAAAATTATATCATTGAAACCGAAAAACAATGTTTTTCATGGAATATCTTTGTATGACTAAAATTATTATAATTTTGTGGGCATGTGATCTCCGGTCTCAAGCTTCTGTTCAGTACACTTCATTGAGCTTGCTGTTTCCTTCTCATGGGGTCATTTTGTCTCTTTCAACATGACAATTTCACGTCTCCTTTTCATTTTCCAAATCACCTGTTTTTTCTTCACCCTCACAACTGATGATGGTGCTGTCTCACTCTCCTTTCTATTTACATTTCAACCCACTAAGGTCAGATGTCTGTGCCCCACATTCTGCACCTAGTTGGGTCACCATACATGTATATATCTTTTTCTATGTTTTTGATTGTATTCTTGCAGTTATGTTAAAATATAAATTCTTGCAGACCACCACCCCCCCACACACACACATACATACACATTCTGTTTTCCTTTGTCTTCTTGTTCCTTTTCTTCAGCACGATTGTGTCCTCTTGGTTTCTGTGGCTTGGCTTCTTCCCTTCTACCATACCTTTAAATGTCTGAAATGATAAAGTCTAGGCCCCATATCATTGTTCAAGATGATTTTGTGACATGACTTCATTGGTTGGTATAGTTAGAAATCAAGTACACACTATGAAGGTTTTTGAATGATTACACTTCCCATTGAGCTATTAATAGACATGCACTTCAAACTGTCTCTCTGATGCCATAGTTGAGTGCTGTGTATAGCTTACAGTATAATCTATTAAAAACGAGGAGGAAGAGATCAGAAAAGAGGAGGAGAAGGAAGAGGAAGGGAAAGAAAATGCTTGTGACTTTCTGACCAAACCTCCTCTTCAAACTAATTCCTCTTTTGTCATCTCTCTTTAATTTATTAAATTTCTTCTGTGATAGTTCTACTCACAGTGTACTCTCTTCACTCTCACCCACACCCTTCCTGTCACCTTCCCATCCCCAGTGCCCAATCTTCCCTTCAAGTCCATTTTCCACATTTAATGAACGTACCAGGGTTTTCCCAACCATGTATTTACAGTGACTTTTGTAACATGAAAGCATGACTTTGTTGCAGACTTAATTTCAGCCGATATCTGGCTTTTCTCTATCTAAGAGGTGCCTTTTCTAAATATTTTCTAAAGCAGTACCCATAGGACATGAAATCAATCTCGACCTTACACCATTTCAATGCTATACCACATCATCTTAATTTCCACAACTGGAAATGTTACAGTGCCCACTTGGCCTGCTTATCTGTTTGGCTGATATCACTAGTACAACTAGCAAGGTCCCTACTTGTGTATCACAGAGATACCACTCAGCACCATGTCTTTGTATATATTAGTTTGCACTAAATATGTGTGGACTACAAACGAATAAACGACTAGAAAAGAATGACTTTGGAAAGATACTTAAGGAAAGGATGATGGAAAATAAGTATAGACTTCAATCTTTTGTCAAAGTTAAGCCAAAGCAATTGTTTGAGCCAGTTGCTTACCCAGTAAAGAATATTTATTACATTCTTAATGTCATAGCATTCTATATGAACTTGTATTCTTTTACATTTTATCCAGAGAGCAAAAATTATTCTTTCCTTTTATTTTTTTCCTAGTCCTGAGCCAATTTCCTATCCCTGACTAATGTTCCCCTAATTCATAGTCATGTTCCTAGAATTTGCTTCAGTCTTTGATGTGGAACATTCTAGTGGTGTTTGGAAATGTAAGTCGTTTAGACTAGGCACATTTCGTTGGCTCTTTCAGACCATGAATATTTTCTTACTCAATGAGAGTTTTATCTAAATGATTGCTAATTCCATTTTTAATTTTTCTCTGATCTTAAAAGTAGCAAAATTAGAAAATGTTCATACATGGTTTTATAGTTGTCAAACCTTTCCAGAAAAATGGTCATTTTCTTTGTAACATTTTATTTAAATTCAAGTTTAATACATATATGTAGGATGTGAATCATGAGAACAAGGAGTGTCCCCTTTCCACAGCAAAAAATAGAAATTTATCAGCAGGACAGAAGCCTGATAACCCAAATGACTTTTCAATTTCTATCTTCTTGTTCCTTCCGGACAGTTTGGCCTGATTTTAAATTCATATAATCCAATAAAATATATGTGTTTTTCTGTTCCTAGATTCTTTTTTATGGCCTAAAATAATTCACCCATGCTGTCAAGACTAGTAATTTTTCATTCTCTTTTTTCTTTGTTCTTGCTCTGGAGAATCCACAGTTTATATATCCATTTTACTATTGGTGGAAATTGGGCTTGCTTCCAATTTTTGACTCATAAATAATGCTGCTATCAAAATTCTTCTGTATGTTTCCTGAGATATGTACGCAAGAATTTCTGTTGGAAATTATCTTCATAGTGGGATTACAATGTTATAAGGACTACCTGTTAATAAAGATCCAGCATTTTTTATATTGGTTCAACAGTTAACCAACAGTGTCGAAGAATTCAAGTAATTGCTTATCCTTGTTCACTTCAGGTTCTGAAAGGTTTTCTATTTTGAGCATTCTACTGAGTATGCAGGAGTATCTTGCCAACATTGTTATTTTTCCTGATGACTAACATCCTCATGTACTTTATCATGTTAATTGGGTGTGATGGCTAATCCTCACTCTGAATTTGAATGGACTTGAGTCACCTTGGACACAGACACCTGGGGGACACACCTGTGAGAGTCTTTTCTGAGGTGTTTCACTGAGGGAATGCTCATGCTGAATGTGGGTGGCACTGTGCTTTGGATGGGGCTTGGAGACTGATGAAAAGGAGAGAAATGAGAAAGGCAACTGAGCAGCATCAATCATTGCTTACTTCCTTTGCCACTGTCTGTCTGTTTCTCTCTCTGTCTCATTCTGTCTGTCTGTCTGTCTGTCTGTCTGTCTGTCTGTCTGTCTGTCTGTTTGTCTGTCTTCTGTCTGCTTCCCACTTATGGATTACGGACACAATGTCTCCTTCTGTTTCACATTCTTCACAGCATATATTCTATGCCATCATGGACAATAACCCCTCAAAGTCACAGTAATGAAGGGGCCCTTCTTTCCTTAAGTTGCTTTTGTAGGCATTTTGTACTCTTCTGCTTTGCTGTTTTAAAGATCTCTCCTTCGTTTTCTACACCCAGCATTTTGATTATACTACGGTGTAGCTAGCTTCCTTTCTGGTCCTGTTTATATGGTGCTATGCTTGCCTTTAGTACCTCAATAGGCTTCATTTTTCTCCAGATTTGGAATTTTTTTCCCTAATTTTTGTTCAAAATATTTTCTGTGCTTTTCACTTGGGTTTATTCTCTTTCTTCTATACCTATTTGTAGATTTGTTCTTTTTTTATAGTGTATCACACTTCTCTTTAATGAATCTTGTACTGGCTGATTTTGTGTGTAAACTTTGCACAGGCTGGGATTATCACAGAGAAAGGAGCTTCAGTTGAGGAAATGGCTCCATAAGATCCAGCTATAAAGCATCTTTCTCAATTAATGATCAAGAGGGGAGGGCCCCTTGTGGGTGGTTCCATCCCTGGGCTGGTAGTTTTGTGTTCTATAAGAGAGCAGGCTGAGCAAGCCAGAGGAAGCAAGCCAGTAAGAAACATCCCTCCATGACCTCTGTATCAACTCCTGCTTTCTGACCTGTTTGAGTTCCAGTCCTGACTTCCTTTGGTGATGAACAGCAATGTGGAAATGTAAGCTGAATAAATGCTTTCCTCCTCAACTTGCTTCTTGGTCATGATGTTTGTGCAGGAATAGAAACCCTGACTAAGACACATTGGTACCAGGAGTGGGGTATTCCTGTGACCACCTGACCATGTTTTGGGGATGACAGTGGAAAGACTTTGGAATTTTGGGCTAGAAGATCCATTTGGTGTTAAGAGCTTTGTGGGATGTTGTATAGGAGCTTGGAAGACAGTGTTGAGAACAGTGTAGAAGATGGAGGTCTGGCTTGCAAAATTTCAGAGGGAAGATTAAAGACTCTCATCAGTGCTATTGCTATTTTGATTGTGAAGATTCTGTGGTTTTGGTTATCTGGGGCTAAAGAATCAGCTGTGATTAAGAAGATACCAGAACTACTGAAGCAAAAACTTTGGATTACTGGGACTATTGATGCTGGTTAGCTGGAGCTAAGAAATTAGCAGTGATTAAGAAGAGACCAGCATCATTGAGGTGAAATCTTCTGGGAAGTATTTTCTGAGAGCAGAGGCTGTGTTCCAGAGATAGCCAACGTTATACCCTGTGCTGTGGCTGGACTTGAAAATGTGTAAGAGTCACCGAGGTGGTACTGGTTTTGAAGGCATGAAGGGGTTAGGAAAAGCAGCTGAGGCTCGGCATTGTGAGAGTCCACAGAAAGCCATTGGTGAAGGTGCAGGCTCAGTTGCAATTGATGGCCCAGGACTGAAGGGGTCATGCAAAGGAGTTGAGGCTTGGCATCATGAAGAGAGCCTGTCAAGACCATATCCAGAGGTTAGGCATCCCCCACTCACCAAGGTTGAGAGATAGGGCCACCTACCCATTTCCAAAATTTTAACCCTTAATTGCTCTGTCTAAAGGAAACACAGGGACAAATAGTGGAGCAGAGACTGAAGGAAAGGCAATTCAGAGACTGCTCCACCTGGGGATCCATCCCATATGCAGACTCCAAACCCAGACACTATTGCTGAAGCCAAGAATTGCTGGATGACAGAAGCCTGGTATAGTTGTCTCCTGAGAGGCTTTGCCAGAGACTGACCAATACAGATTTGGATGCTCATAGCCAACTGTTGGACTGAGTGTGGGGTCCCCGATGGAGTAGTTGGGGAAGGACTGGAGGAGATGAAGGGGTTTACAACCCCATAGAATGAACAACAATAACAACCAACCAGAACCGCCCAGAGCTTCCAGGGTCTAAACCACCAACTGAAGAGTACACATGGAAGGATCCAAGGCTTCAGCTGCATATGTAGCAGAGGATGCCTTATCTGGCATCAATGGGAGGGGAGGCCCTTGATCCTGTGAAGGCTTGATGCTCTAGTGTAGGTGAGTGCTAGGGAGGTGAGTTGGGAATGAGTGGGTGGGTGAGGGAGCACCCTTATAGAAGCAGGGGGAGGGGGATTGGGATGGGGGTTTGCAGAGGGGAAAGTGGGAAAAGGGATAACATGTGAAATGTAAATAAATAAAATAACCAATAAAAAAGATTTCTTTTTATTTAGGTTTTCTTCAAATAGTCACCATTTTCATTCCATTCCATTCCATTTTCATATCTTAAACTACTTCCATTATTTCATTAAACTGTTTTTGTGTTTTCATAGTATTCATTGGAGCATTTATTCATATTTTCTTTGAGTTCCTTGAACACATTCATAATTTAGGGTGGAAAATCTTTGTTTTGTGCATCAGCTAATGTCTCTTCTTTGAGAATATTACGAAGGGCATGATAATTTCTGGAGGAGATATATTGTCCTGATTTTTCCATGGTTTTTGTTGTTGTTGTTGTTGTTTTGGTGGACCTAGAGATCTGAACTTAGGATGCCCATGGATGTTCTTTGTATGGATATCTGCTATTACTTTTTCTGAGTGAATGCTACATCTCTGTTGTTATCCCAAATTATCAGGTAGTGGACTAGCAAAATGGTGTTTGGTGCTCAGTCTGTAGACCTAGAAGATTCTTGATGCTGACCTTTAGAAGTCACTGAGGTTTTCAAGATTCTATAGGTCTTTGCAAGGACTGGTGCCATAGTGAGAGCAGGCAGTGCTCTATAGGATTAGCATACAGGATGCAACATTAGCCCAAGGTCGAGTTGAGTGGGGTGGAGATCAGGCTTGATGTCTTTATCCGGAGCCAGTGAAGCAGGATAGCATGCTTTTCTATGTCATCTTGGTAATGGGGATGGCAGAGTGGTTCTGTGAATCTCTCTTTGAGGTTGCAGGTCAGTGGGCTTGTGGCTGATAGTCAAACAAGCAGACTGATTTTGTGGTCCATACTTGGGGTTCTGAGTTACAGAACACACATGTATACACACAACTTATTTTTATACTTGACATATATAGTGACATATAGTAATGATGTAGTCTTAATTCAAAATTATAACTTACTATATATCAAAGAATCATAGAAATAAAATATCATATACACCTACACATACACTAACATGCATGAATTTTATAGGTTTCTTATTCAGTTGTACTGGATACTTTTTTCTCCAGTAACACCAAACTGTCATAATTATTATAACTTTTTTTCTTTCTTCAAAGTTGAGGTGATATTCACCTAATATAAATTAACAACTATAAAGTGTACCTTTCAGTAGTATTAAGCTGTCTTAATTTGCTTTATACTTTTGTGGTAAAACTGAAAGCAACTTATAGAAGAGAGGATTTATTTAAGCTTACTGTTTATAGTCAGTCATGGGTGAATGTCAGCTAAAGAAAGGAACTTTGAGGCAGGAACTAAAGTAGAGGCTATGGAAGAATGCTGCTTATTGGCTTGTTTTCCTTGGCTTGCTCAGCCTGTTCTTTACATAACACAGGACAACCTGAGCAGAATCAGCATAATCTCCAGTGGGCTGGACTCACATATCAATAATTAATCAAAAAGTTGTCCCATAGACTTGCCTACAGGCCAATTTGATTAAGGCATTTTTTTTCTTTTTTTTTTTTTTATTTTATTTTTTAATTTACATTCCAAATCACTTCCCCTTTCCCGTTTCCTCCCTCCCCGAAAGTCCCATAAGCCCCCTTCCCTCCCTCTTTTCTCCATTCAACCCCCTCTCGTTTCTCTGTCCTGGCGTTCCCCTACATCCAGTCTTTCCAGGACCAGGGGTCTCTCCTTCCATCTTTTTAGAAATCTATTGATATGCGGATTGTGTCTAGGGTATTCCGAGATTCTGGGTCAATATCCCCTTATCAGTGACTGCATACCATGTGTGTTCTTTTGTGATTGGGTTACCTCACTAAGGATGATATTTTCAAGTTCTGACCATTTGCCTAGGAATTTCGTGAATTCATTGTTTTTAATTGCAGAGTAGTATTCCATTGTGTAGATATACCACATCTTCTGAATCCATTCCTCCGTTGAGGGACATCTGGGTTCTTTCCAGCTTCTGGCTATTATAAATAAGGCTGCTATGAACATAGTGGAGCATGTGTCCTTATTGCATGCAGGTAAAGTCTCTGGGTATATGCCCAGGAGTGGTATAGCCGGATCTTCCGGGAGTGTCATGCCCAATTTTCTGAGGAACCGCCAGACTGCTTTCCAGAGTGGTTGTACCAGCCTGCAATTCCACCAGCAGTGGAGGAGTGTTCCTCTTTCTCCACATCCTCACCAACAACTGCTGTCTCCTGTGTTTTTGATCTTAGCCATCCTGACTGGTGTGAGATGGAATCTCAGGGTTGTTTTGATTTGCATTTCCCTAATGACTAAGGATGATGAACATCTCTTTAGGTGCTTCTCAGCCATTAGATATTCTTCAGGTGAGAACTCTTTGTGATGTTCCTTCTCAGATGGTCCAGTTCCTGTCAAGTTGACAAAAACAAACAAGAAATAACAAACTCCAACAACAAAAGTATAATTGACCTTTTTTTCAACTTGATGCACAAACACATCACTATTAAACCAATAACTCTTCATTTCTGAATTAGCCCCAAGGTCTCATATCATTATATCATGGCATAATTTCAGTATCACAATAAAACACTTTTATTCCGAGAGAGAAGCAGGACACAGTCACAATTAAATCAACCCCAGATTCAGCAGTGTAAAAAGTCCAGTGGGTGATATTTGGGACTCACTTATGGTCTTCTGGCCTTAAAAAACCTAGACAGATCCACCTCTCCAACTCTGCCTTGCACAGCATGTGCCTTATAGACTCAGGCTGGTTCCACTCCATATCTGTTGCTATCTTTGGTGGTCAATCTACAGTCCTGACATTTACAATTCACTGGGTTCTGCACAGGTTTCACCCTCAATAATAGTCCCATAGCTTCTCTTCAGGGACTCTGCCATTGGCACATGGTGCTAAGCCTACATCTCTTTCCAAGATACCATCAATCCTGGGATCAACACAACTGAGGCTGCACCTTCACTGGTGTCCTTTCCTGGTATCTCACAGTGTCAAGCATGAGTTTTCTCCATGATTTGTCTGAGTTAGGGTTTCTATTGCTACAATAAAACAGCATAACCAAAAAGTAGGTTGGGAAGAAAAGTGTTTATTTAACTTATTCCACCACATTGGTGTTCATGACCAAAGGAAAGTAGGAGAGATACTTAATTGGAAGCTTATACACTACACAGAAATATTTATACAAGAAGTGTTCAGTTTTTGTATTTATGGTGACAGGCTATAGAGTTCTTGGCTGATGTCAAATACAGCTTTTAGAATTGCAAGCTAAACATCTGGCATTTGAAAAGTATGGTAAACGTGCAGCATATAGATGAACCTATTAAAACAGAACTGAGGACACTGTGTTAACTATTAAAAACATCTATTCTAGAGAGCCCCGTGGCTTTTCTCTGACGTCAATGCCATCCCACCATTATTGCACTTCTGTAGCAGGCATGTTTAAAGGAAATCACTTAAAGGGATTCACTTAAAGGAGTCATTGCTGTGGGCTACGCATCATATTAAGTGACTTTTGTAACTTATTTAAAAATGTACCCTTGTGTATGTGGTATATGTATTTTGGTGCATGTCAGTAAACATACCTATGCACATGTGGATTCCAGAGGAGGATATTATGGATCATTCTCTTACCCACCTTCCCAGCATGATTTTTATAACCTCTTAAAGGCTAAGCAATGGAAAAAATTATCTAATGACCTGGGAATATTTTGGACTTTTGGAATATCATTTGTCAGTATCTTCTACCCTCTCCTGCTATTTCTTAAAACTATTTGCTTGCTTATCTCACACGGTGTGCAAGAGTAAGCTTTATTGTTGCTGTTGTTCTACATTCCAGACTTTATGTTTTGTTTTTACATATTGAAGGGAGCTGGACCAATTATGTGACTGTAGTGAATATTGTGGGTTTTTTTTCCTATTTTATATTGTCGGGTGGTATTTGGAAATAATGTACTAAAATACCCAAATCATCTACCTAGATTCTCTATGTAATTATTTATCAACCAGGAAAGACTATAAATAATAAATTGCCTTGAATTCTAAATATTTCAAAATACATTAAAGTAGTTTTTCTTTACTTACCTCTCAAACAGAGATTTCATCTATTTGATGTAGCATGGAACACTGTGAATTCTAACGAGTAAGGAGACTGCAAGACTTCTTCTCATACTGTGATTTTATATCAGAGTTTAACAAGAAAATGAAAACTTAATGGCAGCATTTTCAAACTCAGAACATTCATTTCTTCCCACATTGTTTTATGGAATGAAAAAAAAGAATAAAGAATACTATGAGAAACATCTGGTTAAATTTTGCTAGTCCTTTGTGTTTTAAGCTCTTTAGTTTCCTTATTTGAAAGGATAATATTTAGTGGGATAATTGTTACCATTCATAACTCTGATCTTTGAAAAGAGAACATTGCCTTGTTTGTGGAACCTTCCTGACGTGGGATGCCTGTTTGTCATTTAATGAACTTACTCATTTTTAGTGAACATTGCATACTCAAGCAGAAATGACAGAATTTTATTTTATTTTATTTTATTTGGCTTTCAAGAAGTCAAACTCAACTTACTCATACCCAACATGAACGTGTCTGTTTAATACAGAACTCTTGTCTAGCAACAGACTCCTTCAACATTTCATACACACACACACACACACACACACACACACACACACACACACCAAAACCCCTTAGGCTTTGGTTATATTAGAAATATTGGAAAGGAATTTATATATTTCATTTCATTACATAAAGTTTATGTCATAAAATGTGGGACAGAAATATTAAATTCTGTCTAGTAACAGCTTCTGCATATCTATCCTGTATGAAAAAGTAAGATTATTAAAGTAGTTTACAAATTAACATTAGATTATACATTTTAGTGTAAATCTGGTTGCATATTGTTCCTTAGGTAACAGAATTTAAACAAACAGAAAACTACTTTCTTATGGCAAAGTTTAGTTGTATGAAAAATTATAGAGAATATCACTATGAAATCTCTTTATCCATCATCAAAATTCTGACAATTATTACCTTATAAGTAATATTTTTTCTATCATTACTAGATAAAGTTTAAGAGCTATGGGTTTCTAGAAAAATCAGTATGGTATGATAATAGTACTTTACACAATATATAAACATCTGGGATTGGCGCAAGCTCTTAGAAATTAGGGAGCATATGGAAGCTGAATCTTCATTGTTCCATGAGCCCTTACTAACATTTTTTTATGCTAGGGCAGGAAGTGGGTTCCAATCTATAGAATTTACCCAAAGTTGATATGCAGCCAACAATCTATTTTTTATTTAAATACTCGCTAACTTTCTTTGAGCAGTTAAATGGTGTTACCTCTATCAGTGTTATGTTTTCCAGTTCCATCTGGTTGCCTGAAGTTTTCATAATTTCATTTTTCTTTATAGCTGGCTAACATTCCATTATACATATGTAACACATTTTCACACCCATTCATCACTTAATGTCTATCAAGGCTGTTTCTTTGCCCTAGTTAGGGTGAATAAAGAAGTTGTGAACATGGATGAGCAGACATCTAGGCAGTAGGAAATAGTCCTTTGCATATATGTTTAGGAGTGGTATAGCTGGGTCACATGGTGGATATATTTCTAACTTTTAGCTGTTTTCCCCTGCCCCCAGGATGTTTAATATTTTTACTTCTGTCTACATTCTCTATACTAATATTCTGTCAGATATATAGCTATACAATACTAGATTAGTCATTGTATAATCTCCATTTCAATCAAGCAACTACATAAAATCCTTGTTGTTTTATATTATTTGAGGCTATGGTGAAAGGAGTTGTTTCCCTAATTTCTTTCTCAGCCTGTTTATCATTTGTATAAAGGAAGGCTACTGACTTATTTGGTTAATTTTATATTCAGCCACTTTGCTAAAGTTGTTTATCAAATGGAGAAGTTCTCTGGTAGAATTTTTGAGGTCGCTTATGTATACTATCATATCATCTGCAAATAGTGGTACCTTTTTTCCTCTTTGCCAATTTGTATCCCCCTGATCTTTTTTTGTTGTCTTATTGTCCTAGCTAGCACTTTTAGTACTATATTGAATAGGTATAGGGAGAATGGGCATCATTGTCTTGTCCCTGATTTTAGTGGGATTGCTTGAAGTATGTCTCCATTTAATTTGATATTGGCTGTTGGTTTGCAGTAAATTGCTTTTATTAGGGGCCTTGAGTTCCTGATCTCTCCAATACTTTTAATATGAAGGGGTGTTGAATTTTGTCAAGTGCGTTTTTCTGCATCTAAGGGGTAACTCTAACCAAACAAGTGAAAGACCTGTATGAAAATAACTTCGAGTCTCTCAAGAAAGAAATTGAAGATCTCAGAAGATGGAACGATCTCCCCTGCTCATGGATTGGCAGAAGTAAAAATGGCTATTCTACCAAAGACAATCTACAGATTCAATGCAATCCCCATCAAATCTCCACACAATTCTTCAAAGACATGGAAAGAGCAATTCTCAAATTCATCTGGGAAGGAAAAAAAAAACAGAATAGCAAAAACAATTCTTAACAATAAAAGATTTAGGGAATCACCATCCCTGACCTCAAGCTTTATTACAGAGCAATAGTGATAAAAACTGCATGGTGTTGGTACAGAGACAGGCAAGAGATCAATGGAATAGAACAGAAGACCCAGAAATAAAACCACACACTTAAGGACACGATCTTTGACAAAGAAGCCACAAATACACAATGGAAAAAAAGAAAGCATCTTCAATAAATCATGCTGGTCTAACTGGCTGCCTGTATGCAGTAAAATGAAAATAGACCCATATTTGTCACCTTGCACCAAGTTCAAGTCCAAGTGTATCAAGGACCTCAACATAAAACCAGATACACTGAATCTAATAGATGAGAAAGTGGGAAAGAGCCTTTAACTCATTGGCACAGGAGGGAATTTCCTAAACAGATCTCCAATGGCTCATGCTCTAAGATCAAGAATTGATAAATGGGACCTCATGAAAGTAAAAATCTTCTATAAGGCAAAGGATATAGTCAATAAGACAAATTGGCAATGCACAGATTGGGAAAAAAATCTTCACTAACTCCACATCTGATAGAGGACTAATATCCAAAATGTATAAAGAATTCAAGAAGCTAACCATCAAAAAAACCAAACAACCAAATACAAAAATGGCGTATAAAACTAAACCGAGAATTCACAACAGAGGAATCTCAAATGACTGAAAAGCACCTAAAGAAATGTTCAGATTTTCACAATGTTAATCCTACCAACCTATGAGCATGAGAATTCTTTCCATTGTCTGGTCTCTTATTCATTTTCTTTTTCTACACTATTTTAATGTGTTTGCTGCATTGGTCCTTAACTTGTTGGTTAAATTTTACTCAAAGGTATTTTATTTTATTTTTGAAATGGTTGTTAACAAGATTGTTAACTTGACTTATTTCTATCTTTGTCTTTGTATGTAGGAAGGCTACTGACTTATATTGTATCCTGCCACATTTCCATAATAGTTTATTAGTACTAGCAATTTCTAGGAATAGAGCTTTTGTGGTCTCTTATGATAGAATTATACCATCTACACATAGAGAAACTTTGACTTCTTTCATTCCTATTTTCATCCCTCTTATTTCTTTTTATTATCTTATTGCTCTAGCTAGGACTTCCTGCACTACATTGAAGAGCGGTAACAAAAGTGGATTCCTTTGTCTTGTTCAGAATCCCAGAGTGCATCCTCAAATTGTTCTCCACTTAACATAATGATGGCAATTGGTTTATTATAAATAGCCTTTATTATACTTAGATATGTTTCCTTTACCCCAGTCTTTTCAGTTTATTTTTCTTATCAAGGTATATTTGATTTTGTCATGGGCCTTTTCTACACCCATTGGAATAATCATGTAATTTTTGACTTTTGGTTCATTTATATTATGAATTACATTTATTGATTCTATTTTCCAATCCTTGAAGGAAGCCAACTTGATCATTGTGAATGATCACTTTTATATTTTCTTAAATAGAGTTTGCATGAATTTTACTAAGAATCTTTGTGTCTTTGCTTATCAGGTATTCTTCTATATCTATAATTCTTTGTCGTTCCTTGCTGTAAGTTTTTATCTGGTTTTGGTATCAGATAATACTGGTTTCATAAATAGAATCTGGAGTTCTTCTCTCCTTTTCTGTTTTATAGCGTAGTTGAGGAATACTGCTTAGTTCTTTTCTGAAGGCAGGGCAAAATTCTGTGCTGAATCCCTCTGATGGCTTTTTGTTTTTGTTTTTGTTTTTTTTGTTTGTTTGTTTTGGGAGACTTTGAGTTTCTAGTATTATCTCAGTAGTTGTTATGAATCTATTTACATTATTTACTATCTTGGTTAACTTTGCTAAATGATGGAAATCTAGAAATTTGTCCATTTCTTTTACATTTTATAGCTTAGAGGGATATAAAATTTCAAGCAAGTTCTTATAATTCTTTGAATTTCTTCAGTGTCTATGGTAATATTTCCCTCTTCTTCTGTAATTTTATTAATGTTGGGTTCCCATCTGTCTTAGTCAGGGTATCTATTCCTGCACAAACATCATGACCAAGAAGCAAGTTGGGGAGGAAAGAGTTTATTCAGCTTACACTTCTGCATTGCTGTTCATCACCAAAGGAAGTCAGGACTGGAACTCAAGCAGGTCAGGAAGCAGGAGCTGATGCAGAGGCCATGGAGGGATGTTCCTTACTGGCTTGCTTCCCCTGGCTTGCTCAGCCTGCTCTCTTATAGAACCCAAGACTACCAGCCCAGGGATGGCACCACCCACAAGGGGCCCTCCCCCCTTGATCACTAATTGAGAAAATGCCCCACAGCTGGATCTCTTGGAGGCATTTCCCCAACTGAAACTCCTTTCTCTGTGATAACTCCAGCCTGTGTCTAGTTGACACACAAAACCAGCCAGTACACCATCCTTCTTGGTTAGTTTGGCTAAAGATTTTTCAATCTTTTGAAATTTTTTAAAGAACCAACATGTCCAATCTACTGTTTGTCCCTGTTTTACCAGCTCATTAAAGTGTATTATTAAAGTATTAATTTGAGATCTTTCTTTTCTTTGTGTGTGTAGGCACTTAAGTGCCATAAGCTTTCCTCTTAAGGCTGCCTTCATTTTGTCCCATCAATTGGGCTATGTTGCGCTTACTTTTTCATTAAAATCCAGAAATTTTAATGTTCTTTTTTTATTTCTTCCTTTTTTCATTTGTTAGAATGCTGTTTAATTTCCATGAGTTTGTATATTTCTAGAGTATCTATTGCTATTGATATCTAGCCTATTCCATGTGGTCATATATAATGTATGTTATCATATCATTATCATCATCATCATTATTATTATTGTTATTTGTAGTTTTAGAAATTCTAATCCATCTAGAAGTAATATTATATTCCACACAGTGTCTTCTGCAGTTTAGGAATAATTTTAAATGAGCAACATGGTTTATGGGAATCAAAGCATCTAAAGTGATCCTTGAACAATGAAGGACTTTTGCCCTTTCATTGTTCAATAGCTCAAAAACTAAGTGCAGCTATTAGCAATAATTAGGATACTTTTTCTGATTAACTCAGTGTAATTTGTGAGTAGGCTTAAAGGATGTCTCACAACACATCATGTTTCACTGGGCAGGAACAGTACATGGATCTAGCTCTCCATGTGTTCTCTCAGTTTGGTTCCTTTGGATTGCTTGTGGTCTAGTGGGAAGTAGAGAATTATGGACTTATGAATTGGATCTAGGAAAATGAGAGTTCAGAATAGGAAGAGAAGATTGTATTCAGTTAGCTCACATATGCTTTGGACGATCCTCTCAGAATGGACTCTATAACTCACTCTGCAGCTAAATTGCTATTCAGCAACACTCATAATTAAAGCAGTTTATTATTAATATAATAACTGATACGTGAAAACAGAATATTTCTATTTATCATAAAGTGCCATAGATATCTTTATTCTAATGCCCCATTGGAACTTACTCTTCTCTCTGTGCTTGGTCATCTGTTCTGACCTTAGAAGAATTGTCACACTGAACACTGTGAATTTCAATCATGGTTTTGTGTTTAATTGAGTACATTACTCAAGCTAATATCCATCAAATTTATTTTTTTCTTGTGATTAATGATATTATCGAATTCATTTTAAGGACAGAAGGCAAATTACATCACTATTTCTGTTTATTTTACAGTATTTTTCTCAGGGCAGGATGCTTATTTACTCTGGTAGAATATGCCAAAAGGGAAGGGTGGCTCCATCTGTGAAAACCTGATAATATAGGCTGTTCTTGAATGGAGATCTGATAAGTAAATGAAGATAAATTTGAATGGTACTTAAAAACACTCTGGAATCTAGATTCTGCAGGTGGCCAGATTTCAGTGGTTTTACTCTTTGCAGATGATAAAACAGCCATTTTATGAGAAAGAACATAAAAATGATATTGAGAAAACAATAATAAAGAAAAAAAGAAAAAAGCTACAGTAAAACAATTTGTTTTGTTTTCTTTTTCTTTTTCCTTTTGTTTTGAAGGGAGAAAACATTCAATGGGAGTTTGTACGTGTATCAGTTTAGTACTAGTGAGTTTACTGATACTAGGAATTCTTTTAAAATTTCATTGCACAGGTACAGAATGAAATCATGGTCCTTTTACATTTATGACTTTCTAAATATGTCATCTTCTTAGGGAGCAGCTAATAGACTTTGAAAACATGTCACTTACTCACTTAACTTCTGTAAGTGTTTCTGCTGTATCTTAGGGTTACAATTGTTGTGATGAAACACTATGACCAAGAAAACTCAGGGATGAAGGGATTTATTTCACTCACAGTTCCATGTAGTAATTCATCAAAGCAGTGAGGGCAGGAACTTGGGAGCTGGAAATGATGCAGGGGCCATTGAAGAGTGCTGCTTGCTGCCTTGCTCCCCGTGGCTTGCTCAACAATCTTTTTTATATACTCTAGGACCACCAGCCCAGAGATGGCACCACACACAATGGGCTGGGCCCCTGCACAACAATCACAAATTAAGAAAATGCCCTACAGGCTTGCCTACAGCCTCACCTTTTAGAGGCATTTTCTAAATTGAGGTTCCCTCCTCTTGCGTGATTTTAGTTTGTGTCAAGTTGACATAAAGCTAGCCACATATAAACAAATTTGTATATGAAATAGGCCGAATATGTTAATTATTAAGAAAATATAAAGGGAGTCTGATGTCAGCTCAGATTATGTGAAACCCTGTCTCAATTTTAAAAGGAGAAAATATGAACAAATTAAATGGCTTCACACGAAACAAATATTTGAAATGTATTTAAACAAATGCAAGGTTAGAAGGAATCCATGGTTTAGTAGACAGAGTCAGTTCTGATCTTCCTTCATCTATTAAGTGAAGTGTGTTTCTATGGAAACTACATTTGGAAAATGACTATTATTGTTAAGTATTAAAATACCCATAGAATTATAAATATAGTAGAATTTATTCTTTGTGATAGAAACACTCTAACATTTGGAATGTACTACATATCCTAGACACAGAGCGTACAGATATTAAACTGAATGGTAAATTCTGTCATCTTCTAAATAGGAAGACATAGTTGCCTATATGATATACAGTAAGTATTTTGTATCATCTTTTTAAACTTTAGCAACTATGTATAATATTTGGTAATATCTTATAAAATAAGACCAAATTTGGGTGTGAGATTGTACCATAGGAAATACAGCACAAAAACTGAAGAATAGTGGATAAAGCCATTGATTTTATGGTAATGTATATTCAGTAGCAAAATATTAAATATGGCATTATTTCATGCAATGAAATAGTATAAAATTAGACTTCCATTTAGTCATATATTACCTATGATTTTCTAATGTGAATCATTTTATTCATCAAACAGAAAAAATGCTCACAAGATTTTAACTGTATAGTATATGACATAGCAAGTGATTTCTTTATTGTCAACACACTTGTATCTTCGAGGGCCTATTCAGAGCTCTGCAGAGTTGGGGACTTTCTTACCTGCTGTGATAGCTGTGTATAAATTGCTTGACTCGTACTGGGGCTCCATCTTGACAGACCCCTAGTAAACTGAACATGTAGGCTGAAATGCTTGGATTCACTTTTTGCATGTAAAGTAAACACCAAGAAGGGGAACAGTGCCTGTTTTGTTCTGCTTTTAGAAGGGATATGCTTGTTCTTCAAGAACAGTCAGAATTTTAACAGTCGAAAGGGATAGGGTTGTCTAGCTAACAAAACAAGAAGAGGCTTCTCAATGCACACAGTTCAAGCAGCTGTCCTTCCTTTTGCCTTCTACCAGCTTTGAGCTTTTAGGGGGTTGGCTGAGTCTGCTGAGGCTCAAAGCCTTTGAAACACACGAGGCAAAGGCATCTTTTTAACCTCTTCATCCACTTTCTACCTTTTCTATTTTCTCCTTTACTGGTAATTAACAGTGTTAGAAGAGGAGGAGTTATGCCAAACCTATGATGTATTATCCTACTTAGAATAGAACTGACATCATGGAGTGGACTCCGTGAAAAGACAGCAAACTTTGGCCTTGACAGTTGAGCAATATAAAAATTAACACCTAATATAATAAAGATGCCCTTGGATCTGACTGACGGTGTTATTCTTGCTGAAGTAGTTCATAGTGGACTATATCACTTAGCAAGATGCTATGAAAAAAAAAAGAAAAGATTTTTGAAAAGTTGAATCATTTAGCTTCAAGAAGCTTGTATTGTACCTGGCATGGTCAAACACATCTATAATTCCTTCATTCATGAAGCTGAGGCAAGGGATTACCAGATAGATTAGATAGATAGATAGATAGATAGATAGATAGATAGATAGATAGATAGATAGATGGCTGGCTACAGACAGACAGACAGATGGAGAGGGAGAGACAGAGACAGAGAGAGAGAGAATTTAGGAGAACTCTAAAAATTCTCTTAATATCTACATTATAAGCTTTAGCTTCTACATCTTAGAAGGCTGATAATTTTAGGTGGGAAATCTGGATTCTGTCTTCTGCTATTCAGAACTCCACTTTAAAACAACATCATTCTAAGCTTATTTTATACATATATATCTTTTGTTATATATTTATGTATATATAATATTAACATAAATTATAATATTTTCTACATTATATAAAATACATTCTATAAGAAAATATTACTTTAATCCAGTGGAAACTTGCAAATCACCCCTGTTTCTTAATTTTGTTCTTCTAAGATTTTTTTATCTTGCTTTTTCCAATTAATTTTGCAATGTGATGATTTCCTGTATGTTATAATTTGATGGGTACTTGAAACTGAGATATTATAATATACATGTTTTATTTTGACTTATCGAATTAACAATACCTTATTAAGTATTTACACTCTGATTTGCAAAGTAGCCATCTCAACTCTCTTCAAAAACATTAGGCTGTGAGTTGGGGTGATGGCTCAACAGTTACCTGTAAGTATGAGGACCAGAGTTTATATTCCCCAGAATACACATAAATATCGTGGGCAGACAGGCATCCCCATAACTCTAGCCTTGAAAGATGGAGGCAGGGGATAGCTATCTGATGAGCAAGAGTAGTCATATTGGCAAGAGTGTTTTTCTCACATAATAATCAGCTATACATATGCATTCACACACATGTACACATATTCCCCACACTTGTGTCTATGCACATGAACTCCCACAGAACATGCATATAAAAATGGAAAACAAAAACATTAGAATGGAGGTGGTTTTGTTCGCTGCACTAACTTTGGCATAAAGAACAAGGATTTAGTGCATAGCTGTCAAATGAAAGAATGAATGGGATATACATGTATATGTGAATGCTTCTTTTTAAAAATTCTAAAAGAAAAAAATATGAAAGTTAAGTATGAGATCCACTGCTCTTAATATTGACTTTGGGGTACCAAGAGGCTGCTAAAACTGTTGCAGGTTTGAATATGCTTGGCCCAGGGAGTGGCATTATTAAGAGGTGTAGTCTTGTTGGAGTGGGTGTGGCCTTGTTGGAAGAAGTGTATCACTGTGGGTTTTGAGACCTTCCTCCTACCTTCCTGGAAGTCAGTCTTCTCCTAGCTGTCTTTGGAACAAGGTAGAACTCTCAGCTCCCCCAATACCATGCATGCCTGGATGTTGCCATGTTCTTGCCATAATGATAATGGACTGAACCTCTGAACTTGCAAGCACGCCCCAATTAAATGTTGTCCTTTACAAGAGTTGAGGTGGTCATGGTGTCTCTTTACAGCAATGAAACCCTAACTAAGACACAGGATATCTGATCATACTGTGAACCCCAAGATTGTATACCAGAAAAACCTGTTTCTAGTTGTGGTATGTCTAGCACACACCCTTAGTCTAAGACCTTTCTGTTTATTTATAAACAAGATTCAATAAATAGTCAACTGTAGGTTAAGAGGAGGAGCAAGCAACTAGGTGACAGTGAATGATCATAGGAAAAACCAGAGAGAGTGAGAGGAAGTCAGAAGGATGGACAGAGGCACAGAGGAAGTAGAGAGAGGGACATTCAGTTGGAAGAATTTTTAAGACAACGTGAAGAAGGAGAACACGCTCTTTCCTTCCGGGATGGTGGTTGAGGAAGGTCAGCTGGGAGCTCTCTCTGCTTCTCTGAGCTAGCAGGCTTTCACCCCAGCATCTGGCTCCTGTGTCATTTTGTAAAATCAAAAACTTGGGATTTTGTTTTTAAAACAACACTCATCTTCTTTACCTCAGGGACAATATAGCCACTTGGATATTCCACTAATATTCGCTGAAGTTTCTGGGTCTCAGAACAATATTCATTTCTAGTCTGGTTACCAAAAGGCTAAATTTAAGAAACACATTCTAGTTACAAATATATTTAAGTGTACAGCTTTACATTGTTTCACAAAAAATGAACAGAAAGTCAGGAATTGTTAAAAACCAGCAGATAATAAATCCTAATAAACACACATTATAAAGGAAATGAGAGAAGACATTAAAATTAAAATTAATATTCCCAGGAAGACACAGCAGATATGATAGCTATAAAACAATTTGCAAAAGATCCAGTTATATGAATACATTATAAAATGTTTAAAATATGATTGCTACAATTAAAAAATAAACCCACCGTTAAGTTGATTAAGTAGTAAGAAAATAAGTATAACTGGGTGTGGTGACACATCTCTTTAACCCCAGGGTGTGGGAGGCAGAGGCAGATAGATGTCAGTAAGTTTAAAATCAAGCTTGTTTATATAGGGAGGCTCAGTCATGATCAGAATGACTAGAAATAGCAAGTAGGGGTTCTTTCCTCACCTCTTGTCTTTCATGATAGTGAATGGTCTGGAGAAAGTATTTAGAGATGTGGAGAGCAGATCACAAATTCCAGCGTTTACCCTCTAAGAGAGGCTCTAAAAATAGTTAGAATAATCATAACAAATAATCACACCTTTCAAAGAAACATGGAGACAAAATATATCCCTTATGTGAAGAAATACATACCTTGAATTGGAAAGTGCTTACCTGGTGCCAACAAGGGTTAGCATGGGGCCACACATGTAATCAGTCTGATGAGGTTTCAGAACTCCAAATATGAAAAGATAGGTGTGGTGGCACATGCCAGTGATTCCAGCATTCAGTAAGCTGCAGCCAGATGATCACAAGTAATGGGCTAGCATGGGCTATGCAGCAAGTCACTACTGCATGACTAAACAGAGCCTAAAACAAGGAAAAATCCTAAAATTAAGGAAAGTAATATAGGTGGGCCACAGATGATTAAAAAAGTGTTTTAGGTCTTTATTTTTATGTATATGTATGTCTATGTGTAAATGTCTATGTCTATATGTGTGTAGGGGTGGAGGAGAAGTTGAAGGGTAGCTAGAAGACGGTGATTGACCTCCTGGAACTATAGCTATAGGGATTTTATGAGCTGCCCAATGTTGGTGCAGGAAACTGAATTCAAATTCTCCGTAAGATCAGTAAGCTATTTTAGTCACTGAGTCATCTTTTCAATCCCCAAAGTTAATTAATATAAAGAATATTGAAATTATAGATAAATTATTTTAAAGATGAAATTCCATTTTTAGCCTAAATTCAAATGAATGCAAAACATATTATCATACAAAGGAAACAACTAAAATAGAAGAATTATCTATATTGTGAAAGCACACACAGAGAAAATACAAAATTAGTTTATCTTTTATGTTTTAATGATTACTTCAAATTGCATGCCCTTTAAGAAATTTAGGAATTTAAGAAATCTGGAATTATAACAGGTTTTCTGAACATAAATTCATTTTAGGCTAATCTTTGCTGAGTTCTAAAAATTGATTAATATATCTTATCTATTGCCACTGTTCTTCCAGTTTCTCTACTGTTAGACATGGTTTCAATTTAAAATTAATTTTCTGTCTAAACATATATTCTCAAGGTTAAAGTGTATTATCATAACCCTTAAAATTAGAATCACTACTCTTTTTTTGGTCTGCATGCCTTCATCTCACCCTGCCACATCTGTGATTGTCATTTAGCCATGACACCTCTTTGTCACCTGTTCCTGTGCCTTTAGGTCCCTGACATCAGTATTTCTCTCTCAAGTAAAAACTGTCCTCTTACAAGATTCAGTTACCAGCTCTTACTGTGTTGATGTTTGAGCTTGCTTAGTATTTCCTGTGATAAAGATAATGCTCTTTCCTATTCTGGGGATTTTTACCATCCATGAAGTCTACCCAAAGAGTATGATAAGATATCTTTCTATTTACTAAGCATCCTCTGGAGCCTGGTTTCTAGGCTAAAGCTGCAAAGAGACACAGTAACAGGCTGTGGTGGTTACAGTTAGCCTGTTTCCCAGAGTTGAATGTCCTTCTTTTTGAATTATCCACAGAAATCTCATCTATATAGTGAGATTTCTCTTTATTGTTTATGAGATAGAGAAAATTTATTGGGTCCTGCAAATACTATTGTTAAAGATGACATATCATCTGATTTATATTTATGTCTATTGACAATAGGAAAAGGCCCTCTACAGGTTTTGCTTTATTAGGTTGCTATGGAAAGGCTGACAAGGGTTGCATTAGGAGACCTCCCTCCTTGTAGGGGATTTTCTCTGGAAAAAAAGTTTATATGTTAACACTACTGTCCTATATAGGCCTTTATAGCTGCTCTACTTAAGGCTTTACAATAGCTTTGTATAAAGGTTCAATTATTATCTTCATCATTTGGATGAAGAACACAAGTTTAAAGAAATAAGGAAGCAGAGACAGAGAAGACTGTCATTTACTTGAAATTTTTGGTAAAATTTCCTGGCTCATTTTTATAGTAATATAAAAGTAAGTATGGGCTGGGTTAGCTCAGTAGAGGAGTGCCTTTCTATAATATGTGCAAGACTGTGGGTCCCATCCTCTGCGCACACATACACACACACACAAACACACACACACATATGCACACACAGAAATACATACACAGGCACATATACACACATACATATATATATACATATACACACGCAGAGATATGCACACATGCACACACACACAAGCACAAAGTTGTCTAACTTCGAAAACAATTTCATATGCAGCCTCTTTAAATTTCTATAAGTATTAAACTCATAAATTATATTCAATTTTATTTTAATGATTTTGAAAGCACTAATATAAAGCAGATTTATAAGCACTCCTTGTATATTTGACATAGCTGTATTAAGACTAATGTAAAAATCATGTGTACATAAGCAATTATTTCATCACCAAAAATAATATGAATGCTTATTACCTTATGCCCAGAAAGATTATGCATATAAAACTAGTTTCCCAGGGTCATAAAACAGTGTAGGAATATTTGCATAGTCGGAGAAATTAACACTGGTATGTGCATTCAGTTTATTATCTCCAGAAAAGAGTGCTTACTCTCCCTTATAATTTGGAAGGAAGGACCAGAGACAAATGGCGATAGACCTCCAATGTGCCATTCTATTTCATTGATATTATATATTATTTGCAAGTTATATTACTTAAATTCTAATTAGCATTCATTAATAATGTAACTATTCCAAATCTCCCAAAACATGTATATTAAAGGATGTGCATATGTGACTATTGTAAAGAAACATTAGCTTGAGGAATCAGATATATTGTCATCTTCTTTTTTATTTTTTATGGCTTCAGTAGACTTATTTAATTTCAAAATAGTAATATGAAACTTCATTGATGTTGACCTTCTGCAGGACTTTATAAACTATCTTATTAAACCAGACTCAGGGATCAAGTGCCATTGGACATAGGTAACAATCTTCATTTTTTAAAAATGGAAAACAATTGATTTTCCTTTCCAATTGCTAAAGCTGAATGTATGTCATTTTCTCCTTATATATTGGCTGGCATTCTTCCCCTGCAGTCTGTGCCTTGCTGAAAGTCAGTAATTTCACCTATACCTGGCTTTAGATCTTCATAACCAGAAAATTATTATGTTTCTATATTCTGCTTATTAATGTACCTCCCACCTTTCTTCCCTCCCTTGTGTCTAGTCCCCATGCACATATACACAATTCTTACCATTTAATATGAACATCAGTTTCTATTGTGATCCACTGTATACTGTATATATGCACCACATCTATACAGGCAGTTGGAAGTCTTATCATTTTTGCCTGTGATCAATGTTCTTCCCCCCAACGGTTACTAATAATCTACCTTTTGGAATTCACAAAAATAGAAGAAATGAAGTATAGGTGATTTGCTAAGGTGAGAGGATAATTCTTCAGGTGTCCCACATTTCTGCTGCTGTAGGTCTTGTAAGACAGGAGTTGTTCCCCCTGAAGCAAACGCCTGAGGTATGCGCCTGCTGTAAAGGATTTTGATACTTAGATTCCCTAAATAAAATGTCCTGTCCTATACTGGAAAGCACTGCACATGTGCATGTTACTCCCTTTACCAAGTTCACTCAGTTGGCAATCAGGCACATCCATGGACAGAAGCGACTTCACAACAATCAGGTATCTTTATAGCCAGCCCTCAAGAGACCCAACCACAAGATATGTTATCTCTACCTGCCCAAGAGGCAACGGCATTGCTCCTATGTCCGTCCCTTTGCACATGTGCCACGGGCCTAATAAAAGCCACATTCTCCCTAGTCCCTCTCTCTTCTTTCCTTCCTCTATTCCTCCTCCTAACAAACCTCCCACATGAGACCTGCTGCATGGTGTGATTTTATTGGGGTCCTAGTTCTATCACACTCTGTAGGGCACTGGATGTACTTACTGACATGCCTTAGACTAGCTGTGCCGTGAGTAACAATGTCCTTTTCCTCTCAAATGCAGTAAGCTAACCCTCGCTGGTAGGGTACAATCTTACATCCTTCAGAGCTTTTGACGTGGCATTTTTATGCCACGCTGAGAAGGGCATTCAGCCTGGAAGAGGAATGGCAGAAGTTTTATCAGCAGAGTGTGAATTTTGAAGAGAAGTCCATCAGACACTCAGGGTCAACTAGGAGTGATCGAAGAGGAAGCAGAGGGCAGCTGGAAGCCAGATAACATTCCTGGTTGGCGATTGGTCCGCCAGGGTGGGTGAGAGTACTTTTGTATTGAATTGGCAGTCTATTTCAGTTCTGCCCTATTATAATAGACAGCATAAAGATTATTCCTCACTCCCTGGGAACCCACTGATCACAAGAGGCAGAGAAGCAGATTGGGTAACTGCAGATCTTCACCTCTCCTTCTATTCCCCTCCAGTCTCATCCCTATCTGTAGCATTCCATCTGCTGTGGCCTCCCTTTCTCTCTGCCCCATCTCCAATGGGTCATCTCATCATCTATTGACCAAGTCCCAAGCTGCAGTAGCTATTCTCAGGGAACCTGCTGCCCAGGACAGCCAGAGAAGCAAGTAAACTAGAGAGGCACATAAAGCAGCTTCAAATCTTCACTCTTTCTCTTTTCCTCCAAATCCCCCACCCCCTCCATTTTCATCCCTAGCTCTGTAACAGACTACCTGCTGTGGCCTTTCTTTACACTCTGCTCCCATTCCAGGAGGGATTAATCTGATCTTTGCTTTCTTCTCTCCTGTGGCGTCCTCACCACCCTCTTTCTTAGCTTTCCATTCTGGCATGTCAGTTTCCAATACCCAGAACCCCCACAGGTCACACCTGGCAGGATCTCAGAAGCATTCCCTACCAGGCAACAGCTCTCCTAAGAACCAGAAAGGACAACAGAAAACACCCACCCAAAAAAGACAAGGTCGGATAACAGCAGCTAGAATTACAATCATCTCAAACCCGGAGGCCTAGACGTCATCATAAAAATACAATCAGCAACAGCCAGGACAATATAATTCCAGTAGAGCCAGCAACCTTACTACAGTAGGTCCTGGTATGTGTGCAGCATAGCTGAAGTGCAAGACAGAGACCTTAAAATAGCATTTCTAACTATGCTAAAGGCCCTTAAAGAATAAATTTGTTAAAGCAATCTATTAACATACACACACACACACACACACACACACACACACACACACCAGTGAAAGAAAATAAAACAGTTTAAGAACTGAAAGTAGAAATAGAATTAATAAACGAAACACAAATTAAGAGAAATCCAGAACTGAAAAAGTACTAACTTGAACAGGAACCTCAGAGGTGGAATACAAGCGATGGAAGAAAAAAACTCAAACATTGAAGATATGATAAAATGGATACCTCCAAGGAAAATTCTCTCTCTCTCTCTCTCTCTCTCTCTCTCTCTCTCTCTCTCTCTCTATCTATCTATCTCTATCTATGTCTATCTCTGTATCATGGCACAAAACATTCTGAAAATCTGAGACACTGTGAAAGACCAAATCTATGAATTTAGAAATAGAGGAAGGAAAAAAAAAAAACAGTCCAAAGGCACACGCACGCACACACACACACACACACACACACACACACACAGACAATTGATTTCAACAAAATCATAGAAGAAAATTTCCCTAACCTAAAGAAAGAGTGCCTATTAAAATATAAGAAAGCATACAGAACAGCAAATAACTGTATCAGGAAAGAAATTTCCCTAGCACATAATAATCACAACACTAAGCATACAGAGCAAAGAATATTAAAAGCTGTAAGGGAAAAAGACCAAGTAGTATATGAGGCAGACCTATTAGAATTACACCTGACTTCTCAGTGGAGACTCTAAAAACCAGAGGGGCCTGGATAGATGTTATACAAACTTGAAAAGACCACACATACCAGTCTAGACCATTATACCCAGCAAAGCTTTCAATCACAATTGATAGCGAAAGCCATTCCATGACAAAACCAAATTTAAGCAATATATATCTACAAGCCCAGCTCCCCAGAAGGAGCTAAAAGGAAAATTTCAACCTGAAGAGGTTAATCACACTGAAGGAAACACAGAGACTAAAGAATTCCAGACAAGCAAATCAAAAGCAGAGGGAGAAACAACAAATCACCACAGCAAAATAACAGGAATCAGCAAACACTGCTCATTGCATGGATGGCTCAATATACGTAAATTGATAAATGTAATCCACCACATAAACAAATCGAAAGACAAAAACCACATGATCATCTCATTAGATGCAGAAAATGCCATTGACAAAAATCCAACACCCTTTTATAATAAAAGTCCTGGAGGGATTATGGACAGAAGGGACATACCTTAGCATAATAAGAGTCAACATCAACTTAAATGGAGAGAAACTCAAGGCAATTCCACTAAAACCAGGAACAGGACGAGGATGTCTGCTCTCTCCATATTTGTTCAATATACTAACTGGAGTCTTAACTACAGTAATAACACAACTGAAG
Source organism: Tokudaia tokunoshimensis (assembly GCA_036184795.1). Taxonomy (NCBI): domain Eukaryota; kingdom Metazoa; phylum Chordata; class Mammalia; order Rodentia; family Muridae; genus Tokudaia; species Tokudaia tokunoshimensis. The sequence goes on from BTHU01000003.1 coordinate 34,314,694, forward strand.
GAGATCACGGGTATACAAACTGGGAAGAAAGAATTCAAAGTATCTTTATTTGTGGATGAACTAATAGTATATATAAGCTACCTTAAAAATTCTACCAGGACATCCCTATAGTTGATAAATACTTTCAGCAATATAGCAAGCATACACACAAAGGGAATGAAAAAGAAATCATGAAAACAACACCCTTCACAATATACTCAAAAATTATAAAATATCTTGGAGTAACTCTAGTCAAACAAGTCAAAGACTTGTAGGATAAAAACTAAGTCATAGAAGATAGAAACTGAAGAAGATATCAGAAGCTGAAAAGATCTCCCATGCTCCTGAATAGGGAGGATTAACATAGTAAAAATGGCCATCCTGCCAAAAAACAATCTACAGATTCAATGCAATCCCTATCAAAACATCTGAGTCAGAATGGCTAATATACATAAAACAAATGACAGCTCATGCTTGAAAGGATAAAACCCTTATCCACTGCTGATAGGAGTGTAATCGTGTACAGCCTACACAGAAATTAGGGAAATTAGTACAGTAGTTCCTCAGGAAGATAAGAATCAATCTGCTTCAAAATTCAGCTCTTAAGTTTATACACAAAGGTCACTTCATTGTCCTACCAAAACACTTACTCAACCATGTTCATTATTGATTTATTTATAAAAGTCACAAGTTAGAAACAATGTAGATATCCCTTAACAGGAGAATAGTTACAGAAAATGTAATACACACGAATGAAATATTACTCAGTCATTTAAGAAAATGAAATCATAAAATTTTTAGATAAACAGATAAAACTAGAAAATATCATCCAGAGTGAGATATTCCAGAACCAGAAAAACAAATATGGTATGTACTTGCATATATGTGGGTATTAGCTGTTCAGTCATAGGAAGGGAAAACAGATTAGATAGCTATGGGTAGCTGGGGGGAGGGGCTCAGTGGAACAGGAGGAACAATGAGGGGAGGCAAGAGGGGAAAACAAGTGACAGAGCTGGTTCCTCTCCTGCAGTGACTAATTTTGTGTCAACTTCCCTTGGCTGTGACATCCAAATATGAGTTTTATACAATTGGAATATCACTATGAAAATATTTTGAGACAAAATTAATATTTAAATCAGTAGACTTGTGGAAAGAAAGATATATTTCTATAATATAGAAATGTCATCCAATCTGTTTAAGGCTGTCAGAGTAAAGGGATCTCCTGAGGATGGAAGGATCCTGCCTTCAGATGGCTTCCAGCCTCAAGACTGGAGCATGAACTCTTCATGGTTCTGTAGGATACTAACTTCCCTGGCCAGCGCTGCTAGCCCTACAATGATGTGAGGCAAATTCTTAAAATGATTTTATCCCTTTCCTCCTTTTCTATATATTCTGTTTAATCTCTTTCTCTAGAGAATCCCAAGTCATAAAGCTTCTTTCAGACATTAGAAGGATTGCTAATCTAAATCTAATCTGAGGGAAATTTGTGACCCCCTATTTGTCAGAGACCCAGAAAAATCATAACTTCTGGAACTCACCTGGTGGATAAGTAGGCTTGAAGAGCTTATTGCAGAAGAAAAGTAAGAGCCAGACAGTGCCAAGTGCTACAGTGTCACTGTCCTGCCAAACTAAGGCATGGGATAAAAATAACAGAATTAGTGAAGTAGGTATTTCAATACTCATACATTACTTAACCAAATTCTCACAAGTAAATACAAATAAAGTCTTGGTTAGTATTGGAGGCATTGTTGTCATACCTTGAATAAATGAATAAATCTTGGTGAAAAGAGATAGCCCGTGGTTCTAAACAGTCCATTGTCGAGGCAGAAAGTGGATGCAAAAAACCATACCCCACTTCTCAAGTTGGGCCTGAGATTAAATACATTTTGCAGGGAGGAATGTTTGGGAAAAGAAGCTTTTTGACTAAGTCGTCCAGGCCTCTAGGTATCTCATTAGGAGAACCTACCTATGCGACTACAGGTCACTTCTCTTTTATGTGAGAAGCATGGCACCTGTTCCAAGTCAGGAGTCTGCCAGAGATCTGGGAGGCACCTAAGTCTCATGTGTGTGCCCACCAAATCTCTGGATCTTGACCTGCTCTACCTTACCAAACTTGCTGGCATGGTTTTACATCCCATAACAAACTGCTAACTCATATAGAACTTTGGATAGAGTGAAAATTTTAGAACTGAAATTATGTGTGTATGCATGTATAACATTGTGTGTGTGTGTGTGTGTTTATGTGCATGTATGTGGACGCCAGAGAGTAATCTTGGTGTATGTCTTATTCATTTGATTTCTACCTCAACATTTGTGAAATATGACCACCTATAGAACCTACATCTCATTGATCTGGCTAGCAAGCTCCAGGGATGATTTGCCTGTCCCACCTCCTCCACACTGAGATTATAGATTGTACTGCCATACCCCTACTGTGAGTGGAAGAGGAGGCTACATCAATCAGGAAGCAGATACAGCAGCAAGTCACTGGCAAGATACACACTTCAAAGGCATGTCCTCAGTGACCTACTTCTTCAAACAAGGCTTTGCATATTAATAGCTCACTCAGCTATGAACTCATCCATGTCCTAATCCATTAAAGACATGTGCTACCTTTATGATCTAACCACCTTTCAGTACCACCACCTCCTAGGGACAAAGCCTTCAACACATGAACCTTAAAAAGAGATTTCATAATCAAACCACAGATGACACAAAGAACTTTGCTGTATTAAATGATCCAGTGACCATTTGTTACAGCCGTTTTGGGAAATTAATGGGTTAGAGAACAATTATGATAAAGAAGTAACATCTAAAGAGCAGGCTTAAAGTTTTGGAATCCCAATCTGGCCTTTCTTGGATATGATGCCTCTTCCTTGCGTCTAATTTCAACCACATGTGGTCTACTTTATATATGTCATAGATACCACTTGGTCAAAAAGGGGGTCTAGTATATTCAAACTGATTAATGGTTTAAGCATCTAGGTTCTCTGGGTGTGGTAGTATAGTTCTTGATGACCACTTGGCTGAATATACCAGCAAGTCATTCTACAGAGACCTTGAAGGCTAAAACGGAGGCAGAACACAATTAACCTTTGTTAAGTGTAACCAAAAGATCCTCTTACCTCTCTTGTAACAGATTCTTACAGATGACAGTTTATGATATGATTAGGGAAAGGCTGAGGATGATAAAGTCACAGCTACTGGACAGTAGAGGAAGAATAATAACTTTGGAACATGGAAATGAATTCCCTGGACCCTCATGGTTCAGGAGAGGAAATGAAACTTTTTTCCCCATTCACTATGCTCCCAGGAACTTTTCTCATGAAAGTGAAACAATGTGGTGTCGTGTTTCCAGGCTGTCACCAAATAAATTCAACACAGTGCTGGGTTTATTATCTTTGGCTTGCATTTTTGACTCTAAGTTGATTATCTCCCCTAACCATACTCACTCAGAAGCTTATTGGAAAGGTAAGGCATAGCCCTGATCTCCTGTAGCTTTTATGAGAAACATCTGTCACTGCTCCCAGATCCATACAGAGCTCCATCTCTGCAACTCTGTCTAAATTAATCTGTGGCTACCCATTTGTTGGATACAAGGTAAGATGCCTTTATGGTGTGACTGCCCTAACTCAATCCTCTCAAAAACATAGGACTAAACTGGACTGAGAATCCCAAGGTACATTAGCCAAATATGAGGTCATGGCGCTGTTGACCCGTTTTCCCAGTGATATGTGGGACATTTATGAACAGTTTCTTTCCAGGGTCAGCTCATGTTGTCTCTGACATCAAACTTCTTGACACTTGTATTCGTTTGTTTCCCTCCTGAAAATGCAGCTTTTTATACCATTGAAGTTGTTGTATGAGACCATTCGCATTTAACGAAAAATCTCCAGTGGATCGTGTCCTCAGATGACTGTGGAGTTTCCTCCAAAATCACTCTACATGGCTTACTCTGGGGAGTTCCTGAGAGAGAGAGAGAGAGAGAGAGAGAGAGAGAGAGAGAGAGAGAGAGAGAGAGAGAGAGAGAGAGAGAGAGAGAGAGAGAGAGACGTTGACTCATTATTGACATGTCCTCTGTTGGCAGGTTGCATAAATGTGAGTCATTCCATTTAAAAAGAATGGTGAGAAATTTGTCCTTGGCTTTAGCTAAAATCCTAGAAGATATTAAGATTAATCTTAACTCTTGGGCTAGGATTGATGTAGATGCTAAAATGATACTTCTAGAACAATGCAGAGTCCTTAATCACTTGCTTATCCTGTTAACTGCCTCAGGCCCAATAGTCAAATAAAATGATACCTCATTTTCTAAATTAAATTGCATCCCTTCCCAAACTCATATATTAAAGCCCTCATCCTTAGACTCCTAAAGCATGATTGCACTTGAAATACATTCTTTTAATAAATATTAAATTAAATAAGCCTACTAAATGAGTAATTTTTTTTTGTTTTTGTTTTTTGTTTTTTTGTTTTTCGAGACAGGGGTCCTCTGTGTAGTTGGAGTTCCTGGAACTCACTCTATAGATCAGGCTGGCCTCAAATGAACTCAGAAATCAACCTGCCTCTGTCTCCCAAGTGCTAGGATTAAAGGCATGTGCCACCACTGCCCAGCTACTAAATGAGTCATAATCCTATATGACTGCTGTGTTTATTTAAAAAAATGATGCAAACATAAACAGAAAAAGTACCATGTGAAGATAGCCACCTGTAAGACAAAGAGAAAGGCATTTAGAAGAAACTTAAACTAATGTTAGTGTAAGGCATCAGGTTATGACTAGAAGTTCTTATTTGAATCAGAGATCCAGAAATCATGCGAAGAGACCATCTATGTGAGGGCATCCATTTCTAAATGAAGGAGAAATCTTAGAAAAAATGGCACCTCTATTACCTCCCTGTGATCTTGGACTTCTGGGCTCCATGACTCAGAAATGATACTTTGTTACTTAATCTACCAGGTCTACAGTACTTTGTTATGGGAGGTATAACAGATGAATGCACTTTCAATGCATATTAGCTTATGAAATTTGTTATTTCCAGGACCCTGGTGCTTTGTTGTAAGTTACTTTAGCCAGTGATGAGCAACATCAATTAGATTTGTATGTGGTGAATCAAAAGGATTTGTTTTGAGCTTATCCAAATCGAATTATTAGGAATGACCAATGAAATAGTAAAATATCATATTCATGAAACAACCTGAATGTTATTCAACTGACTAATTGAAAATGAAAATGTAGTGCATATAGACTATGGAATACCACTCATCTGTAAACAGATATGAAATAATGAAAACTGTAGGTAAATGGATGGAACTGGAAAATAATTTGAATGAGATAATTCAGATTCAGAAAGGTCAGCACTGCATGTTTCCTCTCATCTGTGGTTCTTAGCTTCAAATCCTCAGATATTTATTGAAGTAACTGTAGAAATCAGAAAAGTGGGAAGAGATCAGGGAAGGTTGGAGTGGCATTAGAGAGGGGAATAATAGGATACATGTGATTTGAAGGAGTGAATGGGAAAAAATGGGGAGGAGAGCTTTTATTAGAGAGGGCAAAAGGAGATCAATACTAAAGGGAAGACAGGAAGAATGGCAGATAATACCAAGGATGTCGGAAAAGTCATTAGCAGTCATACTCTTTATATTCACCTAAAATTATATATAACATGTATATGTATTTATGTATAGATATATAGTTTAAATGAAATTATCCCTCTTGAGCTGAAAATGTTCTCCACGAGAGCGATAGGTTGTCCAACAAAAATCCCAGTACCAAGCTAGGCAGTAGGGGTGCATACCTTTAATCCCAGAACTTGGGAGGCAGAGGCAGAAGGATATTGTGTGGTGCTCAGCCTCAGTTGGTACCTCTACCAAACAACTCCTGCATCTAAGGTTTTAGGAAAATTTTGGAAGATGGTGCTCTCTCTCTCTCTCTCTCTCTCTCTCTCTCTCTCTCTCTCTCTCTCTGTGTGTGTGTGTGTGTGTGTGTGTATGCATACCAATAACAATAAAAATGGCTATGAATTTCAGAGGAAACTAGGGGTATGGGAGAAGACGGAGGAAAGGAAAAGGTGGAGAAAATTGCATAATTATATTTCAATTAAAAATTAACGTGAATAAAGGAAGATTTTCAGATGTCAAGGTGACAAAGAGCCAAGGGTGGACCCTGCCAGATGCATCATTGCTTCAATGTTGTTTATTTTTCTAGAAACATCCTGCAGCATAGACTGACCAACATTCTCAGAGCATTTTTTTCCCGATGTTTGAGACTAGACTTACAGGACAGAATCTCTGAAGCAAAAGGCAGACATACTAATCTGCTAAAAAGAAAAGATTTGAGGTCCCTGGACTCGGGCTTCTAGCCTTTTGTTACTTGTACTGTGAGCAGGTGTCATCTGGTATTTGTATGTTCTCGGAACTGAGATAAAGCCCTGCTTGCTGTACCTTGAGGTACAAAGGGTCCCTTTCTGACCCAGGAGGCTCTGTCTTCTGCCCTTTCCATGGAACTGCAGTAGAACTATTTGCTATTTGGCCTTCAGGGCCAAATGTCAAACTTCTCATACTATTTGAAAACCAGGCTACATTTTTCCATATTGTAAAACAAAACAAAAAGAAAGGATGAGAAGTAGCAAAGTTATCGTAAAAAATCTGCTGGTTGGATAAGAGATATCATTTCCCTTAATGTTTGTCAAAATTTCTACCTTCTGATTTCTAAATTCATTGAGATGGGACACTCTGGAACCTTGATATTTACCTTCATTCTGTGAGTATGTGTCTTTTATTATTATTATTATTATTATTATTATTATTATTATTATTATTTGAGTATGTGTCTTCTATTACTTCACATAGCTATATGTCAATTATACCTCAATAAATCCAAATTAAAATCATTTTGTTGTTTCCAATAATCCACTAAACCTCGCATCCAAAATCTGTCCACCTGAATTTTAGATCCCTAACAAACACAAACATGCAGAGAATGTGTTGTATTAATACATAGTTTCCATTTGTATTTATTTAGGGGGCCTAAAACATAGAATAAATATGAAATATATCAGGGCACAGCAAAGATTATAAAGGTGAATTAGGTTAGTCCAGGAGGCAGAATGTTCCAGAGTAGGTGTTATAACTGCAGTTTTAGAACCTAACTATATGGATATGCTTGTTTTGAACAGCAAATTACCCTTTAAAAATAATTCTAAGCTATTGAAATTTTCCTCTACCATCTATCTATCTATCTATCTATCTATCTATCTATCTATCTATCTATCTATCTATCTATCTATCTATCTATCATCTACCTATCTTTTTGCAATTTCCAGCACTCATTCTTATCCACCCATAGATATAGATTTTAACTGCTATTATCTTTCTTTTGCCTAGAGAAACAGGTGCACATATATGCATGCATGCATTATGTAATTCCATTCACATATAAATATTTTTTCAACGTAGGCCTATTATTTCATTTTGTACATCTGGAGAAATTTCAATTTTTTAAACAATTTTTAGAACATGTTGAATCAATTGACTTTTCTTCTTTCAGTATGTTAAAGATATTGCTGTTTTCTGACTCACCCTACCATAATGTGAACATAATTTGTTCCTCTGTGGGTCATGTGTATGTTTTTCTTCTGTCTGCTTTAAGATTCTTTTAATGTCCATTTTAAAAGCAATTTTATTTTGATGTGCCTTGGTATACTTTTTTTCGTATTTGTGTTCAAGATTTCTTGGTCTTTTCAGACTCTGTGGATCTACTGTTTCTACTTAATATTTAAGAATGTAGACGATCTCCTCCTCATGTGTGTTTACCCTGACTCTCTCCTCCCCATCATGGCAGATCTGAATTATTTGTAATTTGGGTTTGCTTGAAATGGTCCTGCGGCTCTCCACTGCTCTCAGTTTTGCCTGTGTCTGGCTTTCATCTTGGCTAGCGTCTATGGCTGTATTCTCAGTAACTAATCATCTGGCTCTTTGGTGCTCTGAACTGAGGCTCTCGGTTTGCCACAGCCCGTGTTTTATGTTTTCACTCACGTGCTATTCTCTGCTCTACCAGCTTGATTAGGCAGTTCAAAACATTTTCCCATGGCTGTACTTAACATGCACTGACTCTCCTCCTTTAGTGTTCTGAAACACTGACAGCAACTGTATTTTTTTTTTATTTTCTATATTTTTTTATTTACATTCCAAATGATTTCCCCTTTCTCGTTTCGTCCCTCCACGAAAGTCCCATAAGTCCCCTTCCCTCCCTTTGTTCCCCATTCAACCCCCTCTGGCTTCTCTGTCCTGGTATTCCCCTACATCCAGTATTTTTTATAAAGAGGTACTTCCTTATGAAATATTCGTTTTAGTGTTTTAAAATTTATACAAAATTATTGTAGATAATTATAGGTGGTGGTGAGATGTTTCAATGCATGCACACAATGTACTAATAAAATAATAATTAAATTTTCTTCTTATCATTCCTTTACATTTAAAGCCTTCTAGCCCATCAATCTTAGTTCTTTATAAAAATACATAAAATGATACTGGGAGCTACAGTGACCATACAGTGCTGGAAGACAGACATTAGAATGTCATCCTGATGCTGTTTTGGTATTTGTTATCTCCCTTCTTCTTTATGTTCTTTCCTTTTTTAAAAAGAAAATTCTGTAATCAGTTTTCATTCCTTCTGCATTGAGACCATAATTTTAACTTCCAATTACGAGAAAAACTACATTATCTTTGATTTTAGTATTATTTTTATTTTTAAACATAAAATTTTTATAGTTTCATCCATTTTGCTGTCATAAGGTTTCATTCTTTCTTATTGATGAAGAATTTATCATCATTTCAAAACTGAGCCACATGACAGGTAAACTCACTTGTCCTTTTGCCAGTGTTTATAAAACATGGGGAGCAGGTAAGTTTGTAGCATGGGGGTTTTATCTTCTTTGGATCTGTTCTCAGAGATGAGACAGATGGATGAAGCAGTGGATCAGATTTACTTTTGAAGGAGACTTCATAATACAAACTGTCTGTTTTTTTTTTTTTGATGCTCTCTTGTTCTTCTTTTCCTCCTTCAAAGTGGGACAGAGGGCAACCTTTAGTCTTAGAGTAATTTTGCTTCACTGTCTAGGTGTCTCTGTGATATCCTATGAAATCTGGAGCTTTCCTAATCTGGCTAGTAGAAATAGTAAGCCCCAAGTCATTCCTTTGGCTGTTTGAGCACAGGAATTGTTCTTTTTAGTGGCCTTTTTTTTTAAACTTTAGTTGGTTTCCTCATGAGAACATGCTCATCTCTCTCTCTCTCTCTCTCTCTCTCTCTCTCTCTCTCTCTCTCTCTCTCTCTTTCTCTCTCTCTCTTTCTCTCTCTCAGACTGACCCACACTGCATTGAGTTTTCTCATATACAAGAGGTAAAATTGAAATGTGGCATTTTCTTAGGTTCTTCCATGTCTGTCTAGTATAATCAATATTCTGATATAATCAAAAGCAGAACTCTGATTATAATCTAGTGTCAGGTAAAAAAAATACCATGTGTTGGTTGGTTCTATTTATAGGAACTGACAGAGGTTCCTGTAAGTCAAAAGTGGAAAGAAGAAAACAGGAAAGAGAAGTTAGTGGATATTAATCACATTGTGTGGTTTCTCTGTTTATTCAGTTGTGGGGTCCATCATCCCAACTCACCTGCAACACATTCAAAGAAACTCTTGAGAGTAGTTGACTAATGAATATACATAAGAGATTTCTTAATTACTTTTTAATAGTTCTGAGAAAACAACTATACCCTGAGCCAATTATTAATATTGAGTACTTCAATTTACAATCAATAAGCTAGTTTGTACAGGTGTAAAACAGCTTGTATTCTGTCTATTCCACTCAACAAAATCATTTAAATTATAGCCATCAACATTATACTTAAGAAATATTCCTTTATACCATAGTCAATAAAAAGGCCACCATTTTCTTCTCCTCCTCCTCCTCCTTTTAAAACTCTTTAGACACTGCAGTTCCAGAAAAACAAACAAACAAACAAATAAGCAAAAACTATGCAGCTATACCATGACAGAGTTCACCTGTGTCAGTTTTGTCTTTTACTGTGTATTGTAATGCTAAGTACCGCTCCAAAGATGCAAGAGTGCATGTAGACCCAAATGAGCCATGTGACCTTTCCCCAAGTTATTTCTGATTGGTGAATAAAGATGCCATAGGGGAGAAGAGACATAGGCAGGGTTTAGGGTTCCTGGACTTAGGGGGCCAGAGGAGAACTGCAAGCAGAGAAGGTGAGGACGAGGGAGAAGTCACCATGGTCTAGGTGAGTCATGAAAATGTGTCTCTGAAGGCTGATTGATTGGAGTTAAGATCAGCTCAGATAAAACACAGTAATACCAAAAGAGGATAGATATCTACCTAGCTCTTGTGTTTAAGGATTATTGTAAATAATTGTATCTGTGTTTCAGTTCAGAAACTGAATGTTTAAGGCAGGGTGGACACCCTAGGTTAGGATTAAATAGTTTAGACAACATATTGGCACCTCAATTGATGGCAATCCAGGAGAGCTGGATTCAAGAGCTTACTGTCCTCCTTGCAGGCAGCTCCACCAAAGAGATTTCTCCTCCTCACCCCTTCACTTGTTAGCTACTTACATAATCATGGCAAGATGGCTGGTCATAAGTTTCTGAACTTCCTGTACCTTAAAAGCCCTTCTAGCTTCTTGAGTTTTATGTCTTCTTCTTCCTTCTAGGAGAGAATGCTTCAAACTGGAAGAAACAGCTACACAACCCTTGTTACCAACAAAATGGACTCTCAGTGAGATTTCATATGTGTAGGATGCTTTATATAGGCTCTCCCAATTATTTCTCAAGAAGACAAGTAGGATAAACAAAATTATCTTTGTTTTACAACAAAGAAATCAATGGTAATGGTGTTAGCTGCATTATACTAGGTTGCACAGCTTGGAGAACCAAGATCAGTATTTCCAGGTTCACTAAATAAATACTGTTTTTATTTGGCATCATGCAATGACTTTTAGAAGGTATAACACCTTAAACCCAAGATAAATATGCTTTAAATTTTGCATCTATGTAAATATGTTTAAAATATGTATTGTTAAATAAAATGATGACTGTAATTAATGAAAATAAATTATGTTATTTCAAACTTAGAAAAAAATTTCAAATATTATTATCTAATCCTCTTCCAAAAACAATGAAACAAATTAAAAAACTGTACTTAGTAAATGGCCCTTATCCATTTTTACACATTTCCTCCGAGAAATACTGGTAACAAATGAATCTGTATAGGAATTATACTAAACTGGCTGTAGTTTATCCAATGATAATATTAAACTTTCCCTCTCAGATCTTGGATGAAACTTGTCAGGATTCTCTTACAGAAGCCGCTGCAAAGAGAACAAGAAGCATAATTAATGACATAAAAGGATTGGTAGACTAAATGTGAAACAGGATTTTAGCATGTTACCAAAAGCCCAAAAGATGGAATTTCTATGTCCCTCGTTGAGTAAGTTTGTTGAAGCTAATGCTTTGAAGAAATACCTGTAATGTCTCCCAGAGAGAATCCCTTCTTTCTATGTTCCACTTTTGAGAGCAATAGTTTTTTTGCAGACACTGGCAGTCTTTTAACTGTTTCTTTATGTCTTGTGGTCGCTTCCCTGACTGCTCTCTCAAGGCTCCTTCCAGCATTTGTCTATTATTCTGGAGCTGAGCGCAAGCTCATGGTGTCCCTGAAGTCCTCTTCAATCATTTAGAAGCACTTGGGATGATTTCTTTTCATCACTTTATAAATGAGCTAACAAGAACAGGAAGGGAAAAAATAGGCCTAGTAAAAAATGCATTTCCTTTCCTACAGAGATCTAAATTCCATCAAATATTACTCACTTTGTCATGAACCACTTGCTCCAGATTGTGCTATATAATATTTTATTCATATAATCCATTAGATTTCCCTTAGTCTTTATATTTTCTGTATATTTTTAGATGAATCCTACTAGTCTTTTAGTTTTTCTCTGTCTCTAGTGCTCTGTATTCATTTTTCCTTTCATTACTAGCTAATTTTAAAATGCAATTAGAAGTGATTCCGTTGAGGATGGCAGGCAATAACTGACTCCTTTGCGTTCAGTCCTGGGGAAGATGGGAGAACATGGAAGTGCACATAAAAACAGAATGCTTAGAACAGAAGAAACTAGGAGTCTATAGAACAGAGGATCAAGAGAATCTCTAGGAAAATTATTGAACATTTTAAAATTTGTTAATTATTGCTTATGCATGGATAACACAATATTTCTCTGCATTTGTCTTTTGTGTGGTTTTAGTGATAACCCAGTTAAAGGTGAGGGTTTTTTTGTTTGTTTTTGTTTTTGTTTTTCTAAGTCTGGGATTTTTTAAAAAATAGAAACACTTTCACTCTCATAACTCTGGGAGTGTTTTCATTTAACACTCAGGAGACCAAACCCTGCACCTCACGTGAGGCAGCAAGGTAGACCTGGCTTGGGTTGTAGGGGTTGGAGGATTGTTGGTGAGTGGGCCCCAAAAGCAAAAAAGTGTGAGAATTGACAGGCTGACCATCTCAGATAACTCTCAGGCCCACATCTAATGCTTCCCATTGTCCCAGGCTAACATCTACCCCATCGATGGACCGCTACAGTGCATGAAGAGTCCAGTTTTATAGACCTAAAACTACAGGATCTCCAGGGCAACAAAAAGATATCCCAGAAGGAGTCCCAGCAAGGGTCCAGTATTCATAAGTAGAAGCCGGAGCCCTTGTACCAGACCAATGAGTCATTGCAATGGACATCTGCAAGCGTAGAAGTGTGGACAAAACTGAAGAGAGTGGGACACACCATAGTACATTATAGCTTCAGCAATGAGATTTTTTTCCCCATTGGAGGGTGAGTGTGAGGGGATAGGGAGTTGAATGGGATTGGGGTACATGATGTGAAATTCATGTACAAAGCTATTTCCTGAACAGAAGTTCTTTAAGTTAAAATAACATTATTTTAATTTGTATTTAAGGGCTGGTATTGAATTACATATGAATACATAGGACATTCCACAAAGTCCAAAGAGATGAAAACACATCTCTTAAAGTTCTCCAAAAGGATGAAAACACAGTCAGTTACCCTTTGGATGCTTGGGGCTATTCTGGCATGTAAAGGTGTAGCAGTTTCTTATAAGCCCACGGCAAATTGAAAGGCAAATTATACAAATGTGAAATGAAAGAGGTAATTGTAAAAGCATGTAGGAGTTTATAAACAGATAAAAGAACATTCCTGAGAAAACTGTGGATGGCATTATTAATGATATAATTACTACATTCAGATGTGCTTTGATCCCTAAAAGTCAATCAGATGTTGTATTAAAAAGGTGTATGGGACTGACTAAATGGCTCAGTGTGTAATACTTTTGCTGATTAGAGATTGACTACTAGAATCCATGTAAAGTTGTGTGGTGATTTAATTGACTTCCATAGGGCCATAGGGAATAGCACTATTAGAAGGGGTGGTCTTGTTGGAATAGGTGTGGCTTTGCTGGAGGAAGTGTGTCACTGTGGAGGTGGGCTTTGAGGTTTCATATTTGCTCAAGCTAGGTCTTGTATAGCAGTCTCCTTTTGCCACCTGTGGATCAAGATGTAGAACTCTTAGCTCCTCCAGCCCCATGTCTGCCTGCATACTGCCATACTTTTCAACATGCTGATAATAGACTGAACTTCTGAAACAGTAAGCCAGCCTCCATTAAATATTTTCCTTTATAAGAGTTGCCATGGTCATGATGTCTCTTCATGGCAATAAAATCCTAACCAAGACAGGCTGGAAGGAGAGAATTAATTTCACATGTATAGCCTCTGAACTTCACAGATGTGATGTGTACGTCTGTGTGTATGTGTATGAATGTATATGAATATGTATGAATAAATACATACATAAACAAAGGAAAGAAACCAGTCACTAGCAACCACAATTCTCTGCTTATCAGTTCTTGACGAAGATGTATAGTATCTGTGGTCTGAATTTATGAGAAAAAAATGGAAGTGACAAGACACCAATTTTAGCTACAAATAGGATGACTGCTCCAGTAACGAGAAAAGAGTTAGGGTGTCACAAGATGTTACCACTAATTCCAATTTCACAGTGAGACTCACCACTGTGGAGCAAATACTGAAAGCCTGCAAGCATAATCAAGACAGTGCCCTCCGCAGCCATATCTGAGTGTAAGAAAACACAAGCATGGCTGTATGTGATCATCAGATATTAATCATTTCACCTGCGTCTCCACTCTTCCATCAGTGGGTAATGCGAGTCTTTATCGGTTATTGTCAGTAGGATAAGAATACATTGGTGCAAGGCACTTTGAGAAGCCTGGTACATAGAAAGCACTTCATTTTTGTCTTTAACAAATAACTGAAATAGATCTCAAACATGCTTCTTACTGCAATTTCAATTCAGTTTTCATATTAAGCAGTTTTCTGTTCTAAGGTGTCTAGAGAAACCTTGTTAATGTATTCTTTTCATGGAGGCTATCTACACTTCAAACAGTGTCAGAAGCGGGTGGATGGAACATACATTGAAGCCATCTAGGAGGCCTAAATCATCTTGAGGTATCAGTAGCACCTCATTTTGTTTGGATTGAGAAAAAGGCAGTTGAATCAAGGGATGAAGACCTCTTGTCTAGTTACTGCTGACTCTCTACTTAGAATAAATAATAGCATTTAAGTTCGTAGTATGATTATAGTCATACCAATTCATACAGCCCTTTATCCTGAGATATCTTCAACTAAGTTATCAACCATAATATGTTTGAAAACATTGTTTTTCAACATTGCACTATGTAAAAATCTTTAAAAATTCTTTTTTTAAATGTTTTTATGTATTTATCTTTTTACCCTCCATATTTTATCCCCCCCACCCCATCCACCCTCCAACTGTTCCCATTCCATACCTCCTCCTCATCCCCTATCCCTATGTGGATGTCCCCATTCTCCACCTCACCTGACCTCAAAACTCCAAATTGTGAGGACAAAGAGGAATGGGTAAGCAGGTGAGCATACTTACTGTTCTAGCAGGGGACCAGGACTCTGCTCCCAGCATCTACATGGCAGCTCACAAATGTCAGGGAATCTAATAGCATCTTTTGGACTCCACAGCGCCAGGGACACACATGGTACACAAACATGCCTGCTAGCAAAACACCCATACACATAAAATAAAAAGTAAATAAATTGCTTCCAGATTTTGAAGTATATTTTTACTAATTGTGGAAATTGAACTGGGACATCTTTTCCATTAAATTTTTCCCATCATCAATTTGCTTTCGGGTAAAGCTGATCATTTTGCACGAGTTCATTTACCCATTGCTTTAAATTTGTGATCTCTCCTCTCTCCCTCTCCAGACTCTCTCTCTCCTTCCTCCTCTTCCTCCTCTCCCTTTCCCTCCTCTTCTTCCTCCTCTTTTTCTTCTCCCTCCCCATCTCCCATATTCTTTTACAGTGGATGTACACTATGGGATAGGGACTATGTTTCCCCACATATTATTTTATTAAATATCCTCAATTGTCACAACAACGCCTAATCCTCACATGGGAATAAGAAGTAAACAAGTCATAAAACATAATATGAGCATAAGAAAATAAGCCAGAACTTGTATTTTAGATCTAAATTGTGCTGTGAACAACAAAGGAGTTTTGGATTTTCTTCAAGGAATAAAAGAGGCAACATTTTCTTATTTTTTACAGAAAGCAAAACAGGGACACAGGGTTTACAGATTCTAATCATGTTGCCTTCTCTGTGGTTTAAAGCTATAAAGCAAGGGACCATTAAATGTTGTTTTAAAAGGCTGAATAAGACTTGACACAAGCCATTGGCATTTGATGACTGGCACCCGCCTTCTCTTAGTTTTGTTTCTCTCAGAAGAATGTACAGGAGGAGCCTCACTGCATGGAATCCAGGCCAAGCAAACATATGGTAACAGATAGCTTTCAGATGAGGTAATTTTGAACTGAGATTTCTCAGAGAATTGCTTTTCCCTGAAGACTTTTTTATAACAGGATCTTTAAATTCTAGCCATAAAAAAGCTGGAGAAAATGACCCTCTAAAACTCTAAGAATATGCTCAATTCTGTTCTCTGAAATTAATTCTGGGAAGATATCCATATTATTTTAGAATAGCAAACAGATTTCTCTGGTGGATTTGTGCCAGGAAAGAGGTAATGTAGACGTGATATGTTCTGCTCTATTGTAGAAGCATGAAGCATTCCTCAGCAATGACTCAGGAGAAGAGTGCCCCTCTTTGGCCAGGCTGCAGGTAAACTGTCATGCTATCAGTTATCATCACTGTCTGCAGGTCCGCATAAGATCAAATGTGTTACCATTGTGTATGATTAAACAGAATGGTTAGATTCTTATGTGGAAAATAAAACAAAGTGAAGTAAATCAGCATTATAGTATGCAAAACTGTGCATGTTAAGCACTGTGCCAATATAGCCAAAAATCTCATATTAATACAAACATGTTGACTGGTTAAACAAATAAGACTTTGTTGTGGCGACTTAATGCTCTGTTAATTTAGTGGCCAGGTATCAATAGTATAATAGATAGCCATGGCATTAACAGTCATAACAGATTGGTCCTTAAAAGTAAGATAGCTGTAGCATTGATTTTATCATATTGCATGGGACAGCTTGCTTCCTTGGTCACATTCAGTCTGTGAAATGGAACCATTGTTATTTTTTACATTCAAAGAACCTGAAACACAGAGAGATTAAGCAATGACTTCAAAGTCACAGTTAAAATTTTGTGGAGCTAGGATTTAAGATCGGGTGCATTTTATTTATTATTTATTTATTTATGTATTTATTACTTTTGAGACATGGTATTACTATGTAGTTAGCCCTGGGTAGCCTGGAACTTGTTATGTAGACCAGATTAATCTTGAACTCATAGATATGTGCCTTTCTTTGTTTCCTGAGTACTGAGATTAAAGATGTACACAAGAATAGAGCAACAATACTTCTTGGAGGACGTAGCACATATATTATGCTTTCAAAAGCAGTCATGGTTTGATGCATTCCTGATATGTCCTCAGTGGGTGACGCCAGGGATGAAGATGAGTCGCAAACACTTTAAAGTATTCAAAGGAAAAGAAAAAAAGTATAGCACCCAATGATAACAAGACTGTCTGTAGAAGGAAAATATAAATACATTCCAGACTGTAACCATAGCTTTGAGGAGTAAATAGCATTCCTTGAAAAAGAGGATCATGTTATAGGGAGCCCACCAGAGAAGACTATTCAGTTTACAATCAGAGAAGACACAGTTTACAATCAAGAGAAAGTCTTTATCCTAGCTGGCTGGGATTACACTCAGATATCTGTGACTGAACTGCAGCATGAACACTTAGAGCAAGAAATTTTTAAAAGCAAAAGCATCAACCTGGTATCTGGCTCTGTAGCTGCAGGACAAGGTTTCCATAAGTAGGCAGATTAACAGCAGCTAAGATAAATTAGCTAGGGCATGTAGACCTCGGGTTGCAACGTTAGAGTTGGGTACTGATCGATGGGATTTCCATCAGGGAGATCGAATTCTAGTTAAACCTGAAATGGGATGAACATTTGAAAATACAAGATGGAGGGACCTTTGCACTGCTGTGCCCTGGCATATTCCCCATGATTTTATGACCATAAGTCAAACTGTTGATTTGTCCCATTGTGGTGGGGGATGGGCATAGTTGATACTAAGTATCAGTAGATTAGTAAGCCATGCACTTGCTTATGCAGGGTCCCAGTGTTACCTGATTAGAATAAGAATAAACTGTCTGGGGAAAAGAGGGAGGGAAGGGGGCTTATGGGACTTTCGGGGAGGGAGGAAACGGGAAAGGGGAAATGATTTTGAATGTAAATAAAAATATATAAAAAAAGAATAAACTGTCTGACTAATGCTGACAGTAAGGTGGTCAGCTATGGGGATCAAGTGAACCCAGACTGATACCAATTATCTGATCTATGTCTTCTTCCTTTCCTTTCTTTGAGGTTTTTCTCTGACTATAGGAGGTTTTTCCTAATTACCACTGTTTAGTGACATAGAAACAGCAAGTTTCTCCTAAGACCATGCAAAATCTTCCCTGTTTCATACAAATGAGGTTTAGCCTCCTTCAGTCCTGTAGGACTCCTCTGCTAGGGAGTCAACTTGGTTCTGCAGCCCAGAAATAGAATTCTTCAAATGGTCTAGGTCTAAGACTATCTGGGAACTGAGTTCCCTAAGGTTTTGGCTTTCAACAATCAAGGCTGAGGTGCCAAGGTCAATTTTACTGGCTATTCCTGTCTTTACTGGAATCAGGACCAGAACCGAGACTTGTTTAAACTTTGTAAACATTAAGTCAAGGCCAATATGAGGTCTTCTCTCTTTTCCACTATAGGTAGTTATATAATGGGAGGGATAACAGATCAGTATACATAAAGTAGGGATGTGACTTTCCAGTGAGTCAGAGGAGGCACATTTAGTCAAACAGTTTGTACAAGCAAGCCAGTTATTTGAGGACATGATACAGGTATCTGGTCATGGCAGGACAATTCACCATTGTCAGGGAATGCATAAAATTATTCCTTAAGTCCTTTCTCTAGCTAATCGTCAACTTGATTTACTAACTTCTATCTCTACCTCCACTAGATCTACTTTGTTCCAGTCGGGGAAGGAGCATAAGGGAGTAGAGGATCCCTCGAAAGAGTTTGTTATACCCTGTTTTTCTGAATTCCCATGTTCAGGTTTGGGGCTGATGGAGAGTGTGCATTCCGGGCAGTGAATCTGGTCAGTCTTTCCTTTTGAGCCAGCCTGATGTTCAACTGCTGTCCATCTGGATTCAGTATTTCCAGTGGGGAAGAAGCTTCCCTTGTATTTGTGAAAAAAAATAATATGCATTCCTAGGTGACATAGAGGCAAGAGTCTGAAAGCCAGAAATCTCATAGAAACAAAGGCAGGAGCATACATACCTTCCCTCTGTCAGCCAGTTTCCTCTTCTGCCCTCTATTGGTAGACTCTAACATGGAGCCGGCTAACAAAGGAGAAAAATAAGCTGCATTCTAGCTTCAGTATCAGAACCCGGAAACAAAAGGTGAGTTTGTGGCTTTGTCTGAGTCAGCTTGGGCTCCTGGGAGAAAATACCTTAGACTGGATAATTTAGTAACAGTAGAAAGTCATTGCACAATTTGTTATATGAGAAGTTCAAGATCTAATGTTTGGTGGTAGCCCATTCTTCACACCTTTTATTTTTTCTTCACATGGCAGAAGGAGTTTTAAAGCTATATCAGACCTCCTTGTATAAACACATTTTTTAAAATCATGAATACTTCCTATTAGTGACCTAGTGATTTCTCATGTCTTATATGTAATTATATAGGAGCATATTTGTTATTTGTCACTGTTGTGACTAAAATACCTGATAAGAAACTACTTAAAATGAGGTATGATTTCTTTGGTTCATAGTTCGAGGGCTCAGTGATACAGTGTGCGATGTCAAGAGAAGTCATGGTGGTAAGTTCTTGTTTGTGGTAGCAAGAACATGGGGTTGCTTGTTTATACTCAGACCACCAAGAAACTGAGAGTTCAGGAAGCTGGGCCAGGCTACAAACCTCAAGGCTAGCCCCCAAACCCAACCCATCTTGGGCACACTTCCAAAAGACTACACAGCTCCTCCAAACACCTCTATTTTTATCTCGTGGGAACCATTTCATAGGGCCACATCATATCTAAGTCACAGCTCTCTGTCCCTGCCCTCCACAATTCAGTGCAACCTCAAATGTTGCCATAGCCCAACACTGTTCTCAACATCCAAAGTAAAGTGTCTTCTGATATGCAGAAACAGGTCTCATAATTCTATTAGAATATTTAGGCAGCTGTATAGACAGGGAAGGTGGAAAGAGAGGTTTTGTCTGACCTTAGGTTGGACCATGTTTATTCACAACAAGAGGCATTTTTGTCAGCCACATTGCATCTGGCCAATATGCCTGCAGAAGGTGGGATGCAGATCTTACAGGGGTGGACATGACTTCCATGGTCTGCAAAGGAAGCAAGTCTTGGAAGTAGAGTCTTTCAGCAGGAAACTCTGAGAGTATTCCTAACTCGGAGAAGATATAAAAACGCAGGGGAGGGGTGTTTTTGTTGTTTTCTGCTGAGGAGAGTCTTTGTCTGAGGGGATAGTTCTGAGTTCATTGAAGAGCCGTCCTCTGGTCATGTAGCTGGGGAGAGTCTAAAGTTTTTCGACTGCAATGGAGGTGTGTTTGTCATCCTGTACTCCTGTGGAGGCTTTAAACATTTTTAGAGGACTGTAAGCAGATGATTTGGTCACAGAATAAAACGAGAGATTTCCTGAGAAGGTCTGGGGGGAGGGGGAGGATCATGGGCAGGAGAAACAGTGGGCTGGTGAGAGAAAGTCACAAAGTGTTGATTCAGGGTGACAGTGACTGATCCCATTATCAGCACTGCTGCACCAAAATGAGCTAATGGAAGTAGCAGGGAGCTATAAAACATTAAAGAAAGAGAACAGGAGAAAATAGAGGACTAAAGAATTGTATCTAGCCCAGGGGAAAGGGGATGAACTCTTTTAGCCAGTTTCTCCACAGCATCTAAAAGGTCTTTCTGCAGATGTATCAGGGTCACATGGAGCTGTTGTAGGGTGAGAGGCATTGGGAAAGCTTTTACAGAACATTTTTTGGGGGTACAGGGTGAAGTTCAGTAAATAAATTTTTTTAAAGACAGAATAAAAATGTAGGTATGAGAATTGTAAAGAAGAAAGGGCTGATCCAGGGGAGGGGTCAGATGGGAGGGAACCCGAAGTCCATACATCGGAGGAGGCTTGTGGTTGAAGTTTTTTTCTGGTTCCTGTGTCTAGGCTGCATTTCAAACCAGTTAGGGTTTCTTGGCCTTGAAGCAGTGTGTTCATGGAGAGAGCACAAATCTCATCCCAGTAATCAGATTTAGTCCTTTTTAAATGTGGAGTACTTCAGTAGTAATCAAGTCAAGTTGGTCCTGAAAGATGTTAAGCTGATCTGAACTGGTAAGGCAGAAAGGATAACTGAAGCAAAGGAGGCCTCAGTCCAGATGTTTCAGTTCTGGGTCCCCAAAACAATGTCCAAAGTGTCAAGAAGAGGGAGGAGTTCGATGGTCTGTAGCCCATCAGTCCCCTTTGCAAAGGTCACCTGAACTGCTTTCAAGGGTTTCCGCCACCTATCTTTTCTGTAACAGCTTTGTGACTGACAAAAAGGCAATGAGGGGAGAAACAGAGCCTCAGAAGAGGGTGATGTAAGGGACCATGATAAAATGACGCAGAACACATGTGAGGAGGTAATTATGCAATTTTGCAGGGAACAATAAGAGACAAACTTACAGGAGAAAAGCTTTCACATTAAGATTGACAGGATTCAATATAAGGTTAAATATAATTCATTATAAGGTTAAATATAATTTTAGTACAGGTTAAATGTAATTATACAACTGGCTGGACCATGACCCAGAGTTCTGAGGAAGGATATGGTAAGTGCAATTAACTGTCTGCTTATGTCAGACTACTGCATAAGGAGCCGGCACCTGGAAGCTGTATAAACAGTCAGTTATAGTCAGCATCCAAGGAATGAATTTGAACAGAAAGTGTCTAAGTGTTATTCCTTGCTTACACAGATGATGAACTTTTTTCTATTTATATCAAATATTAACAATATACACTATTATTTAATGAATAAAAACAGGTTATCTCAAATAAATCACAACTTTTGGTCAGAAACAATTAGACACAGTAAAAATATAAAAATTGGGACTATTACCTTAAATGACCGTACTTAGTATTTGAAAACATAACTTAATACATTATTTTCATGAATATGAAATTGTTATACCTATATACAGTAATTATATTATTTATAGTGAGGCTATGTAAAGAGACACTTTAATTCTAAGTTGTATTCTCCCCCCCCAAACAAACCCTTATTTTTAATTTTAAATTTAAAAACAGTCCCAGAGACAGTGACCACCTTGCTTTCTCTTCAGCAGTCTCTTTTCTAGAACTATCACGAGTTAATTACCCAAGCCAATGACTACCATGTTGAGAGTAAATACTTATTTTACAGTTTCTGAAAATTAACCCTATTAGCAGAAACTTTAAAAATATTCTCCAGAACAGCTTCATTCCTCATACTGAATCAATAGATGAAAGTTGAAATCAGTCAGTCACATCAAACGTGTACTAAATAGTTTGCATTTAGCATAGACTGAGTTGATAAAGAAGGCAGGAGCCAACCCATCAAGCCTGTTGATGGGCAGCACATGCTGACACCAGTAAGAGTATTACTTAACACCATTCTATTTAAAGATAGATTTGTGGTTTAGAGGTGTAATTTATAAAGCAAGATACCAAATTAAGTGAGCATTAACAAATATTGGGTTTCAGAATTTCTTAGAAACATCTGCAAGCATCCTTGACAAAGCCTGTGTAGTCCTTGGAAACTTTAAGGTGAGAGTGCAGCCCTGGTCTTGGAGCTCTCTATTGGGGTAGAGACTAGTTGCATTCTCAGTATACCACAGCTGAGCCCAGGTTGGAAAGAATCTTCTTTATCTAACTCATCTTCTCATGAACAGTCTAAAGGCTTGAGGTATCACTTAATAGAATAATTTGTTGGCTCTATAGATATAAAACTGTCAAAGATGTTGCTTGGCTATTCTGAATAACTTTCCAAAGCTGTGAGTTTTATGGCACAGTACCTGGCATTCTCCTTAATGAGGGAGCATGAGTGGTTAATAATATGGATCCTGGAATTAGCTTTTGATAAGAGAAAGAATTGAGAGGCAGGGTAAAAGTTAAGGTTAGGGTTGCCATGCAGGTCTCATACCACTTGGGTGTCCCTCAGTTCACAACATCCTCACATGTTGTTTTGGAAGCCAATGAGGGCAAAGTAATTACTAGTTGCCTCTCTGTTGTTGGAGATATTTAAGATGTGAATGTATATTCTGAGATCCTTCATTGGTAAAGAGAATCCATCCCCCTATTTTTTTTCACATGAAAAGGTTTTTATGGGTTTGTCATATGAGCATGGGGCTGGTCAGGTCTATCTGATCAGAGCCAGAATTGGTCAAACCCATGCAGCCCGATGCAGAAGCAGCAGACTTCTGGATGCTCTGATTTTTTTTTTATCATTTCTTGTCTTATAAGGAGGCTACTACATTCATCTTACTCTGGTGGATGATGCTCCATCCAATGGATCTTATACTGCTTTCAAGAGAGCTACTTGAGCCTGGAGTTTCCTGTCATGTAAGTGCATTGTAAATTAAATGCATTTTACTCAAGTAGTCAAGCTTTCAGAGGCAATTTTTATATGCCCCATTTTGAATATTATTTTACAATAAACAAACTTTAAGTTTACTTTAAATTTGTTTTGATTTACTTGTTTGCAACACATATAGAAGACTATATAATAGGAGCCATAAATTGGTCTCTCCCTCTAAGTTTGTCTCTGTAAATAAATTACATTTGTGCTTAGCATGGCCACAAAGTTCTAATTAAAGTAAATAGTTGGGTCATTTATAAGGTGACCATTAACTTGAATGTCTTAGCTATATTTATCAGTTTATAAAAAGTTGCTTCCTTTTAAGATTAGGATTTTATACTTTTATCCCTGTTAAGTTTAAGCCTCAAAAATGGAATTAAGGATTCAATTTAAGAACGTTTATCATCAAAATAAAAATTTAAAGCATAAAATAAAAGTCCATAGAGATACTGGGAACCTCATTTTCCCCATCCTTTCCCATATATCTTTACAGAATATCATAATTTTTGCATGACTCAGTTTATCAGAAGAGCTAAAGCTTAACAAAGTTAACAAAGATAAAAAAGATAGACATTTACCTTCTAGACAGTTTTGCTAGCCTGAATGGACTTTAGGAATTTGTTAATCTTATTCATAAAATATACATTGTTCCTTATTTAAAATATGTTAAAAATACTGGTGTTGAATATAGTAAGCAAAGACATAAGTGATTAGCCACACATCTCTAAGTCCCTTTCTGTTAACCTGGGAAGACATTTGTAGCTTTAGGGATATATAAACCTTAATCATGAAACATATATTGTTTTGAAGTCCTATTTTCCATAAACCTTATTTATGGTTTTGTTTTCATCTGTTATTTTTAATTCTCAGGACAAAAATGTCATGTAAAAACCACCCTAATCCAAAATATCTTGGAGGTCTGCTGTGCCTCTTTAATGTAGGGAAAATAAAATAAAACATACAATTGTGAAGGTGGTGTGCCTCCTTAGTCTAAAAAAGGCAATACAGAGGGCACAGTAGAACTAAAACGTTTTATGGATGCTGCCTTACTTGGCTTATATCATATAGTCACCTTAATCAAGATGGTGTCAAAGGCACATGGCATGCCCTTTTTTAACCTTAGTAAAGATGACTATTTGCCACAAGGTTGCTTCCATCCTTATGAGATCATTAGCCAAGATGACAGCAAGACACCTGGTTGCTATTTACTCTAAGGGGAGCTTATCAGACACAACAGACCCCCCCTTTTAATTTTTATTTCTTAAAACATTAATTTTTTTTTCGTTGACAGGTACACCTGGGGCACAGTCAACAGAGGTGAGCTGAGCACTGTCCCCTGACATTCATTGGCTGGCCCACAACCATCTCTGCCTTCCCAAGGAGGCCTGCAGAGACCCAGGAACAAACAATTTAGATGCCTCTCCCACCAGTCCCCAGTCTGTTTGGTCCACCTGGGGCATAGACAACAAGAATGAGCTGTGTGATGTCCTCTGGCTTCAATCATCTGGCCCATGACTCTGCCTGCCTTCCTGAGGAGGTTTGCAGAACCCCAGGAGCATTCAGGTCTACCTGAGACATAACCAGCAGATGTCAGCATCATGCTGTTTCCTGAACTCCAATGTCAGGTCTACATCTCTGCTGGCCATCCCCCAAGGAGTTCTGCCTGTATCAGGAGCATCTAGCTAACACCAGGGTGAAGGATATGGCTACCAGACAGCCAATGGAAGGGAAACACACACACACACACACACACACACACACACACACACACACACACACTAATAGGAATTAGTGATCATTGGTCATTAATATCCCAACATCAATGAACTCAATTACCCAATAAAAAGACATGGCCTAACAGAGTGAATGAGAAAATAGAATCCATCATTCCACTGCATACAAGAAATACACTTCAGAAACAAGGATAGATATTACCTCAGAATAAAGGGCTAGAAAAAAGTTTTCCAAGTAAAAGGACCCTAGAAGAACGCTGGAGTAGTGATTATAATAGCTAATAAAATAGACTTTTAGCCAAAATTAATCAAAAGAGATGGAGAAGGACACTTTAAACTCACCAAAGTAAAAATCCACCATGATGACATCTCAATTTTGAACATCTAAAGCCCCCAAATTCAAGGGCACTCATATTCGTAAAAGAAACATTACTAACACTTAAATCACATATCAGACCCTACATATTAATAGTGGGAGACTTCAACACCCCTCTCTCACCAATGGACTGTTCATTGAGACAGAAACTAAACAGAGAAATAATGAAACTAACAGAAGTAATGAATTGAGTGAACCTAACAGATAACTACAGAACATTTCACCCAAACACAAAAGAGTACACCTTTTCTCAGCAACTCAGGGAACCTTCTCAAAAACTGACCATATAGTCAGTCAAAAGTCAAGCTTCAACAGGTACAAGAAAACTGAAATGACTTCTTTTATCTTATTAGATCACTATTGATTAAAGTTGAATTAAAGAACAACAGAAACAACAGAACGCCTACAAAGTCATGGAAACTGAACAACTCTCTATTGATTGACCACTGGGTCAGGGAAGAAATAAAGAAAGAAACTGAAGACTTTCTAGAATTCTGTGAAAATGAAGGTACAACATACCCAAATTTATGGAACACAATGAAAGCAGGGCTAAGGGGAAGGGTCATAGCTCTAAGAGTATTCATAAAAAAAAAATTGGAGAGTTCTCATATTAGCAATTTAAAGCTTTAGAACAAAAAGGAGCAAACACACCCAAGAGGAGTAGATGGCAGGAAATAATCAAACTCAAGGCTGAAATCAATAAATTAGAATCCAAAAAAAAAACCCCAATATAAATAAATCAAGGAAACAAAGAGCTGGTTCTTTTAGAAAATCGACAAGATAGACAAACACATAGCAGACTAACTAAAAGGCAGAGAGACAGTAGTCAAATCCACAAAATCAGAAATGAAAAGGGAAACAAAACACTGAAAAATTTCCAAAGTCACTGAAAATATTCCAAAGAATAATTAGGTCATACTTCAAAAGCCCATACTCCACAAAATTGAAAAATCTAAACAAAACGGATGATTTTTCTTGATAGATATGACTTAATCAAAATTAAATCAATCAATCAAACAAACAAACAAAAAAGCTCAGGGACAAATGATTTTATTCCTCAAGCTCTTCCACAAAATTGAAACACAAGAAACATTGCCAAACTTATTCTATGAGACCACAGTCACACTGATATCTAACCCACACAGACTCAACAAAGAAAGTGAATTTCAGACCAATTTGCTTTGTGAACATTGATATAAAAATACTTAATAAGATACTCTACTCACAAATCAAATCCAAGAACACATCAAAAACATCATCTATCATGATCATGTAATGTAGGCTTCATCCCAGAATTCAGGGATGGTTCAGTATATCCATTAAAGTAATCCACCATATAAACAAACTGAAAGAAAAAAAATCACATGATCATCTGCTCAGATGCTGAAAAGCCTTTGACAAAATCTGACATCTCTTCATGTTAAAATTCTTGAAGAGATCAGGTATGCAAGGTACATATCTAAACACAATAATGGCAGCATATAGGAAGCCAATAGCCAGTATCAAATTAAATGGAGAGAAACTTAAAGTAATTCCACTAAAATCAGGGACAAGACAAGGCTACCCACTCTATTCAACACAGTACTTGAAGTTCTAGCTATAACCAGATAAACTAATGTAATAGATGAGACGGTGGGGAACCACCTTGAACATACTGGCATAGGAGACAACTCCCTGAATAGAGCACCAATAGCTCAGGCAGTAAGATCAACATTTAATAAATGGTACCTCATGAAACTGAAAACCCTCTGTAAGGCAAAGGACACCATCAGTAGGACAAAACTACAGCTTGCAGAATGGGAGAAGATCTTCACCAACAGAGGGCAAGTATCCAAAATGAATTTTAAAAAAAATCAAGAAATTAGAGAACAACAAACCCAATTTTAAAATGGGTATAGAACTAAACAGAGAATTCTCAACAGAGGAATCTCTAATGGCTGAGAAGCACTTAAAGAAATGTTCACCATCCTTAATCATCAGGAAAATGCAAATCAAAACCTCTATGAGATTCCATCTTACACATGTCTTAATGGCTAAGATCAAAATTTCAAGTGACAGCACATGAAGATGAGGTTGAGGAGCAAGAGGAACACCCCTCCATTGCTGTGGGAGTGCAAACTTGTAGCTGTCCAGCAGCCATGGATGAACTGGGTTACCTGAAAGGGGGTCCTGGAAATGAAAAAGGATGGGGTGCAAGAAAAGGATGAAGCCAAGACAAAGGTCTAGGTTCAAAGTTTATTAGTCAGCACTGCAAGTTTATATAGGAAAAGCCCACAGACCCCATCCTTTGTTTTAGTTGGATTGGGTTGTAAAGCAAGCTCAGCGGGCAGTCTACTCCTATAGGAAACTGACTTCACCTGGATCATTAAGGTCCAACTGTGGCAAACACTTAAGGCCTATTTAGCCTGTTCAGGACGGAAGAAGGGCACACAAACTTGTACAACCACTCTGGGACTAGTTCCACCTCAAGACCCAGCTATACTACTCCTGAGCATATGCCCAAAAGATGTTCCATTATACCACAAGGACACTTGCTCCACTATGTTCACAGCGACTTTATTTGTAATAGCCAAAAACTGGTAACAACCTAGATGTCCCTCAACTTGAATGGATAAAGAAAATGCGGTACATCTACAAAATGGAATACTATTCAGCTATTAAAACCAAAGATATCATAAAATTTGCAAGCAAATGGATGGAACTAGAAAATATTATCCTGAGTCTGGTGACCAAGACCCAGAAAGACACGAATGGTATGTACTCACTTATAAGAGGATATTAGCCATAAAGTACAAGATAACCATGCTATAATACACAGATCTAAATAAGCTAAGTAACAGGGAGCGTCCTAAAGAGGATGCGTGAACATCATTCAGAATGATTGAAAAGAGTCAAGTGTGGAGAACCAGCAGAAATGGTGTGAGTTATAGCTCTGTGCATAGTTGTAATCCAGGGTTTTGAGAAAGATTAAAGTGAACTATGAGTTATATGGAGAAGGGACCTCAGTGTTTCATCTTGTGGAGTTATCTAAGTCATCTTAAATATTAAAAATCAGAAATTTTCAGTCTGGGCCAGCAGTGACCATCTGTCCAATGCATATTAAGCCAGATTTAAATAGAAAACTAAACTCAATATGAGGTCTCTCAAATGGAGCTTTTAGATTAGCCTGCAACTAGACAAAGGGTGTATATTTTGGAATGCAGAATCAGAAACCCAAGGCAAGGCCTAGGATCTAAGTACAAAAAGGCAATAATATACAGCTAGTTAAGAATGTTCTCTAAGCCTCAAATTGACCAAACATGACTGGAAAGTAAGGTGTGGCCCCAGTTTCTACAATTCCAAGGTTAAGAAGCTGCAGGGTCAGGGGAAGGTTCTCATGGTTTGGGACTGAGGGAGGCCCATGAAGAATTCTAGGAATTATAATTCTCAGCCAAACTTTCTCACAGCCTGTGAAAAGTCTCCAGGGCCTTCCACCAAACAAGTCTTTTTTTTTTAATTGAAAATATATTCTTTTCTCATACAATATACCTCAACCACAGTTTCTCCTCCTCCTTGCACTATTTTTAGTTTCCCATTATATCTCCTCTCACCAAATCCACTTTCCCTCTCCATTTTCCTTCAGAAAAAAGAAGCCTCCAAGAGATAACAACTAAACACAGCAAAACAAAATACAATCAGAGAAGGCAAAATCCCTCATATTGAGGCTGGACAGGTCAACCCAATAGAAGAAAAAGAGTTCGAAGAGCAAGCAAAGAATTGGAGACATGCCCACTCCTACTGTTAGACAGTATATAGCACCATGAGGGGCGTCTCTGAGTTAGACCCAACTGAGTACCTTGTGGTCCAAAGTGAGGTGTTCCACCTAGGTCAGACTGTGACAGGACCAGGCAGCAAAGTGAGAGAGAAAAGGGTAGAGACAGAGTGAAACAAAAACGTTGCCTAAGAGAAATGAGTAGAGATCTTGTTATGGAACCAGGGAATATGACAGCCATGGAGATTTATCTGAGGGTGGCCTTGAGCCTCTGGTTTTCTCATCCCAGCTTCCCACACTTTTATGTTAGGTTATATAAAATGGCAGTAGAGAGACAAAAGGCAGAAAGAAGGGGAGATTTAGTCTGACATAAGGCCGGACTATGTATGGCAAAATGCTACCACAAGATGGAAGGTGGCTTTTTATAGGAGCAGAAATGACTTCCGTGGTGTGCAAGGGAAGCTGGGAAGTTTAAGCTGAACATATCAGTGAGCACCTATAAAACCAAAACACAAGTGAGGTTCTTTCATTACATAATAGGACAGAGTAAAAATTCCCATTCCAAAATAGAAGTGTAGTAAGGAAAGACAGGACCAAGGCAAGTCTGAAAATCATTGGGAAAACAGCAAACCTTGAGAACTTCAGCACCTTGAGGTTATGAGGTACCTTCAATATACTTCAGTAGCTCTAGTGAGTGGCATCTCTTTTGGGATAGACCCAAAAATTGGTACCTGAAGCTCTCCTTGTCAAACGTCCAGTATTTTAGCATCTCTAACATCTAGGAATCTTTACTATGACTGAAGCTTCACCTTCACAGGTGAGGAAGCTTATACTCTGCAAGGGAAGCTGGGAGTTGTGACCTTCCGATATAGCACACACAGGAGGTCTACTTAGAAAAAATCAAGAGTTTTCTATGAACTGCCTGGCCTCAGTGGCTCCCTGACATCCTAGTATAAACCTTCGTGATCAATCCATTACTGCTACAAAACCAGCAACCTTGCATGATTCTGCTGCAGCTCCAGATGTAGACTGGGTCCTTCTACTACAGCCTTGGTGGTCTCCATGGGCCTTCTTGGCTGAATCTGGGAGAACACTGTCTTTTGCATGGTAAGACTTTGTAGCTCTAGATGGAGAGTGTTGTGAATCAAGGTGCTCTTTTCTCATCGCAGGGCAGAGCCGCCATTTCTCCTTAATGTTCATCTCTTTAGCAATTCCAGACATCTACCACACCCTCAGCTTTAACCACGCTCAAACTCCTTTCCTTCTTAAATTGCACATTTCTGTCTATAGATTTAACAACATCCGTGTGCCTTTCCTTGCCAAACAGAGCAGTTTTTATGCTATTCTGACTTTTTGCTGTCTTTCACATCAGATTGCAACAAGAATAATTTGGAGGTAGAATCAACACATTGGAGATTAAATATTGGCACATGGGTTTTTAAGGGATATAAAAACATGCATTGTACAGAGGAATTTTCCTTCTAACACTCATTGCTAGCTCATTCACTCTTATTCTTTCTTGAGTCCTTAACATTGGTCTGTCACCCTCTCCACTGGGTGGAAATAGCCATTCTCACCCCTTTGCTTTGCAGCAGCCTGATTACAGTGATTTGCTAGCCACTTGAAGTTATTTCTTTATGATATCTTTGTAAGAACCATTCATAATAAGCTGTGTGATAAGGCATAGAATCCAATTTTGTAGACAATATGGGAGTAAAATGGGTCAATTTAGGGTTGACTGATTTCTGCAATTGATGTCATTGAGTATCATCAAGTCGAGCATTCTGGCAATGAGTCAGTAGAATTGCAAGCACTGTTCCCTTTGTTAATTGCCAGAAGGGTCTGTACTTACACGTGTATAAAAATGTATAAAAATGAATCATGCAACATTTATACACAGTCTCCTCACTGTGTCGGATTATTAATAATTCTGCCTGTGGAGTTTTACCTGAGGAAGAAAGGACACACTGTACACTGTAGATGCAAAGGAACATGGTGTGTAAACGTGAATCTGGAATCTACCACAGAAAAGATTGTCCAGGCCCACAAGACAGCAATAACCAAAGTCATTACCACCTGAACTCACAAACTAATCAAATGGTAAAATGTAGCACAGCTACACTAGTTATGATATCTACGTATACATAAGCTTTCCTAATCATTTATGTAAACATTTTAAAAACTACCCCAATGTAGTAATTACAGAACATTTCTGTCTGGTGGCAAAGGCTTAGAAGAGTCTGGTTAACTGAAAAACCTCACTGTACTAGCAGAGGAAGAGAAAAGGGGCTACTCTGTAGTTACAAGGTAAGACCAGTTGACTTTGGTTCAGTGTTTAAGTGAGTCTAAGGAAAATTTACCATGTTTTACTGACTGAATTGCTATTTCTGCTTAAGTAAAACACACGATTTCATAATATATAATGCTAAAGAGTATATAGGTAACCATTATACAACTGCAAAAATATGTGTCCAGGTGCTTGCTTAATATGAAGAAAAAAGTGTGACGTGTTCTTAATAAGGACAAAAATTTGTTTTTATCAAAAGTTAAACATGTGAAAAATTGTTATTCAGGAAGTATTAGTTTGTGATCAATACTCTAAAATTATTTAAAATAATAACACCCAGCTGCTAGTTAAACAGCATAAAATCAGTACCTTGTAATACAGAAGAAATCAAATCTGTGTGCTTAGTCTATGTTCAAATAAGGAAATATATAGAGACGTGTGCTTATATATAGCTGTGTGTGGTAGTATATGATATAATATCAGCATTTGTGGGGGCACAGAAGCAGAGAGGTTAGGAGTTCAAGGCCAGCTGGTTTATATAATAAGAGTCTGTATAAAAAGGAAGGAAAGGAGGAAAGAAGGGAGGAGAGAGAGAAAGAGAGATTGTACTTTTATGGAAACTATGTAAATCAAACATTAAAATTATTATTTGGTTTCCTATAGCTCTTTAAAAATTTAAACTTCATATTAAAAGCATTACTATTTATTTATTGTCAATTAAAGATTTATGTAAAAGTATTTTATTGTAGTACAGTGTATAATAAAGTATTGTATTAATCCCTTAAGAAATGCAGATAGGTGTACAGTATTCAATGTCATCATCCCCCACTCTTCCTCCTAACTTCTTCCAGATCAATTTACTAATCACTCCCTTCTCCATTCCAATTTTGACTCATTTTTATTTGCTGTTTGTTTTCTTTTTAAAAATAACCTAACAAACCACATGGTGGCTCACAACCATCTGTAATAGGATCTAATGCCCTCTTCTGGGTGTGTGTCTGAAGACAGTGACAGTGTACTCACATAAAATGAATAAATTAATCTTAAAAAAATAACCTAAGAAGGCCAATTTGTGTTCATAGGTGTGTGGCCACCCACTGGGTTCGGGTGGTTGACCTTCTAGGAGCCCCACCCTTCCAGAAAGCTAAATCTCTTCTTCAGAAGCCATTGCGTGTCAAGAATTGCTCAGTGAGGGGCGAGAGTTCTTTAATACCTTCCCATGCCATGGTATAGTATTACTTGGAGTTGATCTTGTGCAAGCAACCACAGTTGCTGTTGCGCAGTGACCTTGTCTTGTTCAGAAGGCACAGTTTCACTCCAGCTTCTCTGACATCTATTTCCTACAATATTTCCATTCCCTCTCCCATGCTGGTCTCAGATTCTTGCAGAGGGTGTGAGGTATATGTACTGTTTGTGGCAGAACTCCCTGCAGACATGCTCTCTTTTTACTGTGACTAGTTGGGAGTTTTGGTCTTAACCCCTGTCAAAGAAAATTCTGTGATCAGGTTTGAGAGATACCCTAGTCTACAGATGCAGAGAAAAAACATTAGGGTGTAGTTTGATATTATGTCTACAATATTAACACAATATTGGTTGTAGGTTCACCCTTGGATTTACCTATAAACTTGTCCCTGGATTCCTGGCCAGATTTATATTACAAGGCTTACATTTCCTGCTGTTGAGTAGGCTTGAAATGTAAGCAGAAAAAAGTTGGTTGCTCACACAACCTTTAACCAGTATCATACCCTTGGGCACAGCTTGCGACATTAGTCTTTATTGTAGCCAGAGCTTACTGCTTTCTGACCACTGACAAGACCAGTTGTCTCCCACGTTTGTTGCCATAACCTGTACCTGATGCCAAGCTGTGGTACATAAAACCATGCCAGGAAGCTTGGTGGGTAGAGCTGGTTGAGATGTTGGAGACTTGGTGGGCACCAACCCGAGACTTAAGTGACTCCCCACTCCCTGCCAGACTCCTAGCCATGTTTCTCACATAAAAGAAATGTGTCCTATGGCCAGCAGGCCCAAAACAGAGTTCTCCATGCTAATGAGGTACTAGGGCTTAGTCAATAAGCTTCCTTTCCTAGTCATTCCTCTCTGCAAAACGGATTTAATCTCGGGTCAGATCCTGAGAAAGGGTTTATGCATCCATTTTCTGCCATGAACAACTAATAAACGATATGGTCAAACGTGGACTGTCGTTTTCATCAAGACCCGCTGTGAGTAGTAGCCCGGGGAAGGCCTTTATCTAGCAGCACAACTCTCCCAATGAAGGCCCATCTGCACTTCCAGTCTGCCTCTTTAAAGCTAAAAGCAATCACTGCATGAACAAGCAGGAGCTCCCCCTAACCCCAGCACCTGGCTAGATGCTTTTCCAAAACTCCCAGCAGTGCCTGAATGTTGGAGAGTCTGAGGATCCCACAGCTCTGGCCTCATTGCAGGCCGTGGGTTCTCCCCTAAAACAGTTCCAGTTTATCAGCAACTGGGGAGGGTGCTGGGCTGTACACCACTCTGGGAAAGTGCAGTCAAACACCCTGCATTCTGTCCACTGCAGGGTGGACACAGACCCCCACCAAGCCTTTCTCACCCCTAAAACATGAGTATATCCCTTAAAATAAGAGAATAAATAATTCTCTCGTCTTTTAAGCTGTTTCTGTCAGATATTGGCTCAAAGCAAATTAAGAGTAATTTTAGGCAGGACAACTTCCACGAAGCCGTCCTATAATGTGCACTTTTGCATACTCTTCCTCATAAATGAAAATGGAGTGAAGCGTAATTCAAGATGTTAACTTTATCTCTTCCGTGTGGACATTCTGTAATTTTACCTTTTAGAGTATAGTTTATTTCCTGAAGTTTCAAATATTTATACACTTTAGACAAGCAAAGATCAGCAGAGTCTTACATGGCTAGTGAAGACCAGTGAAGCCCTGCAAGGTTTATCAGTGCAAGACTCCTCTCACTGTTCATTGGGTTTCATTTAGACTCCTTCCAAATGTCACGCACCCTCTCAAGCGTCTGCTTCAGCAAAACATCCTCTCATAAGACAGCTTCCAGAAAAACATCACGTGACACGATTGAGTCTTCAAACAAACCATACATTTCCACTTCAGAGAAGCAGGAATGAAATTCAGCAGGTTTTGGGTTGGGGACCTCTTCATCTTTCTATAAATGACATAGAGTTTAATCAATGGCATATATTGACCCTGGAGGGAATGAATGTCTGGACTCTAATACTAGGAGGTTGTAGATCACCGAGTTACACAGACTATGACATTTGCTATGCAGTGGCATCTCCTATTATATATACTCCTGTGACACCCCTATCCTCACCTGTTTTTAGCCATTTGCCAAAGGTAACCCCTGGTTAATACTTTGTCTAAAGCACTAGATAGTAGTAACCTTTTGCCCACGTCCCTGTTCTTACCACCGATCTGGATAAGCTGTTCTTATTTTGGCCCATGCTGGAATGTGCAGAACCATACTGTTCCCAGGTTATGGGAAATCCTGTCTTAAATCTCTCTATCTTTGTTTCTAGGAACTTGAATTTAATCAGTAATGTCACCTTGGAGGGGTTTGTGCATGTTGGAAATTTCTGGGTAGACCACCAGAGCTGAAAGGCCCTCATATGGATATTCTTCTTACAGGAAGGAGGTGGTGGATACTTCTCCAGACACACAGGTTGGTAAAAAAGAAATGTAAAATGGATTTCAGTCTTATTTGCATTATTTGTCTTGATCTATTTCCTTCTTTCTATTGCTCATATGCACTTGCACATGTGCAGTTCTTTAGCACACAGCTGTTTAGGCAGCTGTTTGAGCAGCTGTCAGGACTTCAGTGGCATAACCATCAAATTTATTTTTTCCCAATTAAATCCAAAGGCAACTGACATGTTTCCTAGTGATATCAGAAGCCACAATTTCTTTTAAATAATTTTGATATTAAAATCTACTTCTTTGATTTTTTTGTCCATACTTATTTTATTTTTCATTGACATGCTATGGCAATGCATTATGATATAAATACCTCTTACAATCTGGAGGCTAGAACTTTTCCTGGAACACACATTGTTAATCATACAGCTTGAGTTCACATAAAACTTCAGATTTCTGTCCTACTATGTAATCAGCCTGTTTGTTTAACCTGCCTTTAAATGTTCAGTGTAGCAACTGACCTTATTTCTTTTGGATTTACCATATAATCAGCTTTTATAATGTAAGCTAATGGATAGCAGTAATCCCATGAGTGATTTTATGCAGGACATGTATTTATGTGCCTGACATATTTCACTTAATGGAATGTCCTCCAGGTCCTGCCACATTGCTACAAATGTCAGGACTTGTACCACCTGTATATGGGCATTTATGTTGGTTCAATAATATGGCTAATATGAACAGTGCTAATGCTGCACACTTAGAGGCACAATGCCTCTTCAACAAACTTCAATTCCTTTAGGTTTGTGTCCACATATATACTTGATGATTTTTTTTGTTTGTTTTGAATTTTTGCTTGCTTTATCTTAGCATTTCTTCTTCCAATCTTCTGGAATCTCCATGCAATTTTTCATAGCAGTCAATGTAATTTTCCTTTCATTTTTTTATTGCATTAGAGTTTTGCTAATTTCATACAGATTTGTATGTCAGATATGTAGCTGCTAAAGACTCTCCCCATGATCCAGGCTGCCTCTTCACTTGAAAGCCCTTTCTTCCCCATGTGCTCCTATTTATCTGTTGTGGGTATCCATGCCTGTGCTACTGAGCTCCTATGCAGAAAGCACTGTGCCAATGAGTTCAATGTATTCTCTACTGTCTCCTTTATTATCAGGGGATCAGGTCTTATATTCAGGTTCTTGATCCATTTGCAAATCAATTTTGTGCAGGGAGAGATAAGGATCTACTTTTCTCCTAAATGTAGCAATCTATCTTGGTCAGGATAATTTGCTGAAGATGCTGGGTTTTTTTTTTCCCATATGGATTACTGGGATTTCTGGATTGCTGTATTCTTTGCAGAGGCTTTTGGAGAAGTCCAAAGCAGCTGTGGCTCCTATGTCTTTAGGACAGAGAAGAGAGTTACAGATTAGCAAAGGGTCAGGGCTCTCTTTCTTGGGAACAGAAAGAAGAGCCCAAAAAACACCACTGCAGGATGGATTGAGAAAACCCTGTGAAATGAAACATCTTGGAAGTTAGTGTATTGGGGTAGGGACTGTTGGATTTGGTATGTACCATAAATACATATCAATGGGGAACAGATGAGAATTTAGGATAGCATGAGCTTTAGTACATGTCTATAAGGAAATGACTCTTTTGGTAAACAGAAAAGCATTTTACAGTTTCCAAAGGAATGATGAGAGTGAGCTTTGATTGATTTGCCTGCAAGCCTTTATTATGTGCACTGCCTTTTGGAGTTTGAGACCTAATAAAAACATGCTGATTACAAACAATAATTTGCTTCTTTTTCCTTCCTTCCTTCTTTCTCTGCTTACTTCCTCCACTCCTTCCATTTTACCAAGACTGAATGCACTTTCCTTCTTTCTCTAAATCAATTTATCTAAGAATTCCAGAACAATGTTGGACAGAAGTAATAAAAGTTGGTAAAATTAAAAATTACTGGGAGTTATTGAACAGATAAATAATATGAAATGAACAGATCAGTTAATACTGTTCAGTTGCAGCTTTTGTTTGCTAATTCAACTCTCTGAAGAGGCTATAGAAAGCAAAAAGATTGAGAATATTTGTAAATCATGTATCTGTTAAATCTGCATCCAGAATCTGTAAAGAGCTCACTAAACAGAATACCAAGTTGGGAACAATTTTTCAAATTAGCAAAAACTTAAACAGAAGCCTTATCATTGAAGATATATAGATGTGAATATGGTCATGAAGATACTGATATCACCAGTTCTTTTGAGTCAGGGTTTCTTTGTGTGGCTCTGGCTGTCCTAGTAATTGTTCTGTCTCCAGGCTGGCCTCAAACTCAGAAATCTGCCAGCCTCTGTTTCTGACATGCTGGGATTAATGGTGTTTGCCACCACTGCCATGATATCACAAGTTCTTACGGAAAGGGAAAAGAAAGTCATAAAAGGTATTGCTACTTTTTATTTTCTTTCCACTTCTTCAGAAAACTAATTTGTCAGTTTCATCATACATTAAAACTCTACCAAATGACCTAAGTACTCTTGACCTCAAAGTGGTGAAAACCTATGGATATGCAACTTTGTTATATAACCATATGATGATTCTATTCAGCAATAAAAAAAATAATTATTGAAACAATACAACAAGAATAGAATCACAGTAATTATGCTGAATGAGAACTGTAAGCAAGGAGGGGTTTGGCAGATGTGGCAGAGAGATGAGAGAGAGGAGGGCTTAATAGTAACCAGCCTACATTTTATACACGTATATTGTCAAATCACATCTAATAAAGTCTTAATAAAAATTAAATATTTCTAAATTTGAAAGTCTAATTATGCTACATTAAGTTATACATAAAAATTAATCTGATCATCTAATGTGTAGTGACATAAAGACAATAGTCGTTTTGAATGGATGTCAGAGAAGCTCAGGTATTGTGATAGAAAAATGAAAGAGTATGTGGGAATTTTGGAGGTAAATGAATCTGTTCATTGTCTTGACTGTAGAATGAATATATATGTGTGCATATGTAGATACAGAATGCACGTATGCATAAATGAATGCATACACATGACTGTGGTAGTTTCATGCATATATATATATATATATATATAAAGTGTGTGCTACAAACTTTATGAAACTCTACAAACAAAGTAAGTTCAGGTTACTCTGTGTTAATTATGAATTAACAGAACTGCCAAATTTAAAAAAAGAAGAAAGAAACTTCAAAGACTGTATTTCCTCTATAAAGCTTTGCCTTGATATACCTCCATTTCAAATTTGTACTTCATGTCACTCAGTTCAAGTAGTGTAAAGCATCGTTACCTGAACCTGTAAAGCTTCTAAGTGTTACTTCAGGGTGGATTTCAAACACTGATGGAATAACTCATCTGAGCCCTTTACCATATATCTTGGAAAAATAACTAAATGTTTGCTATAAAAACCTAATGAACTTTGATGGGTCGCTTTAAAAAATTTAAGTTTATGTTTGATTTAAACCAATTACTTAACCATTTGCATTATAAATAAAATGCATATTAAACAGCATTGATAATATCGCTGGTCTTCAAAATAAACAAAAAGATGACAGCGTGAAAATACTAATGTTACTAAAAATTGAAAATGATTTTTTTTCCATGTTGGCTGTAAATATTAGCAACAAGCATTCATGGAAATTTTAAATGAATTTATTGTGCAGTCATGAACATAACATCCCTTTGTTCTCTGTTGGCGTTAGTGTCTGATGGTGTCTACTTGAGAGTTCAGCTTTTTAAAGTGCAGACACCTCCTAAACGGAACAGTTATGTAATTACTCATCCTTGTCTGGCATCAGCAACTTGAAATTCTAGTTTCCCAAGTAAAATTTCAGTTAGTTGTGAAACATAAATACCCTTTGAAATCATATTAAATTATAGATTCCCAAATTCTAGTTATGTGCTGTACTATGGAGGTGGTTCAATCTACAGATAGCTCTTTGCTTTATTTTATTTTGCTCTATTTTTTAAATTTTATTTAATCTTCTTTTTACACTCCAGATTTTATCCCCCTCCCTGTTCACCCTCTGACTGTTCCACATCCCATACCTCTTTCCCCCACCTCCACGAGGATGTCCTCACCCCCAACCCCCCACCCCACCAGACCTCTCCACTCCCTGGGGCCTCCAGTCTCTTGAGGGTTAAGTGCATCATCTCCAACTGAACACAAACCCAGCAGCCCTCTGCTGTATGTGTGTTGGGGGCCTCAGATCAGCTGGTGTACGCTGCCTGGTTGGTGGTCCACTGTCTGACAGATCTCAGGGGTCCAAGTTAATTGAGACTGCTGGTCCTCCTACAGGGTCGCCCTCCTCCTCAACTTCTTCCAGCTTTTCCATAACTCAACCACAGGGGTCAGCAGCTTCTGTCCATTGGTTGGGTGTAAACATCTGCATCTGACTGACTCAGCTGCTTGTTGGGTCTTTTGGAGGGCAGTCATGATAGGTCCCATTCTGTGAGCACTTCATAGCCCCAGTAATAGTGTTATGACTTGGGGCCTCCCCTTGAGCAGGATCTTACACTTTGGGCCTACCACTGGACCTCCTTTTCCTCAGGCTCCTCTCCATTTTTGTCCCTGCAGTTCTTTCAGACAGGAACAATTATGGGTCAGAGTTTTGACTGTGGGATGGCCCCCCTCCCTCATTTGATGCCCTGTCTTCCTGCTGGAGGTGGGCTGTATAAGTTCCCTCTCCCTACTGTCCACCATCTCATCTAAGGTCTCTCTCTTTGAGTCCTGAGAGTCTCTCATCTCCCAGGTCTCTGGCACATTCTGGAGGGTCCCCCCACCTCTCACCTCCCGAGGTTGCCTGTTTCCATTCTTTCTGGTGGCCCTCAGGGCTTCAGTTCTTTTCCCTTACTCAATAGCTGATCATGTTCCCCTCTTCCCCTCCTTGTCCCCTTTCCCTCCAGGCCTCCCCTCCCTCCCCTCTCCTGTAACTGATTTCTTCTGCCTCCCAAGTGGGATTGAGGCGTCCTCACTTAGGTCCTCTGGCTTGTTAACCTTTTTGAGTTCTGTGGACTGTATCTTGGGTAATTTTTTTTTTCAGTTAATATCCACCTATTAGTGAGTACATACCATGCATGCCCTTTTGGGTCTGAGTATACATTCAGGATTTTCTACTGTTCTACCTATTTTAGATTCAGGCATCAGATATTAGCAAATGTACAGTGTTCACACATATTCACATTCTTATTCAGTTCTTTGACTCCTTCTATAATTGTGGCAGAGTATAAAGGATGCCTCCAGAGCTACACTTTTTTAGAAGAAATATCCAACTATATGCAAGAGTTAATCAATATTTCTTTTCATGTTAATAACAAAATGCAGACTATTAAAACCTATTGTGTATGTGCATCAACATTAAAAAATATAAAGTAAATATTTTCCATTAATGGGTTAATTGTTTTGATCTGTAATTTCAAGCTACTCAGTTCATAAGCTTCTGGAAAGATTACTCATTTGATAGGAGACCTAAAACATTCAGAAGATTTTATACTATTGAAACATTGGCTGTCAGTTCTAAAACAAGATGCCACTCTCTGTATCTGTCTTTTCTCTAAATAAAACTAACCCCCAGCCCCCCCAGACATCAGCTAGCAAGGATAAGGGACCAGGAGGCAGAAAGAAGAATGCACATACGCAGGTTCTCAGAAAAATATCAGGAAACATTGCCATTCTGCTAGCTAGTCATGAGGGGCAGTGACACCAGCATCCTGGATGTCTTCCCACCCTCAGCCTGACAGACATACCCCATGTCTGTCTTCTTCCCAGAGGTTTTTCCTAGCACCAAAATAGTTCAAGGGTGTACCTTTACCTTCTACAGAAAGCACCAATGGAGGATTGAGTTGAAACTCAACAAGATCTAGAAGGAGTGAACAGACGAAACTCCCATTATAAAGGTGAAAACTTACCTGTCTTTGAACTAAATCCTGAAGACAGCAGGCAGATCATAACCCCATACAATAACCTAGGTAATATAAGATGTAAATAGATTTTTTAATTTCCTAATATAAAGAATAAGTGTGAATTAAAACTTTAAAAATTGCTCATTATAGAAAAAAACATGCAGGAAGTTATATGGCAGAGATAAAAGAATCTGAGGATAGCTATAATGAGCTGAACCACGCACAGGATTTCCTGGTGATGAGTGTGAATAATGGCTGCTGTAAAAACACTCCAGTGGTTAATTATAAACAGCACGGTCCCAAACTGCAGAAAACATAACAAAAAAATCAAATAGGGATTGTAGAGTTAAAAACAAAATAATAAAAATAAAGATGTTACTACGTGGAATGATAGAGAAAAACTTCTAGGCTTGAACCCAGTATGAGCAGCAGAGTTAAAAGGCTAAAAATTAATTATCATAATCTCAGGAATCTACACAACAATGATACAAACCCATAGAGTCTGTATTCCCAGAATCCCAGGAAATGAGGAAGTGTGTGTAGTTAGAAAAGCAGTCATAGAAAGAGATGAAATTTCCAAACACAGTGAAAGACAAAAAACCAAGGATAAGCCTTACTTCAATATCATCTCTAAAATCTTTAATTAGGATAAGCCTTATGAAATTGTCACCAAGATATAGTACAATTAAACTTCTAAAAGTAACAATGGACAAAACCAACCTGAACCTTGCCAGAGGGAAATGATATGTTACACAGAAGACAGCAGCATTTCTGTCTGAAATCATGGAGGTTAGAAAAGTGGAACTTTTTCTACAGCTGGAAGAAGACAGTTGTTAAACTTTGTTCTCATGTCTCGCACAACAGCCTTTTAAGAAAAAGAGAAAATACAGATAAAAAAAAATAAGAGAATTTATTGTTAGTACATTAAACCTTTAAAAAAAGGCCATAGGCTCTCCAAACATGAAGACAATGGTAGCAGAGGCCGGCAGTCCTTTAAAAATAAAACAGAAGGTTGCAACTGCACTCCAATTTATGTGATTCCTCAACAATACTTTAGAGTTGAAGCAAACATGATACCGATGGAAGTATGCTCATTCTATGTGGAATGCTTAAATCAAGAATGCTCAAGAACTGAGTAAAGGACCTAAATGCAGGTAAAATTTTCTATTTTATTGCAAGTGGTAAAATATCAATACCAGTAGACAATAATGTTATGTTTGTGTGTGCATGAGTGTATGTGTGTTTGTGTGTGTGTGTAGTGCTAAGATTTAAAGCAATAATTAAGAAAACTGTATGCAGAGTCTGGCAGATGGCTCAACAGGTAAAAGCACTTTCCATCCAAACCTGATTTAGAGTTTGGTTCCTGAAATCTAAGCTTGAGGGACAGTATCACCTCCCAAAAGTACTCCTCTGACCTTCATGTGCATGTCACATATATCCTCAGTCTCTCTCACACAGACACACAGATACATACACATGTACACACCTGTCATACATATTCACAAATAATAATTAGGTACCTGCTACTTAAATGCTTTAGGATAAAGAAAAGAAAACTAGGTGAGGTAAATAAATAATAGCAGAACTTAAAAACATGTAGACCACAAAAATAAATAAAAAACAAATGAGTGAATCAAAATAAAGTCTAAGAAATCAGAAATTAGGAGACCAAAATGATTCTACTCTCTACACGTCTTTCATGAAACATACTTTAAACTTACCAACATCGTGAAGGTGAAAGCAAAGTCATGAAAATGATGTACTCTACAAATACCAGTTTTAAAAGTGCAAGCGATAAAGCTGTTTATCAGATAATTTGAACTCCCAAGACAAATTTACTTTGGACAAAGAGAGACACTGTAAACAGGTAAGTGGTGTAATTATCTAAAAGATGTATCAGTATGAAATACCACAGAGATTCAAAATATCTAAAGCAAAGTCCATAAAACCTACAAAGAAAAACTGTCAATCGTGGGTGGAAAAGCAAGAAAACTACTAGATAGTCAACTGATAGGAATAGAAAAGTATTGAAAGCACTAACAATCATTAGAACGCCATTAACATTTTCAGAGGAATATTTGACATAAGCAGACTATATGTTGAAGTGCTCATGCAGAATTTACCAGGGCAGATTGTATTTTACATGGTAGCAGACTCTATAGATCAAAAAAAAAAAAAAGTAGAAACAATGTCGAATATGAACTCTGATAGAATAAAGCTAGAACTCTGTATTTTGTCCAGTTGCAGGTCTCTATGTAAATCACCATCTATTGCAAACAGTTTCTCTAAT
This sequence comes from Tokudaia tokunoshimensis, assembly GCA_036184795.1. Taxonomy (NCBI): domain Eukaryota; kingdom Metazoa; phylum Chordata; class Mammalia; order Rodentia; family Muridae; genus Tokudaia; species Tokudaia tokunoshimensis. Next base: position 34,357,975 of record BTHU01000003.1, read on the forward strand.
GAGGATTGGTAGATGTATTATACTATGACAATAATAATAAATCTTTAGGTTTAATACTATGTCCACTTAGTAGAAAAATAGCAGTAGGTTCTCCACTAGTGTCAATGACTTGTATAGTTATAGGTTCTTGGACCTATGGCACCTAGTGGTGCCAAGTATGGGTTTTAATTTGTGTTGCAGTACATAAACCCAATCAGAAAGTGGCTGGTCATGCCCATGATATTGGTGCCATTATTGTGCTAATGGGCATATCTTGCCAGTCCAAGCATTACATATCTCACAAGATCCATAACAGGGTAAGATAAATGATTACCTTTCATCTCCCCTAGCATGTACAGCACCTTCCAGCACTATGAAAGCTACCCAGTAGGGATGAAATTTCTATGTCAAAACTATCTTGATTTCTTTATGTTCTGTGACTCAAGTATATGATATCTTTAGTCATAGGAATTTTACCTTTCAGTTCAAGAGAGTGACCAAGAGCATTGCAAGTAATCTATCATGCTTGGGGAATCACGGATCAACAAATCCAAAATACATAACCTACTTCTGTCGTTGAACTTTCTATATGTTAGCCTATAGTGTATAGAAGGGGCATTGTTATAGTGTATAGTTGGCCATTAAAGGGAAACTCAAATTTAACTTTTTATACATGTGTATAGATATATTTTAGGAACTTTCTACTCTATTAGCCTTCTATATGACTGACTGTATTTATCTCTGATACTATTCCATCCTCTAACTCCCTCCTCTCCCAGTTCAATCCTTTCTGTTACATTATTTCTTTTTAATGCTTGATACTGCTGCCTTCTCCCCTCACTCCTTTGAAATCCCCTCCTCATAGCCTCTTATTAATTTGTCTTCACTTCTCAATAAAGGGGAATTCAAGGTTCCCTTTTATTTGAAACACCTTCTTGATAGAGCTCTTTAGATTGTTGTATTATATTCTCGAGGAAACCATGTAGATCCACTTCTCTCAGACCTACAGATATCTCCATTTATGAACTTTCTCCTTGAAAAGAAGTTAATCCTAAAGGTATTATAGCATTCCTGACATTTTGAAGCTTAAGCATAGAGTCTAGTCTAAAACTATAGTAATAGACTCTAACTTCTATGAATGCTATAATCAATAAGACAAATTGACTTGGATATCACCTTATACTTAAATTATCATGAGACTAAAACCTTTACCTTTTAAGAAACACTGAAAATTCATAAAAGTTTCATTTCTTTCCACAAAATAAGAGTAAATAAAACTAGTGGAGATAGAGATTTAAATACAGGATCCAACACAAACTTTGCAATCACAGAGAGAATGAGAGAGATGAGAATATGAGTTCCCTGCTCATGTATTTGAACTGTTGAGAAGAAAGGAACCAATTCTTCTTTTGGGGGTAAGGGGCAGGAGTTCAAGACAAGGTTTCTCTGTGTAGTCTTGGCTATCCTGGAACTTACAATGTTACCATACTGGCCTCAAACTCAGAGATCTGTCTGCCTCTGCTTATCCAGTGATGGGATAAAAGGTGTGTGACACCAAACCTGGCAAAAGAAGTCAATTCTATAAAAACAGAAACTAAATGAAAGCTGTTGAAAGCATTGTCCATGTGGCTTCATGCCCAGCTAGTTTCAATAGTGGGTTTTATCAAACCCACAAAGTATTAACAAAACGTACTATACCATATCTCCCCAAAATATAAATGAATGGAACACTTCCTAACAATAAATTTAATAAGAACACTATTTATCTGGAAAATGGTAGCAGAAAAGAGAGAGGTTTGGGGTAAGAGAAAACTTACTTATGGGCATAGATTTAAAAATACTCAATAAAAAATTCAGAAATGTTGTTATAGGGACCAGTAGAGTAAGTAAAATACCCTCTATTCCATAGAAGCAATAAGGAAACTGGGAATACGATGGTTAAAGTCTATTCTTCAGAATTCTGGAAACTAACAAGGTTTGCAACCATCTACACAGAATTCCAGCAATAGCCTTGCAATTCAATAGTGTATACTCACAGTGAACACATCCATCTGGAGGCTAGTACAAGCACCAGATGAGCACCTGGAACTGCCTAAGAACTTTCTCAGAGAAGCCATTCCTTGGCCCACTTGGGGTTTCCCTGGAAATCCACACTTCCAACAGCTAATCAGAAACTTACAAGAGAAAGCATTGTGAAGAGTTTTCCATAAGGGACTTTGAGGTTACCTGAGATTCCTTGGGAAGATAGCAAGTCACACATAGGTGTGACAAGCCACACACACACATCCATAGAAGGATACAGGGAGTCTCACTTGCTCTTTAGATGAAGTTGGGACTCTAGAGATAGTGGAGGAGTAACTAGCTAAAGTATGTAAGTAAAGCCCCTTCTCCACTTTCCACCCCAAACAACTTCTTGACTAGGATCCAGAGTTTTATTAGCTCCATAAATTTAAGAAAACTAAATTATTCAAGCAGACTTCAGGGGTCTCTTACTGTAAGAATAAATACTTTACAAAATTATCTCCTAGAGGCCACTCAACAAATAAGCTGCAGCAGCAACAATAACAAAAATTAGAAGGGGAGAAGATATTTTATATTTGTCTATAAAGAATATTTATTTATTATTTATTTATAGAATATGTTTATTCTATAAATAATAATATGCAAAGAAAGAACTAAGTATAGTCTAAACAAGGAAACAAAATAGTCAATAGAAATTCTGCCTGCAGAAAGCTTAATGTTCAACTTACTACTCAAAGACTTCAAAATAGGTATCAAAGGACTAAACAAGAAAGCACTGTTATCTGTAATAGAGAATATCAATGAAGAGTTGATTAAAAACATGGCAATATGATATTGAAATGCATTCAGTTCACTACAGCAGTTTATCTGAAGAGATTAACCAAAAGTCTGGATAATTATAACTGAAATAAAACCCAGCAATTTGGAAGAGAGGCAGTTGAGATTATCTTCTCTAAAGAACAGAAAGATAAAGGATGGAGAAAAGTGAAGAGCCCCAGAGACACCTGGAATGTCATCAACTCCATCAACATAAACATAAGGAGTTACATCAGATAAACACTGTGGGCCCAAAGGAATAGTTGGACATTATAGTGGACAATTTTGTAGACTTGAAGGACATTAATCTCAAATATAACTTTGAGAAAACACAAAACAAACAACCACCACCACCACAACAATAACCAAACTCTATGCAATCCTCACTTAGGCACATCAAAACATTGACAAGCTAAGAACAGAACTTGGAAACAGCAAAAGAATCATCTCATTGTTTACAAATTAGTTCAGTAATAGCAGCTGCTATGTGATCAGAAACCATAGACTCCAGAAGTCTTTGAAATGACACATTCCAAGTTCTGAAAATTATAAACTACCCATATATGAAAAATTCCAAACAGACAGACAGGCATACATATCATATACACATATGTTCTAGTTTTTAAAGACAGTGGAGGCTGGATAAAGAGTTCATGGGACAGCTGTCTAAATTCTTTTGTAAGCACATGTGATTTTATTCACCCTAAAATAATTTTAAAGTAACTCTTAATATTACAAATATCTAACAAAATATTGGTGTTAAGCCAACAGTTCTGAGTCCTTAACGATAATTAATGGTGGGCACAGCAATAATTGCATTTTTCCTCTTTATTTCTCAAAACTGCATGAGTTTCTATCAGCCTGGTATCAACCTCCTGCTGTTACATTCCTAACTGACCCTAGAATTGTAGTGTAACATCCTGTTGTTAAGTAAACTTATGTCATTAGGTTTCTTTTTCACTATGGAGTCTTGATATGTAGCTCACCCTTGCCTAGAATCCACAACCCCTGTGAATGCTGAGATAATAGTGTGGTCCACCACATCTGGCTCCCTGTATTTCTGAGATTCTTGAATGAAAAAATAGTATTTAATATACAATGTTAGGTTATACATTTTTAAAATTTTTTCATGTTTTTTAAGTGGACAGTGTTGGTATTCTGTTTGGACTCCATTCCCACAGTTACCTGACAACAGCCAGGTGTGTGCCTCCCCACAGTTACCTGGCAATAGCCAGGTAGGGCTGGCCCACTATGAAAGGGGCTGCTTGCCCCTCTCTCTCTCTTACTCTCTTGCCCCTCTCTCTTGCTTCTTGCCCTCTTGCTCCCCCTCTCTCCCCATTCCTCTTCTGCCCTCCATGTGGTCATGACCAGCCTCTACTTCTCTACTCTCTCCCTCTCTCTGCCTTCCTCTGCCTCTAGTACTCTCTTAACTCCCCTCCCCATGCCCTAAATAAACTCTATTCTATACTATACTGTTGTGTGGCTGGTCCTCAGGGGGAAGGGATGCCTTTGCATGGGCCCGCTGAGGCACTCCCTTCTCCCACACCTCACCACACCCCCATAGAACATACCTTAATAGCCCTTTATCTTTTTATAATCACAGCATTGGTGCTGTGACTCAGATAACAGTTAGTTTAAAAATACTTAATTTAAGTTTATAGATGTAGTAAAAAATACCAGAGCAGTAATTCCCACACTGGGGATGTGTAACAGGATCAGGAATTTAAAAAAATCACCGTGAGATATATATTAAGTTGAAGGATAGCCTGGTCTACATGATAACCTTTTACAATAACTACAGAAATAGTCAAACAATATGATACCTAAAATAAAGAGGTTTGTGACCTAGTGTTACTTCTTGATGATGCTATTTAATTATAAGTCACATGAATTTCAAGCTTCTAACAGAAGTAACTTCTGCTTTCTCTCCCTGGTTGATCTTTTCAGGAGCTCACGGTATCTGTAGATTTGCTTTGATTCTCAACAGTTTTCATGTCTCTTTCTCTCAGTGCAGGCAGCATGCTTGGCAATATTCTGGTGCATCTTGCTCTACTGAGTAACATTGTTGAATCATGTTAAATGACAGTGACGTTACCTAGTTGACCGGTTCTTACCTATTTAGAGCAAGACAAGTCAAGAAATATTTTTTGTTACCCTATTATTACAGACAATATTTGATTTGCAGTGTCTTGCCCAAAGATTGTGGGTTTGTGGGTTTGTGTGTGCATGCACACATCTGTGCACACGCATTTATGTGTGTGAAGCATACAGATGTGAAGGTATAATAAAACAGATAGAAAAGTGGAAGATACATATAATCTGTAATCAGTGGGTAAAATACTAGAGCCAGATATAGCTGTCACCTGGGAGGCTCTGCAAGTGCATGACAAATACAGAGGGGGACACTCTCAGCCAGCCATTGAACTGAGCACAGGGTCACCAATGGAGGAGCTAGAGAAAGGACCCAAGGAGCTGAAGGGATTTGCAGCGCCATAGGAGGAACAACAATATGAGCCATCCAGTACCCCCAGAGCTCCCAGGAACAAAAACATCAACCAGAGAGTACACATAGTGTTACCCTTGACTCCAGATGCATAGGCAGCATAGGATGGCCTTGTTGAACATCAAAGGGAGGAGTGGCCCCTGGTCCTGGAAAGTCTCAATGCAGCAGTGTACTGGAATACAGGGAAGTGGGAGGGTGTTGATTAGGGAACAAGGGGAGAGGAGATGGCTTATGGGAGTTTGGGGAGGACCAATGTAGAGAGCCTTATTGGGGTACCATGCCACTTGGCAGGAACTTGACATCAACCAATGTGAAGTTCCTCTCCCAGCCTTTGAGCAGAAACTTCTGTGTTAGCCATAATCCCCTCCACGTAGGATGGAGCGCTCAGACCAAGGTGAAGCCCATTGTTCTTTAAGGATCTGCAGTTTCCTGAGAAACACTAGTTACATGTGGAGCAACTGAACAGGTTCTGTGGAGAAGCTTCCAGCCTTTGGGGGAAGGGTTTTCCCTGCCTATATATTTGGAGTTCTCCATTAAACTTTGAGACCTTGAACAGCAATGTTGTCTTGGTCTCCATCTCTTTTTGCTGCCTTCCCATACAACCCCAGCTTCCCTTCCAGGTAACCTGTTTGATGTAACTGTGGGAAGTTACAGACCAGGAAAGGAGAAATCATTTGAAATGTAAATAAAGAATATATCTAATTAAAAAAAAGATACTGCAAATCAAATACTGTCCATGACAATAACACTTTTAATATTGCTCACTAAGATTCTTAGTTGATTTGCATGGTCCAGGCAGAAGACTACCACCCCTGCCCCTCTGTCAATAAAGATTTGCCATGTAGTCCAAGTTTCCTTGGAATTCTCCTGCGTTAGCCTCCTAAATACTAAAGTTATATTCTGTCCAGCTTGTTTTGTCTTAGAAATAACTAATATGATCAATCATGTGGGATATAACTAAAAAACATACTGAATGTGGAATGAAATGAGTTAAGTCTGATAATATCTGATCAATAGAAAAAATCAGTGTTTAGAGAAGTCCTTCAGTGCCTTCTCTTCTATGATATTCAGCATATTTCCTCTGCTGATGTGAACTACAGGTTTAGGTTACAGTTGCTAAGAAATTGTGATGAGATAGTTGAATAGTGAATATATCAACTTTCAGAGCTTTAGAATCAGAAATAGGACGGAAGAGAGCCAGAAATGATTGCCCTCAGAATTTTAATGAAGAAAGCTCAATATACACTTTATATTTTCCTGTGGAAAACAGTCAGAGCAAATGCTAACTCAGACACTTTAGACTTTTTGACTGCTTCAGAATTAATTCATTTCCCTGACCATGTCAGGTAATGTGCACAGTGATGCAGTTATTCCTGGTGCGTGTGCAATGCAGATGGAAGGCAGGCTCCTGGAGAGTATATAGGTGGTCTTTCCAGGAAGCCAATTACAGCAGAGCTTGTGGTTATAATTTAGCTTCAGGAAGCACAAGGGCTTGTTTCAGATTAAAACAAGGGTGGGCTTTCATGCACAGAATAATTCAGTGAGCTAAGGAGTCTGTATTTCTGGAAGGATGTTTTTTATATGTTCTGCTTGTGGAAAAAGAATAAGAAAGCAAAATGGATCCACCAAGATGGCATTTTGCTACAGCTTGAGACTGTGCTTAGAACTCTATTAACTGGAGGTGGAAGCAGCTGAGTGTCTGTCTTCTCACACATCACTCTGAAATCTTCACAAGTCCTGGCTTCCTTATAAATATTTTAAGCATCACTGGACTGGCTCCTTCTAACATCTAATTCCACTAACTACTGTGTACCTACATATCTCTCCCCTTTGTGGTTATGAGTAAATGACACATTAGAAACTATAGCTGTGCCTCCATTCCAGTCACATCTATGGAACACATCTTCCTGTGTTCAAACTTTGAAGTCAGAAGGCTTTGCTTCTGAAAGCCAATGCTAGTATTAAGAAGTTCCTTACATTTACTTCACTGTTTATTACGTTTTGTTAAGACACCCCGCCCCTTTCTTTCTCCCTCTTTTCTTCACCTCTCTCATAAGAGAAGGAATTAATGGAAAATGTTTAGATACATGTTTCCCTTTTAAAATATACACATCCATCAGGTTTTTGGAATCAGGATTTTAGTAAATATTGATTCCCCCAAAATTATCACTATGGAAATCATTATGGCCACACCTTCATAAACCCTCTACTGAATCTGTGGCCTGTACATCTGATTCCCCTGTAACTTTACTTTTTTCAAATCCTATTTTTAATGATGGTTCTTAAATGCTTAAACCTCCCTTTCAGCCCTTCACCTAGCAGAGGCACTGAAAAAAGAAAAGATATGAGGAAGTGGACCTGTTTAGAAAGGTTCTTTGGGAGCAACTCCCATCTCTGTTTTCTGGAAATCAGCAGTTCAGTTCACAGGTTAATAGCCGTAACTCAATCCACTCGAAAACTCTTTACAGTTACACTAACAATCCAGTTTGGTAGAGTTCGGTTAGCAGCAGTGGTGACATTACCTAGCAGAGACAGCCAGGGTCCAAGGAGTCCTGACAAATTATGCCCAACTAAGCAATGTAAGGCAGACTAATACATGCATGTTGTTCACAAAGACTCCTTCATCACATGTCCTTTCACATGTTTGCTTTAGCAGAACATCCTCTCTCCTGTGTATCCTTCAATGAAATGTTCCTGCACGAATTTGCTTTGGTCTTTCACCTGTGTCCCCTTCAGGAAAACACTCCTTCACCTGTTTGCCCCAGCAAAAACCATCCAACACAACCGACTCTCCCATGAACCCATCCTTAAGATTTCAGTTCATTCTGCTCCTGTGTCTTTTATTTGTTTGTTTGCTTATTTTTTCAAGTTGAAATAAACTACAGTCATCTTGGTGTGACCCTCTGCATGTGGCCCTGAGCATCAGAAAGCAAACTCTGGGAACCAAGCAAGTAAACAGCTTTCTTCCATGGTTGATTCTTGCTCCTGACTTTTTGCCATGTTCTACTATAAGCAGGATGTGCAAATGAACTACTCTTTCCTCTCCAGGTCGCTTTTGATCCTTATGTTTATTATGCTAATAGATAGGAAACTAGGTCAGTCTCACATTTTGAGACTCCTATGTTCTTTTCATTCTTGGGGAAGGATAGATGCCAAACTGAGTACAAACCAGAGCTTGACAAATTGTTTTGACATATACACCTTTATTTGGTTCAGTGTTTTAGGCTTGATTTCTAAGAAGTAATTGAAATAGATACGTGGATGGCATTTTATTAGGTTAAGTGAAGAATTTTTTAATTTTAATTTTTAAACATTGAGAGCATTTTTTCTTACGATGTATTTTGATCACATCCTTTCCTATACCCTCATTCCTTCCAGATCAACTCCTTCTTACCCACACCACTTCATATTCTTTCTCTTTCTGAAAAAAGTTAAAACTAAACCAAGTAAAACAAACACCTCTCTCTCTCTCTCTCTCTCTCTCTCTCTCTCTCTCTCTCTCTCTCTCTCTCTCTCAACAAAAAGCCAAAACAACACATGAAATCTGTTTTGTGTTGGTTGACTATTCCTGAGCATGAGGCCTGCCCAGGATTATGATTAACATACCCAGTGTCACTCCATGAAGAAAACTGATTTCCCCTCCCCTAGAAAGGGGAATGCCTTCCATCTCAGAGAATGGGCCTGAATTTTTTTTATTTTATTAAAAGATGTATACTTTTTAAATGAGGGAAATATATTATGTTGTGATTGGGTACTCTGTAATTTTTTTTCTTTAAAAGAAATATTTCTTTTTCTATTGCAATTATAGTGGTGGCATTATGCTCATTGGTCTTTGTAATAAGTAGCATTGTCTCTAAAGTCATCAGAGAGCATTTGTGTGACAGAGAGTGGGGAATACATTCACAAAAGTTCAGGGTACTTTCAGCAGTGAAATTTCTATGGTTCTAGTGCTATGTGGTATGTGGTGTGAGATCTTCTTAGGTGAAGAGTAAACTATTGCATTTGAGATTTGAGAACCAAAAATAAACCAAATGCCCAGGTGACCTCTAGACTCTAAAAAGTATATGTTTCTCACTTGGGTATTTTACTTCAGTACCTTTATTAAGTAAAAACTCTACTAATTTTAAGTGAAGATTAGAATAAGAGAAGTTTCTACCGCAGATTAGTCTACTATGTATGTGGATTACTGTGCTAGCTGTGTGATATCATCTAGCACATCCAATGGCTCTTGCAGGCCGGTGGCAGATGGCATTAGTATTTGGAATGTTTGGCAGGTGCCTAGTAGGGAACTACAGCAAAGGCTTTTAGTATTTCTGAACTGATATGTACAGTCTTCTGAATATAGTTATCCTTCTGATAAATAGCTCTTGCCTAGATGGCAGACCCTGGCAGGAACTGAACTCTTAATCTTGGGGATGTGATACAAGCTGCTCCTCATGTTCTGAGTCTTAGCTCATCATGGAACTATTGAAGTCAAGCCTGAACAGCAGCATCCATCAAAGAGAAGTGCTGTGCAGGAGATCAGATCCATGCAAGGCCGTGAAGGGCACAAGTTATGTTATATAAGGAAGTAGCCCAATGCCTCTGATCCACACTCCTGATATACTACTTTCTCACAGCCAAATCAATGACCTGGTGGGGATTTTTCTATTATAATCTCTATTCATTTCTGTCCTCCTCTTTTAAAATAATTTAAAATCTATATGTATATTAAATATCTTTATTTTCCTTCCAAACTCATTTCCTTATCATGTAAAGTAGATATATTGATTATACATTTACCTCATCATATCTAAGGATAGTTCATTATATATCAGCATACACTTCTCTTCTGTTTAAGTCGTTAATGCACTTTTGGTTCTATGCCACATAGGTATATCATATTAACCAGAACTGTGACTTTTAATTGTTCATTCTCTCAGAATTAAATATGACTTAAGACCATTCACATGGCTACCAAGTTGACCAAGGGTGAAATTACAATGGTCAATTTTACATGTCAATTTGGCCACTTGGTACCAGAATAACTTGGACCAATGTTATTCTGAGCATGTGTGTAAAATGTTTCATTGAAGAAGTACAGTACATTATAGAGGAGATTGGTATAGTTATCTCTCCCTGTGATGTTGACAGTGCTCACCAGATGAAGTCCTGCTCCCCAGTCTGCTCTCCTGCCAGGTCACTCTCTTCATAGACTGTTTTCTCTGCTAAGAAGTTGCCGAGTACAGCCCAATTTACAGAGTGGATGATATAAACAAATTATTTTAAATTCTCCTACTGGAAATGTTTATTTCTTCTCCTGAATGTGTTTACCTAAACATTTTTTATATAGGTATGGACCTGTGGATTTACTTTACTATCTAGGCTATAATCCCATAAGAACCTTAAGACATTGTTCAGTTGGGTAACATGTTGTTTGGACATGTCCTGTTGCATTTATTTGAGAACTACACTTGTGACTTTATAACACAGTCCAAGCTTATTGCATCTACCTTTTGCCCTAGTTCTTCAATCAGGCATCTCCACACATGTTGCTGCCTCTTCTCATTCAGAATCAACCATAGCATGAGAGTCTAAGATCTCGCTTTAAAGGGTCTTATGAATTTTGACTTTCATTCAGAGTGATAGTTGTACAGTATGGAAAGGAAAAAGATGCTGTGACATGCCATCTAAAATGTTTCCTGTGGATATGGTATTGAAGATCAGACTATAGCATGTCAAAAAGAGATGTGACTAAGGGGTTACTGTAGGTATCCATGATGGAGGACATTGCTTGAATAGGTGACAGCACCAGAGGTATGGGAAAAGGCTACATTATGACCCCTTAGAGTTTATCTCCATAATATATTTTGATTTTTATTTTTCCTACTTCCCTTGAACATTTGCTTTCCATACATAGAATGATCCTCTGTGGTCCTGTTTATATGATATTCTTCATTTTTGTCCTTCTCTACCACATTATGATGGAACTCTTAAACCACTATTTAAACTCATTCTACATTTGGTCATAATTTCTATTTCATGTGTCCTATTTTATTCCTTGTGTTTTGTCTGACCCATTATATCTTCCAATCTGTGTTTTTATCAATTTATTACATTCCATAAAATGTCTGTCCTTGTCACTGTTCTATTGCTATGATGAAACACCATGATCAAGCCAATACGCGAAATGAAGCTTTTCGTTGGGGGCTTGCTTAGAGTTTTAGAAATGTAGTTCCATGATCATTGTGGCAGGAAGCAGACAAGGATGGTGCTGTAGCAGTAGCTGAGATCTTTGCATCCTAATCTGTGGGCAGCAGACAGGGATAGAGAGTGTGACTCAGTCTATTTGGGCTTTTGAAACCTCAAAGCCCACTCCCAGTGATACAGCTCTTCCAATAAGGCTACATCGAATATTTTACAAACAATTCCACTAGTTAGTGACCAAGCAGTCAAAGACATGAGGCTTTTTCATTAAAACCACTACAATATCTATCACCATCTTACTCTCTCTTAATGTCCCTTGCTTGGTTTTCAGATATTTTATATTTCATATTTTTTCTTATTTTTCTCTTCATCCATCTTTCCTGGTAATCTATCATCTTGGAGTGTTATTTTTTTTATACTTTTTGTTTTATTTTTACTGCTCTATCCTGGCAAACTGTTATAGTCAATGAGCACAGCTGAAGTCCAAGGATTGTTGAATGTGTGAAATGGTAGAAGATTTTTAGAAATCTATAGTGTTGCATTGAGAGTGGTATCTGTCACGTATACATTGAGATACAGGTGCAGTGTCTATACTTTGGAGCTTCAACTTCTTAAGCTTCCTCAGTGGCTGATGATCACTGTGTGTTTGGTCTTAAGCAGGGTTAACCTTGGTAACTTCCTTTCATGTAAGTGCTGTTTAAATCCACCAGCTTTTAAGGAAGAGGGTATGTTTAGTCTCTAGGCTCAGTGCATGTGGATGGGTGATGGAAGATGCCTTTTCTGCTGAGTCTCTTCTTCCTTCTGTTGAGATTTAGGTTTGGGGTATTTATTTGCTACATTTAGATATCACATGTTTTCGTTTTGAAAACAACATTAATGTCTTTTTGTTTGTTTCCACATTGACTATAGCAATATTTTGTTAACTAAAAGAAAAAAAAACCTGTTAGTAAATGCTACCTGGTAATTGTCTACTCTGTCTTCCTTTGCTCCTACATCAACCTACTTCAATAGTGGATAAAATGAGATTCTTTTAGGTCTTTCAAAATCTCAGTACTGCAGACCACTGATTTTACTCAGTCTCAGACATTTCCCACTACATCATCTCATTCAGTTTGTTCCTGTTATATGCATACTTACAGAAAGGAAGGCACACATGTGTCTTTACACCTTCAGCTTCAAATGGGTTTATATTTTTATTTATACAAAAAAAAACTTAAAACAAGGCATGCTTTATTCATCTGTACTTGAACATTGATTTGTGTTTTGTGTTTTGCTTTTGCATTACCACCATTTCTTTGTGATTGCCAATTTATTTTTTCTATGGCTTTGCAGTCCTAAAAACTGATACTGTTTAGGGGTCTAATTACCCATGCCTTTCCCAATTCCCTCTCTAATGTATTTCTTCTAAAATGCCTGCAGTTATGGCTCTGCCCCAAATTGCTTGTTCAGCCAAGATGCTTGCTCAGCACATCTTTCCACATTTCACCTTCAGGGAAGTCTCTCTTTGCCCATGGGAAACTCTGCATTTGCATTTACATATGTCAGCCAAATCATGCCCTTCCTTTGCACTTGGTGTTTTAATTAAGGGTTCTTTACCACGAAGTGCCTATAATTCAGAGGGAATTGGTCAGTTAATGCAAATGAGAAACTAATGCAAGATATATTTTAAGATATAATCTAATTACTTATCTTCACAACTTTCTTAACTAAACCTCATTGTGTTTTTCAACAAAAGAGTATCCTATTATTTCTTAATAACTGAGCTCATATAGAGCGTATCTTAATTATATAACCCATTTTTTTCTTAAAAGGATTAAAAACAATACTAGTCACATTCTCTTCTTCCCAAAGTAAACTTAAAGAGATATTTTGGTACATTCCATAGGGGTTTCACAGATCTTAGGAACAAGAATTCATAAACAAGAACAAAATAACTTTGAGCAAGAGTTTAGGTCCTAAACTCTGGAAGGTACTGTTTTAACTGTTTACGTAATGGTACAACTTCCTATGCATATGTTGTGATTAAGACATATAGATTTTTAGATATCTCACTTAGTTAAATGTATATCAGTTTCAAGAGTGAAATCATAATATTTGCATATATTCAAACATCTATTATTACAACACAATATATACAAAGTTCATACTTGCTTCTGACACACATTCCACTTGGAGGAGTTCTATAGCCTCTCAGAGATGGATATCACATAGATTCAATTATTTACCATCTATTGATATCCCACAGGACTGGGAATAGATATTTAAAACCATTAAATACCTGTGCCAACCATCCAGAGCTCAGTAGAATAGGGAGGAAGGAAACACCAGCGCATGTGAAATGTACCTAACAGAAATTCTGAAAAAGGATGAATATATTTGATATTTTCAGATACCAAAATTGGCAAAATAATCTAAACATTCACTTTTTAAAAGACACAAAAAGAGCAGTAAACTGCTTCCTGGAAACCAGGACTATGGTACCTGTATATAGCAGCAATGAGTATCAGTTGCATTAACCGGTTTGACAGTAAAAGTTGGATAATATTGAATATCAGCAAGCACGTTGGCAAGAGACACTCTTTTCACAGCTGCTGAGAGGATGCTTGAGAAATGAATCTGAACAGTTACTTGGCAGTGACTTTGTCAAGTTATACGTATATATGCAAATTCTCTGTAATTCTATCTGGAGAGTAAAACCACCCAAAGTCTTATAGCAAAACCTCCTGAGAAATGTGCAAGATTGTTCATTGCACACAGAATGAGGCCTGTGGTGCAACATACATGTTATAAACATGTCAAGGCAAGATTAAATACTTTTGAGCATAAACATATCTGAATAAATATAGTATATTTATTATGTTAGTAAGAAAAGTAGAATAAGATGATTTCTCAAAGAATTCAGATACAAAGTAACTCAAATAGAACAGAAGTTTAAGTCTTAGGTGAAGATCTAGGAGTGAGGTGTCATATGCGGTCATCTATGTCTTACAATATAATCACTCCGAGGTCACTAACTCCATGGCCACTCATTGCTTGGCTTCTGGAGATAAGAATGCACACTTCCACAGACCTGTGATCACTAATGAGTATTGTTTTTTCTTGGCAAGACCCCGAAGATTGCTTATTTTTAATGAGATGCAACCAATCTGAATGTGTATGATGTGTATAACTATGCTGTATGTTTATGTCTATATTTAACTGTAGGATCCATAATTTATGTGACACTATTGCACACAGTACTTTAATTTGGGGACATAGCTGTGAGTAATTCTCAATGAACAAGTCATAACACAAATGCTAGAAAATGTATCTGTTACTCAGGCTTCACCAAGCAATACTTTATTTATTGACTCACTTTATCCCCATGGTTAAAATGTGTCCTTGTGGTGTTATTTCTTATTGTCTTCATAATACAGACATAAATTGATCATAATTAGAAACCTCCCTGGTTGTCACAGACATGTCAAATGGATGTGACACTGAAACCCTGCTTTTTATAGAGGCAAAAATCGACTGTCATGTAGCATAACCGTACTGTGTCACAGCATCAGCTGCATGGTATCTGGCATCAGTCCATAGTGCTGCTGGCAACTCACCTTCCAACCAGTCAACCAGCTGATGATTGGGCCCATCTCTAGTTACTGGAGTTTGCTCCATTCTTTGTGTTGATCCAATGTTAAGGCATCTTACTGTTAGATAAGAAAGGTAAGACAAAAAAAGGGACATAAGAAATAAATATATTTAAGGATCAAGGTACTGACAGGTTGTGTATAAGTCAATTTAATATCCACCCACATTTCTGTATTTAGTGTTATCAGTTTGTTTATTTGTTTTAATGACCTTTTCCCCTTTGCAGTCAATGTAAGAATGATCACTATGACCCTGATTTTATTTATACTTGTTCCATGATTGATAGCATACCATTGTTCATTTTATTTTCTGTCATAACAATTTGTTGATGAATGGGTTGCCTTGGTCATGTTCTATGAATTTCACTACTCAATTTTCTGGGTCAGAATGGCACCTCTGAACAAAATAGAGATTTGTTAGTGAGCTGTCAATCATGTAAATATTTTAATAAAGTAACAGTACTGGTAGAGAGATTTAAAAAAAAGTCTTCTTTAATGTATTTCCTTCCACATATAGGTAAATTATTTCCTGTATTAAGGCTGTTATTGACTTTGCAATGAATTTTCAGTAAAAGCCATTACAAAGCATGAGCAATGGGGACTGAAATGTTCCATTTTTTAATCACAAAAATTAAGAGAGATTCTAAAAGAAAAAGATTCTAGGGTCTTTTGCTGCTGTTGTTGTTGTTGCTGCTGCTGCTTTATAATTAGAGATCAAAGGTACCTGATTCTGTGAAGTGGCTAGAATAGGGTAAGGAAACTGTACACAGAACAGACCTGTGTGGACAGTCACAGAAGTAGAGGCCAGCATCTAGGAAATCTTTGCAAATCCTTTAAGCTTGACACAGGCTGAAATATTACCCACAAGAACCAGAATGTCCTGAAAGTTTGCTGGGATAACTTTGCCCTTCATTCCACACTGGAAAATGAAAACACTTCTCATAGCCAAGGAGCTATTCTGTGTAATGGAGAGGTGTGGCTACCCTGCATTTCATGTAATAATAACTTCAGGTGGTTTGGAGACAGGAGACGCAGCCATTCTAATAGGGATACTGAGTCTTCTGAGATCTGATAATATCCTCTTTATTTTCCTAAGTAGAAACAACTCTCCTACCCACAACCCAGGATCTGTGGAGTTACATTGTCGCTATTGACCCCTATTTAGCACTAAGCCTCTCTTGAAGTGACATTCTAGTGTTTAACTTGTGTAATACCAAATGAAGTCATGAAATATGTGCACTTCCTTGCTATTCATGTTGTTAAAGAAACAAATGAGAGTTAGCTGTTCCTAAAATCTCTGGGCTATTGAACAAAACCTTCAGTCCCAGAGATGGGACACCTATGAAGGAACTGTTGATCAGAGAGTTTATAGAATGCCTTCAAAACACAACATGCTTTTGCCATTCCACTTGGTTGTATATCAGAGCTAGTTGAGAAGATACTGCTGTTGAAGATACCACATACCTTGGTTGTGAAATCAAACTGGAGCTGAGTTGACTGCTTGCTCTCATCTGGATAGTTATAAAAGATCAGGAAGTTGCAGTGCTGACTTCTGGAGAGAAAAGGACATCAATGGTTTTACCTAACTATGCATTCTATAAACAAGGCCAACAGTGCCAGATGGGACATGTCTACTTACACAATAGTGACACTACTGTTATGAAGACAATCAACTGACTTCTGATTGGACTTGAGGCCCATCAGGTGGAAATTCATGGTTGGTAATATAAAGCTCGACAAATCTCCATACCTGGGGAGATCATATGTCCTAGGGGAAATCTAAATATTGTTGTTTAGCTTAACTGATAAAACATCAAACTTCCATCCATGTGTTTGTCTATACCCATAGACAAATGGTACTCTCAGAGAACCCTCTTTTTTCAGTTAATGGTAATGAATACAGAGATTCGTGCTTGTCCAAGGTACTGAAAATAAGGTGATAGGTGTGAGCTCATCCTCAAATAAGACCGTCTTCTCTAAAACTCAGAGAGCATTGCAGAGTATGGCTCGAAAGAACAAGATGTGGAAAAAGGAATGAAAGGCTGGGGAGTGTCATCTTCTGGCCAAAGATTAGCCATCACAATCAGTGACTCCCAGTAGCTCCAAATGACTGCACTGGTTCTACCCAAGAACCAGGCATCAGTGGAGGTTCCGGGGCACTACTCCTCATGCTGAAGTATTTACTATTGATGGACTCATCAAGTTTTCCTATTTGACTTGTTTGTTAAATATCTGGAAATATAGAACGAAGATTTTCATGCTTTTATACTTATTAAGGACAGTGTGTGTGTGTGTGTGTGTGTGTGTGTGTGTGTTCCACCACTCTTGTCTTTGAAAACCTAACAAATGGAAGACTGTAGGCTGTGTCTTAAGTCTCCGAGTATGAGGACCAGGTTGTGGGTAGTAGCAGGATGGGGGATAATTAGAAGCCTGAGCAGTCCACGTGGCTGCAGGGCAGTGAGAGCTCCTATGAATAAGCCAGGGTAGATCTGGATAAGAAAAGGAAGGAAAACAAGCCACATTAGCAGCTTGGGGATGATAGAAAAGTCACTCCAAACTCACTTTGTATGTAGCTCTGACATAGCTACATGAGACAGAGGCACAGAGAATCTTAACCAAAGAGGGAAAGTATTTTACCATACAGAGATCTAGAGAAGCACCAGGTAAAAACTAGCAGGAACTCTGAGATCTCAGAGCATTAACCACTGGACAAGGCTAGTAACCAAGATATAGCCTCAACCTCAATTACCAACAAATGGTAAGAATGGAAGAGAAAAACCTCTTGTAAAGCAAGTTTTAGATGCATCAGATCTTCTAGAATTAATTTCAGAGCTGTTAAAACTGTAGGTAGTAGTTTAGGGAATATAGCCTGAGAGAGTTTGGGCTAATATGCTTATTGTATTCTGAATTAATTTTAAGAATCAACCCTACTAGAACTCTACTAGAAAGACACTTCCAGAGGCATAGGAATCGGTCAAACAAACCTATCATCTGTCTATCTGTCTTTCTTTCTATCTGTCTGACTATCTAACATATCTATCTATCTCTCTATCTATCTCTATCTATCTATCTATCTATCTATCTATCTATCTATCTATCTATCTATCTATCTATCTATCTATCTATCTATCTATCTATCTATCTATCCATCCATCTGTTATCTGTCATCTATCTCTTCTATCATTAGTCCAGTGTGTTGAGTGACACCATCTGCTTGTCTTATCTACACTCTATGAGTCTGTCCTATCTCTAAATTTTTAAATATTTGTTTCTGTTGACTATGTCTCACCGATTCAAGGCCCCATATTTTTATTTTTCAATTGTATACTTTAATGTCACCTAGGCTTACCGAGAGTTCATGATCTTCAGCCTCCTGAATTTTAGAATTATATATTCATATACCTGGCTCAGTACCTTAAAACAATTCTGAACCTGTTTTTAGGTTCTGAGCTTTCTGTCCTCATTGTTTCTTGTCAGCTGTGCTCTATGTTTGAGTGTGTATGTCTGCTCTCAGATGTTATTTTATATGTTCACATTTGTATCTCAGTTTATCATTGGTGGGAAATTTAGACATCCAAGATTTATCGATCTGGTCACAGAAGGATTTTGTGGATAGTTCATTGTTACCTCACATATCCAGAGAGTTCTGAATCTAGAAAATACATAAGCTAGGTTGTTCTCAAATTTTTGAGAAAATTCTTTCAAATGCCAAAAGAAATCTCAGAGAATTTATGGCCAAATCTCATAAATTTTATTTAGAGAAGAGTCTTAAACAGTGGTTATCAACTTTCCTAATATTGTAACCTTTTATTACAGTTCCTAATGCTGTGGAACCCTAACCATAAAATTAGTTTTATTGCAGCTTCATGACTGTAATTTTGCTGTTGTTATGAATTGTAATGTAAATATCTGATATTCAGGATATCTGATATGTGACCCCTATAAAAGGGTTCAGAACCTATGGCCTTAAGCACATTCTATCCAGATTTTATTAATATTTTTATATTCTTCATTCTGAAACTGTTCCTTTAAAAATCCATCCCTTGGCCAAAATTGGCCACAGAAAAGACAGCCCATCTACCAGAGTAATTTTTTTCAAAAGAACCTATTTATGTGTATTTAGCATTCAGGTTAATACAAAATGAATTACATCATTTGCTTGAAGTTTTGCTTGACTAAATCTGTGAGAATGTAATAGATGTTATTTTAAAGCTTGAAATGATAGCATTGAGCTATCCGAAAGGCAGAGTCTGTTGCTTGCACCCTGCAAGCTTGTAGGTTCTAGCCAAGAAGAAACTGATGAAAATAACTTCAACGCTGATGATTAATGAAGCTAGAAATATTAGCTTAAGGATGTATGAAATGGAGCAGTTAAAACTGCATAATTAGCTAGTTTTACCCTTGCCCATTATTTTACTTGCTTACTTATTTCCTCCAATGTTTCTGATTCCTGTTGTAGTTTTTTTTTTCTTATAGGATTTATCTTTCCTTACAATGTGACCTTTTGAAATTTTGGTTTCCAAATTTGTCTACCTTTTTTTCCTTTAAAAACATGCGTTTTACTTAAGTATACTTCATTACTCTTTTCTTTCATTCTATGCTCTCTCACTTATTTAACACCTTAGTGGCTTTTTTGATGACAGCCTTTTCACAGCTGCATCAAGGATCAGATAAAACAAAAACTCAGCAGAAACTCAATACCAAAGATAATGTGTTTAAACTGCCTCAACGTGATATTTCACATCAGTTGGTTTGCCACCAGATCTCAAGGTCAGCCAGCTAGGCAATCTGCCTGACTGAGGGAGGCAGGGACTTGGAGGAAGAGCTGGGTCGTGGTGTTCTCATTTGTAGAAATAACCATGGGGTACAAAGAGATAGGGTGTGAGTTGAACCATAGGAGTGACTGGTGGAACTGGATGAAACTTGATGAGACTTTGTTTTGCTTTTATTTAAGGCCAGTAATTTAACTTCTGTTATTGACACTGCTGCTATTTCTGGTGATGCATGGTTTGTCTATTAAACACCCAGAGTGTCATTCTTGCTTATACTTTTATATCTACTCTTACACAATCAGTCTTGTGGATCATGTAACATCTTCTGTAAAACTACATTGTGGCTAGACAAAAGGTGGTGGAAGGGTGTCTCTAATGACTAAAATTAATTTTAATACAATTTTCTTTGGGTCCTAAATAGAATGAACCAGTTATGCGAAACCCCTTATTTCTAGCCTCTTTCCTTTTCCTAAGTCTAACTCTATCCCCCCCAATATGTGTGGTGTGGTGGTGGTGGTGGTGGTGGTGGCGGTGGGGTGTGTGTGTGTGTGTGTGTGTGTGTGTGTGTGTGTGTGTGTTTGTGTGTGTGTGTGTGTGTGTGTCCAGGAGTATATACATCTCTGAAAGCCAGGATCAATATTGTCTGTCTTCCTCTATACCTCCTCCCTAATTTTGAAGCTCATCAATTAGGTAAGTCTAGATAGACATAAGCCTCAAGGATTTCCCTGTCTCCATCTCCCAAGTTTGAGATTACAGGTACACTCTACCATACTGGATTTTTATTTAGGTGTGAGGATTCAGACTCTGGTCCTTTGGCTTACATGACAAATACTTTACTGAAGGAACCATTTCTCCAGCCCTCTGATTATTCTCATCCTTATCTTGGACTCCAGCCTGCTTTCTCATACTTGTAACACATGACACTGTAAGCCAAGTCAACGAGACAGTGCTGCCTGTGATGACAGCCTGAAGAACAGCACTGAACAAGAAAGGAGTGATTGACCTTTGTCTGCAGTTAAGTGCTGGTTCCTTCAAGCTTTCTTTCCAAATGTAAGTCAAGTATCATGTGATCTCATCTTGACTCTTTTACTTAATAAAGGGGCAATTTTCTCCTTTGTAGAATGAGGGTTTAAAACATCACTTCAGAAGTTTTTCTCACCTGTAGCATTCTTCTTTGATTCAAATACAACTGGTTAAGTGTTATATTAAATAGCTGTTACCTCATGCTTCCTTATGCTTTTTTTTTGCAACCATGTATATGTTAAATGATGCTGTCCCAGGACAGAAAGAACACTTCCACTTGATGCAAAAAGACAGGATTTCAACTAGACAAAGCTTCTGAAGAGGTATTTCTTCAGAGACACAAAAATAAGCAATAAATGCAAAATAAAAATAAAACACCCTTAATTATATTACCATAAGAGTACAACATTGCTCTCTTCAGACACATCAGAAGAGGGCATCAGGTCCTGTTACAGATGGTTTTGAGTCACCGTGTGGTTGCTGGAAATTGAACTCAGGACCTCTAGAAGAGCAGTCAGTGCTCTTAACCACTGAGCCATCTTGCCAGACCCCATATTACCATAAGAAATGGCCAAAAAAATTTACATCAAGTTAAGACCCTGCAAATCCATTGTCTCCTTGATCTGGGTAATATGTATGTGCATTTGTGTGTGTACCTTGTAATAATGATAAAAAATATTTTCATTCTACAGAAGAATTTGAACATGTCTCCTATATATGTAGTAGGAAAGTGAAGTGACACAATCATTGTGGGAAATGCTCTCTCAGCGCCTCAGAACGTTTAAAATAGTTGCCATGTTACCCATCCATCTCATGTTTGGTTGTGTTGCCCCAAGATAAACAAAAATAAGTATTCTCATAAAACATTCACAGACATCCCCTTAGCAGCAGCATTATTTAGAATAGGCAAAAAGTGGCAGCAACTTACTTGCTCATCATCTGGAAATGAATAGCTATCCTTTAGTATATCCACATAATACACTAATTCCCATCAGAAGGGGGAAATTAAAGCATGCTGCAGTCACTCTTTTTGAGCCATTCTACTTCCATATTCTGGACCTTCCATGGAGCCTCCCTACATTTCTCCAACCCTGATTAATTTTCTCAGCCTTACTCAGGGCCAAAGGGGAATATGATTCTGCTCTCCCCTGCTTCCACCACTGGCTACCTGGAAATGAGAAGCCCTTGATTGGCATTCCCATTCAGGCTGTTGGGGGAACTGCTAGCTGGGCAAGGCATCTCCACCATTAGCATGGCTTTTTTTTTTTTTGAGTCTAAAAGTATTTTATTTTATAAAACATTGAATCAGTTTTCTTTGATTTACTTTCTGAGAGAGGTGAATTAGCAAATGCTTGCAGAATTCTCTCAATCTAAACAGAACGTAATCTCCTGTGCTAAATGTGCCCATGCATTCTTGAATTAATTATTCCCCAACTGCTCTCTTAATGCTTATTCTTTTTTTTATTATTATTATTTTCTATATTTTTTATTTACATTCCAAATGATTTCCCTTTCCCATTTCCTCCCTCCCCGAAAGTCCCATAAGCCCCCTTCCCTCCCTCTGTTCCCCATTCAACCCCCTTTCACTTCTCTGTCCTGGCATTCCCCTACATCCAGTCTTTCCAGGACCAGGGGTCTCTCCTTCCATCTTCTTGGAAATCTATTGATATGTGAATTGCGTCTTGGGTATTCCGAGATTCTGGGTTAATATCCCCTTATCAGTGACTGCATACCATGTGTGTTCTTTTGTGATTGGGTTACCTCACTCAGGATGATATTTTCCAGTTCTGATCATTTGCCTAAGAATTTTGTGAATTCATTGTTTTTAATTGCTGAGTAGTATTCTATTGTGTAAACATACCACATCTTCTGAATCCATTCCTCCTTTGAAGGACATCTGGGTTCTTTCCAGCTTCTGGCTATTATAAATAAGGCTGCTATGAACATAGTGGAGCATGTGTCCTTATTGCATGCAGGGGAAGCCTCTGGGTATATGCCCAGGAGTGGTATAACAGGATCCTCTGGGAGTGTCATGCCCAGTTTTCTGAGGAACCACCAGACTGCTTTCCAGTGTGGTTGTATCAGCTTGCAATTCGACCAGCACATCCTCGCCAACAACTGCTGTCTCCTGTGTTTTTGATCTTAGCCATTCTGACTGGTGTGAGATGGAATCTCAGGGTTGTTTTGATTTGCATTTCCCTAATGACTAAGGATGTTGAACATTTCTTTAGGTGCTTCTCAGCCATTAGATATTCTTCAGGTGAGAACTCTTTGTTTAGCTCTGTACCCCATTTTTTAATAGGGTTATTTGGCTCTCTGGAGTCTAACTTCTTGAGTTCTTTGTATATATTGGATATTAACCCTCTGTCAGATGTAGGGTTGGTAAAGATCTTCTCCCGGTTTGTTGATTGCTGCTTTGTCCTTTTAACAGTGTCCTTTGCCTTATAGAAACTTTGTAATTTTATGAGGTTCCATTTGTCAATTCTTGATCTTAGAGCATAAGCTATTGGTGTTCTGTTCAGGAAATTTTCCCCTGTGCCCATATGTTTTGATGGAAAGAAATACACTCTCCTTGCTCTCAGGGGATACTTACCCTGGGAAAGACTTCATAGTCTTTAACTGTGTTATCCTATTATGAGTGCTTCCCAGAAGCCCCTTAGCACACAATTTGGCTTTCTGTTATTTTTTTTTCTTTTGGAGTTCTGTCTATGAGGAACCCAGGCAGACCTCTTCCCCTGTTTTACCATTTTCTTATCTCTTCTAGGCTGCTTTCCCATTTTACACTCTTCACATGCTGGTCTAAGTCACTGAGTTCTGCCAAAGCCTTTCCTACTTTATAAAGGGTTTTCCCCACCAAAGGACTCAAGTTACTGTCCCAAGTTATGAAACATTTTCCTTAAGTAAGGATGCCTTATTCAGGATATTTAATTAATTAATTAATTAATTTATTTATTTATTTATTTTTGCCACCAAAGCGATCAGTTCAGTGCCATCCACTACCATGTCTCATAAGCCAGACTGTGACAGGCTCTTTCCTTGCTGATAAAAAGCCTTCCACATATCCAGCAGCTCACATGCTGAACATTCCTTGATTACCCTAGTTTCTTTCACTGGACCATTGTTAATCCCCCCCATCTGCATGTGGGATTATGGGTTTTCCTTGCTTTCCTATTAATGTTCAGACCTGAGGGGTATCTTCTATTGCTTTTACCATCTCTTTTTCATAATATCACCACTCCCCTTCCGGCCCTTCTACCCCTCCCTCCTTCTCCTATGCCACCACGGGCCCCATTCTGCTCAGATGTGGTAGACCCCTGCCAGTTCTGCCACGGAGGAGACCCAATTTCCTGATGATGGTAAGAAAATGATATTCATCCAGTTAGACTGCTTAGGGCCCCAAATCATCTTCTTTTTGCAATACACACATATTTGTATTTTTACTTTATAATTTGAAGCATACAGTTCAATCTTCAGGGCTCTGCATTGTTTGAGAGGCAGAGAACTAATGCCCACTAGAAGCTGAACACTCTAAGACAGATTTAAGTGTGGTTTTCTTCTGAGATCTTATGTTGAGAAGATCACTCTCTGAATTAAAAGAAACATCTGTTATAAGGGTCTTGACAAGTTTGATTATTACAATATAATGAATGAAACCCAACAATGGTCTGATACAGGGCATAGCTGTGCCTTCTTAATAAAAATAAAAAGCAAAGTGTGGTCATATCCACGAGGATATTAAATATTAGATGGATGCTCACCTGCTCTGTGTTGAAGTCTATTTGGTATCGAATGATATTAACTATGAAAATAGAGCTCAACTTTGCTGGGTTTGCAACATCATAGTAATTTTGTCTTGGTCAAAAATTACTGCTTTGAGTTGAGGTTCAACGTGGTGAACTTCCTCAAAAGTCGCAAGATTGGGTGCTGCTCAAAGGCTATGCAAACTCAACTCTCAGTTGTCTTGTATTCCAAGGCCCTTGTATTCCAAGGATATTGTGCCCTTTCAATAGTTTGTTCTTCTGTGTTCTCTTTCCTTCTCCACTCTATCAGTACAAACATCCAGTTGACTATGACACCTTTGGGCACTGGGAAGTCAGATATGACTGGAAAACAGATCAACTCCTGCTCTTCCTGTGGTTGCTTAGACATTCAGTGCCTGAGCTCAATACAGAAGTCAGTATAAATTTCCTCTAGGTAAAAACAAAGCTATGTGTTAATAAAGTATTGGTCAACTGGGGGACTAAGCATTAGTAATGATTGATACATCTCATAAAATAACTACTCCTAAAATAATATGGCTATAAAGATGGCTATGTAGGGAAAATAGATGCTGTACAAGCCTGATGGCTTACTGCCATCTCCAAATCCAAGACAGAGGAAACCAACTTTGACCTCCATGTGTACATCATGGCATGCATGTGTCCATACTCACTCACAAGCACATCAGTCAGAGAGACAGACATTATAATAGTGAGAAGAATTTAAATAAATGTGCATATATAAACCAATAGTATAAAAGCTACTCCATTTCACACAAAGATACAATAAAATGGTATCCTAAAACTATCAGAGAAACTTCACATTTTATATTTAATATTAAGGAGACCATTGGGAATCATACTCATTTATATATCATTGATGGGCCACAAAGATGTTCTAATTTTTTGATGTAAAATTAAGCAATATTTATAGATTGGAGAGTAGCTAAAAACATTGGCTGCTATTCCAGAGGTCCGAGGTTCAGTTTCTAGCACCCACATGGCAGTTTGCAACCATTTGCAACTCCAATTTCAGGGACTCTTATCCCATCTTTTGCTTTTGGCCTCCATAGGCACTAGACACATAAACAGTGTACTTATATAACATGCAGATAAGCTTTCAACACATAAAATAAGTGAATCTTTATAAAAATTATACGTATTTTGACCCAGTTCAATTTCACACTAGAAATTCAATTTAAAATTTATTTATGCTAATTTACATTTGCATTGTTTATAGGTTAAAATTGCAACAATTGAAATATTTATAGGATATTTGATATTTTAACAATGGAATCTACCAAAATTGTATGAATTCAGCGAAATAGAAATTATTAATACTTCTTTAATTTGAAAAATACTGTGGGGGAGAGTTTGAAATAGGATCTTGTGTGTAGCACAGGCTAGTTTTGCACTCGTTCTTTGGCCTAGTCCAACCTCAAGTTCACAGCCATCATCTTGCTTTGGCTTACTTCTCTTACATACTTCATTGGTAAGATCAAATATCTCTAAAAGTCAGTTGAAATTTAGGTGACAAAAATAATAATCAGAAGGCTTGTTGCCAACATTCAAATAAAAATGATGATAGCTGAGATAGAATAGGATTAGTACAGTAATGTGTTGAAGACTAATACAAGGGAGGGGTGGCAGAGCAGCCTATGTTTATGTGGAAGTGCAATTTGTACAAAGTTGTTTCATATCAGTGAGAAAGACAATATCCAGTCAGATATAAAGAGACCACATGCTATCGATTTGTGAAAGAATAAAGTGACTGTATTCCAGTGGTCTAAGATCTACTTATGCAAATTTCAAAGATCTTTTCCCAGTTAGTTGGTTGATACTTTGTCTTTTTGACAGTGTCTTTTGCCTTACAGAAACTTTGTAATTTTATGAGGTCCCATTTGTCAATTCTTGATCTTAGAGCATAAGCTATTGGAGTTCTATTCAGGAAATTCTCCCCTGTGCCCATATGTTCAAGGTTCTTCCCTAGTTTCCTTTCTATTAGTTTCAGTGTGTCTGGTTTTATGTGGAGGTCCTTGATCCTCTTGGAATTGAGCTTAGTGCAAGGAGATAAGAATGGATCAATTTGCATTCTTCTGCATGTTGACCTCCAGTTGAACCAGCACCATTTGTTGAAAAGGCTATCTTTTTTCCACTGGATGGTTTTAGCTCCTTTGTTGAAGATGAAGTGACCATAGGAGTGTGGATTCATTTCTGGGTCTTCAATTCTGTTCCATTGATCTACATGCCTGTCACTGTACCAATACCATGCACTTTTTAACACTATTGCTCGTTAGTACAGTTTGAGGTCCGGGATACTGATTCCCCCAGAAGTTCTTTTACTCTTGATGATAGTTTTAGCTATCCTGGGTTTTCTGTTATTCCAGATGAATTTTTGAATTGCTCTTTCTAACTCTATGGAGAATTGAGTTGGGATTTTGAAGGGGGATTGCACTGAATCTGTATATTGCTTTTGGCAAGATGGTCATTTTGACTATATTAATCCTCCCAATCCATGAGCATGGCAGATTTTTCCATCTTCTGAGGTCTTCTTCAATTTGTTTCTTCAGAGACTTGAAGTTCTTGTCATACAAATCTTTCACTTGTTTGGTTAGAGTCACGGCAAGATACTTTATATTGTACATTCCCAAAATCAGTCTAAATCACTTAGTTAATACAGACATATAGTTTGGGATCCTTTTTGTTATTTCTTAGATGTATGTGGAAAAACAATCATCTTAGTCTTACATTTAAGAATGTATTGTTGTTCACTAGTTATCACAATGTAGAAGAATAAATTCTAGAAAGGTTAGGGGCTACTTGTTGTGCACACGTACATATACAGAGGCATACGTATTACAAGCAAAAACAGAGATGAAATACAAGTAATTTACACATTATTGAGGCAAAAATCTTATGTCTCATGTTCCCTTTCTAAACATCTCTCATGGGTGGAAGGCAACTCTCTCCACTCAAGTCTCATTCACAGTTTTTCTCTGTTGCTTGTGTATCACTTAGAGACTCCAAGTTAAAACAAAAACTTATCTTAAAATTTGTATTTTTTTATTTATTGGTTTGTCCTGAAATTCTCTCTGTAAACCAGGCTGGCCTCAAACCTGTATATCCTCCTCCTTCTGCCCACTTGAGTGCTGGCCACCACTGCCCAGCCAGAGATTCCCAAGTTTTAATTCCTTCCTATCCTAGTGGCCATGTTCATATTTATAATCTACCTAAGTGGCCAGTGGTCTCCAGTGAAGTCCAGGCTGAGGATGGGATGGTGTTTCTGCTGTTATATGCTTCAGTTGTTTCCACTTAGGGATGCTTGCAGGGAGGCAGGGAGAATTCAGAAATGCACGTTCAGCATTGTTTCGCTATGAGCCTAAAACTGAACTAATAATAGCGTACCATTTAAAAGTAAGGATAAAGACTTTGCGTGGTTAAGAGCATGTACTACTCTTGCTGTGGACATAAGTTAGTTAGTTCCAGAATCCATCAGGGTTATGTACCTCCATGGCCACATGCACTACACTATATACACCCACACCCACCCACCTACACATACACCCTACACTACATACACTATTAAAAATAATTTTTAAAATTAAATGAAGTATTAGAAAGCCTATAGATGTTGTAATGCTCACACGGTACTTTAAAATATACCCCCTAAATATTGCCAATACTTTAATTATCCCATTTTTCCATTATGTTCCCCACTTTGCAATTGTCATAAGCATTCATTTTGTCTGATCAAAAAGTGGACTATTGCCTGACTGAAGCCATTTATTTTTGTGTACTAAGCCAACCTGAAGGTATTCTAAACTGGGGTGCTATAGTCCCTGTGACAACGAGATGTCTCCTTGTTGATAAACCGTCTCACAGGTCTGTGCACATCATTCCTTCTCTCGAGCAGTAAGTAGGAACATATTATTGCTACTGGCACAGACTGTCCATTTCCCCCTGAAATGGAACCTTCGGTAGGTGCTTGGAGTCTATGGCTTTGCAGAGAGGAGTCACTCAAAGTGAAACCTAAGCTACACTTATGCAGATTCTCGCTAGAAAAGTTATTATAGACATACACTTAGACACCCATTTCCTGAAGACCATGTCAAGCCACTCCAGTCAAACAAGATGAATAATACACTTTACACTTTCTGACAATTTTCTGTTCAAGAATAGTTTGCATCAAATTCCTTTATTTCTTGAAATAATTAATCCTCTTCAAGAGTGAGCACCTCAGTGTGTAAAAGTGATACTCCCTGGAGTAGCACTGCAACCTTATGTGTTCTTCCTAGGCTAGACTCAAAATACACCCTGCTTTTTACAATCTCAACCTATTATGTGCTATATTTGACGTACAAATTTAAAATGAAGTTTTATACATAAAAAATGACACTTATTGCAGAAAATGCATCCTGAGATGGTTCAGATATTCAAAAATACAGGATTTGCAAATTTCCTTGGAGTAGAATCTAGATTGACTGGATCTTGAGCCTTTGCATTTCTGACTCCCTCTGCCTAGACTACTGTTTTCCCAAGTTGGTAGGTACTTGATGGCACAGTGCTCAAACATCTTCAGATACTCTGGTCAATGTGACAGTCACTTGGTTGGGACACCTGATGCTATTTGATGTGCCATACAATTTATTGTGTCTTGATTGTCTTTTACAAACTAGGATATAAGCTCCTTAAAGAGTAACTTCCCTACCTACTGCATAGAATAGTTTTTATGCCATAAAATTGCTTAAAAATAAATGACAAAACTGCATTTGGGCATATGGATCAGTGACATCTTTAAGAGTAGCAAGAATCCTGTACTTAGAATAACAAAGACAATGTTACATTTCAGTTCTTGTAAAACATCCAAGGGTTTCTCAAGATTTTAGCTCCATGAATGAACAGGATTATGGTAAGCAAGTATGTAAACATCTACAATGCACAAACCTCACATACTGTATCACCCCAATCTGGCAAGCTTTGTGGGTGCACAGGCAGATACGCACTGAATTTTGAAAGACTTAATCATTTCAATATTTAATGATTATGTGAAAACATAAATGTATATGATTGCTTAATTCTGAGTTAACCATTATATATGTGTAAATATATTTCAATAGTTACTCATGGGAATAGTTATGAATGTATGCATTCTGTAGATACAATTTATCTCAAAATTAATGGTTTACTAGTTTTCTTCCATATATTTTTTGGTATTTCCTTTAAAATTAACTAAAATGAGAATATGTTGTATAATACACATGTGTATATATGTACATATGTGTGCATACACACACACACACACACACACACTCCGTAGGGAATGATTCACTCTATTGAAAAGCAATTCTAAGGCAAGGAGAACCAGTGTCTTGGTAATAACTTTCTTACCTAGAATACAAAAAAGGCCTTTCTGTTCTTTGCCAGACTGCAGCTCCTTCTGAATGCTGATTCACACATTCAATAAAAAACAGAATGCAAATCATGCTAGATCTAAAACTAACTACACAAGTTTTCATGCTCACTCAGCACCTCTTCTCATAGAGAAAGTTTTTTTTTTGCATAACATTAATTTGCTATTTCAGGTATTGGATTGTTTTCTCCTTGCAGTCATTGACTTTAATTAAGTTGATTGGCAGGTTGCACATGTAAGAAGCATTTCAAAAAGTATTTGAATTGAATTAGACTCTAACCCTATTCTGCAAACATTTATTCATTAAACATGATAAAGTGACCGATATTTTTTGCCCCAATTCTTAGGGTAATAATTTTATTAATTAATTTAAACAATGTACTTTGATTCCACTTCTGACTCCAGCGCTAATGATGTTGAATTCACATAGGTTTGATTCCTACAAGGTTGTGGTGTTCTCAGAATGGAGCCTGCTTCAGTCTCAGGAGGCCCTCATGCTGTTCTGTGATACTTTGCATAGTCTTAGTCTCAAAGACCCTTATTAAATCTCTGTAACTTTTCCTATTCCTCCTACCATTCATCATCTAGAAATGTCAGAAAACAGAATGGACATTTCAGCTGGTTTTTAATGACTTTACCAAACAGGAAGAGTTCTTTACAGCATAGAGAATAGACTTGTTCCCTCAATGTATAAGCAATATTCACTTCCTTTTCTGTCATTTTGTATTGAATCTATTTGCCTCTGCATTAAGGTCCAGGCACACATGCACATTGATATTTCCAACCAAGGCCTGAATTAACATTTATACATGTATGTGGTTTTACTGACCACTCCAACTTGAAATTTTTTTCTTCTCATTCCCTACTTCAATAAATCATTCTTTTTTTCCCTCACAGAAAATCTTCCCTGCTCATTCTATCTTTGGAAGGTTTGTTTTTTGAAGCTGCAAAATCACTTTTATGTATACCTTAGGACCACAGTGGAAAGTGGCCCTTCCCTGTCATCCACAATTGATGTCTGTTTAGTGAACAGCTATGAGTTCCATTTCAATATTTTCAGAAGGAAAATATGGTTAATACCTTAAAAATGCATATATACTCAGAAGGGTCTTCATTAGTTCATAAATTACATGTGTTTTATTCTAAGTCCTTACAGAATGGACAAGTTATCCTCGTGTTCACTCTATAGCAAGCATATTAGTCTCCCCTGAACTACCAAAGCACTCTTCTGTATACATTGTCATTCTGCTTGGAAAAAATACTTTCTGCTGTCCTTGATTATAAGTGAGGGATGCTGAGAATGGCAAGTTTCTATGGAAATATAGTTAAAGCATATGTAAGGGCAGACGAACCTGGGAAAGAAGAATCCTATTGTCCATGGGAGGCTAATGGGGCTTTGGATAGTAGAGTTGGGTCTAAGTTGGGCAGCAGGCACTCAGACAATGTGTTTCATACTTTATGTATATTGCAACTGCCTACAGAGAATAACTGAGCCTTCAGTTGCATTTTTAATAATACGATACATATTTTTGGTAATATATTTAATTTTTTACTAAACAAATTAAAATCAATGGTTGCCTGCAGAAAACAAAACATAGCATCAACAAGACTTGAATTCTATCCTTTTTTGGTGTCTGCCTCCTCAGAGCTCTCAAGCCTACTGTTTTCCCTATGGTCTTCAGTTCTGGGAATGTAGCTCACCATCTAGGTATTGCCTCCTCTGGAACTACTGGTTTCATCAAGCTAGCTCCTGTCTGTTCATGGGAACCTTTACTACTTTAGAAATGACAATTCCAAGCATGATCTCAAGGTCCTTTAGGTATGGTTGTAAAGTTGTTCTGTTTTTTTTTTTTCTAGAAAAGCCTAAACATTGGAAGTAATGAACCTTGGAACATCCTCCTGGTATAGGACATGATAGTCTTCACATAATCTGAATATAGCCTTGGTACGTATCAGATTTTTCAAAAAGAAAGTTTTAACAACTAATATTTAAATTATACATTTTTCTTATACATTTTAAGTGACTAATCTTAATATTTATAATTTTTAATACAAAGTGAATTAGTTGTTAGTTTGTAATGACTTGTTTCTTCTTAGTCTACCATAACCCACCTGGTGATTGAGTACTGAGTTCCAATTTCCAAAGAAATACATAGGCTTATTCTTATATTCTTGTCTAAAGCACTTAAAATAATATAGATGCTTTTTAATGTCATATGTACAACCCAGTAAATATTAATGGCAGGGCAGAACATTAGCAAAATTCTTGTTAATGACAGATTTGAAATGTTAGTTTGTATTGTTCAAAGTTCACAAATCATCTCTGAATGGTTTATCATTATACCCATGGATCAATGCAGGTTTCAATCCTCAGCTTAGAAACAGTAGATGATGACTAACCCAGAGATTTACCACTGGCCAGTGTGCAGAGAATAAGAGACTCCAGAATGTTCAGTACTAAAGAGAACATATAGACCACACCTCTCCTTTAAAGGCTCTGTGATCATTGTGTAAAAGGGGGCGCCAAAATTGTAAGACCTAGCATTGTGTGTGGTTACAAGGAAATATTGGCTTCTAAGTTCAGTAGGGCAGCTGCACAAGTTAACTCAGGGATTCCTAGCAGCATGAAGAAAGACAGTCTAGATCTGAGCAGGGAGAAGGGAGTTGAACACATAGTCCCTACACTAGAAATGGGACTATCTACAACTCTTAGCTACTGGGAAAGGGAGAAACAGTTTTCTCTAAGAGTAAAACAATCACTCTACACTGGAAGGCTACACATCTAAAAATATTTAGGTAGCAAAAATTGGTCCTGAAGGATTAAAAAATGGACAGTGAAGAGGTGATCTGGAAAGACAAAGGGGAAAGATTGAATATAATCAAAATACATATGGAGCTTTCAAAGAATAAATGAAAGTGTAAAAAACTTTCAGAGATAACCTAATGGACTCAGTGTTTTCCCAAGAGATATTGTGGGTTTAAGTTATGTATTCCCAAGTTATAATAACTACATATTTTCCATGCAATAGGCAATTGACATGCATAATCATTAAGGTTTTATTCAAATAAACAACAAATAAAATAATAAACAAATAATAAATAATAATAATAAACAAATTAAATGACTTTTGTACCCTCTAGTCCTGGTCTAGGATTACACAAGTTGTCATGAGGAAATCAGGAGATCCAGCCTTGCCTGACTTCACATACTAATACCTGCTAAAGTTATTGTTGCATAAAATACATTCACATAGAATCAAAGTGGCACTTTAGAAAAGTTATTCAGTACTTTATTTGTGTTAATAAATTTGGATTTCCATATGTTACAAATTAACTGGCCTAAGTAAAAATGTCCCTTACATTTTAAAAAAATTATAAAATCATAATGTTGCATTATGGGTAGAATTCTTATTTTATAATTTAGTAACTACTGAAAACATATGTATTTTTTGATGTGTATACACATTTTATCACACACACCAGTACATACAATGTATCCAAAGATCTTACAAAAACTGATATTAATCTCACATGGCTAATTGTTAGATTATCTTACAGCTTTAAAATCATTATGACTCCATCCAACTTAAGGAGTTATAAAGAGAAACAGAGCTAAAGTATCATACAATGACAAAGAAAAGATGAGCCTTACATAAATTTCTAAATGTGACGATTAACCAAAAATATATAAAAGGTCTGAATCCATACTTTTATATCAAAATAAGAAAAATGATACAATCCCCCAGTCTGCTCATCATCAAAAAGATTTGACATTGGTGGGTTCATTGCCTCAGCTGCTCTCTATGCCTGGGACACTTCGCCTGTCAGCAATGGCCACCCAGTCCACTCCTTGTTAGAATTTCTCAGACAATTTCAACTGTACTTGGGAGATCTGCTCTGCTCTGTTCTATTCTAGAGCTGAAAAACCAGAAACCAAGCCAAACCAACAAAACAACAACAACAATAAAACAAATCCTCTTTGCTCTTTGCTTATGTGAATCTGCAGATATCTTTAATTTGCAAAAAGAATAGTTAAGAATTCCCTGCAATCCACTACTAGTGACATTGAAATTTGTATATACTTGACCTTTAAAGCTCAGGTATCCACTTGCTGGATATGTGTTTTCTGTGGTATATTAAACAAATAACTGAAAATTCCAGACCTTCGGATGGTGCAGAGATGTGGAATTGCAGAGGAAATAATGAACTTACTGCGGTTTGATTCCTCCTTTTTAAACATAATGATATCCTGGGGACAATAACAGGGAAAGTAGGTTCTCATCACAGAAGATGAGCAGCAGTGTGAATCCAGCAGGAAAGAAGCTAATTAGACAAATCTTCTTGACTGCTGTGTAAAGCTAGAGAAGCTCTGGTTCTTGCTAGGAATTTCTGTGTAGTCATAATTGTAAAGAAAATAATCTTACGTCTCTCCGGTTACCCATGATGATTTTGCCCTTGTCAGCATGGTACTGTCTTAACTATGTGGCATGTGTTCATAAAATGAATTGGTTGATATTATACTGCATTGTGTATGTAAGAAAAAGAGTTTGGAACAGCATCACAGTTAAGTTCAATTAAACCAAAATGTCACAGAAGGAATGGATGTGATTTCTGCTCTGCATGATGCCACCTCAAGACTTGGAGTTTGGCTATCCACTCCAGCATCCCACCTTCATCCTGCCTTCCCTCTCACACCTGGGCTCCTCAGTGGTTATTACACATCTGTGTTACAAGTTTTAACTGTGGCTTCCCAGTAACTGCCCTTGGTACATATTCCAAAGGAGACCATGGTTTATCTCCTTGTATCCATTTGCTTCTTTCACCAATTCCCATAGTTTGCTCTTTTGGGTTCCTCTTTCCTCTCCCCTTGCCTCCCCTTCCCTTTCCTCCTGTCCTCTCTTCTCCTTTTTTACCACCACCCCCTTTACATTACATAACATTTTCCGTCCTTAATTATCTCTAAATGTCTTCAATGAATGAGCTCCTCTTTGAGAATTATCCCCAAGTGGAACACGATTAATTAGCTCTTTAAATTTGCTAAACAACACTGAATGTTACTAACAGGGAATGCGCTAGTTATTAAGTGAACAGGGTCACAGTGGTCAAGCAACATGCCCAAAATAAAAACTGGTGAAAAGATAAAACGAGGCTCAGATTCAGATATTTTGATCGAAAATATAATTCTGTTCTGTTTTGTTGGAAACCAAAAGACAACAGCTCAGAGAAATGGAGACAGGAACGGATTGCAAACAAAGCAATATGAAGCTTCTGAGTACATTGCATCTACATGAAAGCAATTAGCTATGAAGGAGTTTTCTCCAGACACATTTTCTCCAATGACAGGTAGCAGTTTGTAATGAATGCTTACACCACTTTTTGTTTCTTTTCTATATTGATATTTTCTGTAGTTCAGTTTCTCTTGATTTCTTTAAATATTGTATTAATCTTCCAGTAATTTTTTTTGAGTTGGCATCAAAATGTGACTAATCGGCAAAAAGGAAACCTGCCTATGATACTTGTAACTGGAGATAAAAGAAATATGTAACCTAACCTCAATTTATAATTTTAGTTCCTTTGAATAGACTTCCTATACTCAAAGGATAAGCAGGCTGAGAAAGAAATAAGAGAAATGATACCCTTCACGATAGCCACAAACAATATAAAGTATCTTGGTGTGACTCTAACCAAACAAGTGAAAGATCTGTATGACAAGAACTTCAAGTCTCTGAAGAAAGAAATTGAAGAAGACCTCAGAAGATGGAAAAATCTGCCATGCTCATGGACTGAGCATCTTGCCAAAAGCAATATACAGATTCAAGGCAATCCCCATCAAAATCCCAACTCAATTCATCATAGAGTTAGAAAGAGCAATTCAAAAATTCATCTGGAATAACAGAAAACCCAGGATAGCTAAAACTATTCTCAAGAGTAAAAGAACTTCTGGGGGAATGAGTATCCCGGACCTCAAGCTGTACTACAGAGCAATAGTGTTAAAAACTGCATGGTATTGGTACAGTGACAGACATGTAGATCAATGGAACAGAATTGAAGACCCAGAAATGAATCCACACTCCTATGGTCACTTCATCTTCGACAAAGGAGCTAAAACCATCCAGTGGAAAAAAGATAGCCTTTTCAACAAATGGTGCTGGTTCAACTGGAGGTCAACATGCAGAAGAATGCAAATTGATCCGTTCTTATCTCCTTGCACTAAGCTCAATTCCAAGTGGATCAAGGACCTTCACATAAAACCAGACACACTGAAACTAATAGAAAGGAAACTAGGGAAGAACCTTGAACATATGGGCACAGGGGAGAATTTCCTGAAGAGAACTCCAATAGCTTATGCTCTAAGATCAAGAATTGACAAATGGGACCTCATAAAATTACAAAGTTTCTGTAAGGCAAAGGACACTGTCAAAAGGACAAAGAGGCAACCAATAAACTGGGAAAAGATCTTTACCAACCCTACATCCAACAGTGGGCTAATATCCAATATATACAAAGAACTCAAGAAGTTAGACTCCAGAGAGCCAAATAACCCTATTAAAAAATGGGGTACAGAGCTAAACAAAGAGTTCTCACCTGAAGAATATCTAATGGCTGAGAAGCACCTAAAGAGATGTTCAACATCCTTAGTCATTAGGAAAATGCAAATTAAATCAACTCTGAGATTCCATCTCACACCAGTCAGAATGGCTAAGATCAAAAACACAGGAGACAGCAGTTGTTGGCGAGGATGTGGAGAAAGAGGAACACTCCTCCACTGCTGGTGGGATTGCAAGCTGGTACAACCACTCTGGAAAGCAGTCTTGTGGTTCCTCAGAAAACTGGGCATGACACTCCCAGATGATCCTGTTATACCACTCCTGGGCATATACCTAGAGACTTCCCCTGCATGCAATAAGGACACAACATGCTCCACTATGTTCATAGCAGCCTTATTTATAATAGCCAGAAGCTGGAAAGAACCCAGATGTCCCTCAACGGAGGAATGGATTCAGAAGATGTGGTATATTTACACAATGGAATACTACTCTGCAATTAAAAACAATGAATTCATGAAATTCCTAGGCAAATGGTCAGAACTTGAAAAATATCATCCTTAGTGAGGTAATCCAATTACAAAAGAACGCACATGGTATGCAGTCACTGATAAGGGGTTATTAACCCAGAATCTCGGAATACCCAAGACACAATTCACATATCAATAGATTTCCAAGAAGATGGAAGGAGAGACTCCTGGTCCTGGAAAGACTGGATGTAGGGGAATGACAGGACAGAGAAGTGAGAGGGGGTTGAATGGGGAACAGGGGAAGGGAAGGGGGCTTATGGGATTTTCGGGGAGGGAGGAAATGGGAAAGGGGAAATCATTTGGAATGTAAATTAAAAAAATGTAGAAAAGAAAAAAAAAGACTTGCTAATAAACATTTTCTACTCCTTAGATGCTAAGATTCTTTTTTTCCACTTGAAATTATATTACCTGAAAAATTTTCCCTGTGAACAGCTAAATTGTCCCTTTCTTTTTTGTGGTCATTTGAATAAGAATGATCCCGAGTCTCATACATTCAAACATATGATTCAAATTTGTGGTTCTGG
Source organism: Tokudaia tokunoshimensis (assembly GCA_036184795.1). Lineage (NCBI taxonomy): Eukaryota > Metazoa > Chordata > Mammalia > Rodentia > Muridae > Tokudaia > Tokudaia tokunoshimensis. Next base: position 34,395,672 of record BTHU01000003.1, read on the forward strand.
CGTTGGGGGAGAAAGTCCAGGGTGGGTTAGATCTCAGTTGGTGTTTCTGTAGGGGTGCAGTTTGTATATTAAGGCTTTATTATAAAAAGTATGTCACTGGGAACTGGCTTTGAAATTCAAACCCATGAACAGTTTCCAATTCACTCTGCTTCATGTTTTAGGTTCAAGTCTTTCTACCTAACTGCCCATGCTTTCAGCCCACCACAGACTCCTATCCCTTTAACTCTGTAAGCCAAATAAACTCTCTCTTTCTCCCTCTCTCCCTCCCTCCCCTTCATCCTTCCCTCCCTCCCTTCCTTCACCTCTCTCTTGTTCCTTTGGTCACAGTGTTTTATCATAATAGCATAAAAATAGCTAATACATTTTAAAGATATAGAGTCTTTATTAACTTGTTGAGAATTTCATGTATTATCTCCCTTTGTCTTTAAAGGTTACATTCTCAAACTTCCTAGCTACCTTTTCCAAATTTTCCTCTTTCTAAGTTTTAAAATTTGTAACTACTGAACATATTACATGTTTTATTTATTTCTTTTCTTTTTTACTAATTCATTAATTTATTCACTTTACATCCCAGTATCAGACTCCTCTCCTTCCAGTACCTCCTCACAGAGATCCTTCTCCCATTCCTCCCTCCCCTTCTCCTCTGAGAAAAGAGAGCACTCCATCACCTGGGTTGGGTCCCCCTCCTCCACATCAAGTCATAGCAGGACTAGGTGCATTTTCTCTCACTGAAGACTGCCCAGGTAGGGCAATGGGAACCATAGGCAGGCAACAGAGTCAGGGACAATCCATGATTCAGTTGTTGGGGGACATGCATGAAGGTCAAACTGCACTTCTACATATGTGCAGGGGACCGAGGTCCAGCCCATGCTTGTTCTTTGGTGGTGGTTCGGTCTCTGGGAGACCCTAAGGGTCTGGGTTAGACTCTGTTGGTCTTTCTGTAGAGTCCCTGTCCTCTTCCAGTCCCTCAGTTTTTTCCCTAACTCTTCCAAAAGACTTCTGGAACTCCATCTAATGTTTGATGGTGGGTATCTGTATCTGTTTCCTTTCGCTGCTGGGTGGAACATCTGCTCCTGTTATCAGGATTATCGTTAATAGTGTCAAGACCATTAGGTAGGTCTCGATTTTGGGCCATTCATTGGTTGGCCATTCCCTTTCTCTCTGCTCTCATTGTTTCTGCACATCTTGTAGGCAGGATACATTTCGGGTCTAAGGTTTTTTGGGTGGTTTACTGTCCTTATCCCTTCTCTGGGAGTACTGTTTGGCTACTGGAAGTGGCCAATTCAAGATCCATATTCCCCAATGCTAGGAGAAGTGACTAGAGTCACTTCCATAATATCTTGGTGTCTACCCAATCTCTGTCGCAGCTCTCTGGCAAGTCCTAGAGATGCCCCCTACACCTACAATTTCAGTTTTATTCTCCCCTCTACTCCTGATACTTGATCACCCTCAGTGGTACTTGATCACCCTCAACGCTGTCCTCGCCCTCCTTGCCTTGCTCCCCTCCCCTCTCCCAACCAGTTGTCTCCTTCCATTCACTTTTGATTATTTTATTTCCCCTTCTGAGAATTCAACCATCCTCCCTCGGACTCTCCTTATTTTATCCTCTTTGGGTCTGTGGACTGTAGCATGGGTATGCTGTACTTTATGAGTAATATCCACTTATAAGTGAGTACATACCACGCATATTCTTTTAGGTCTTGGTTACTTCTCTCAGGATAATATTTTCTTGTTCTATCCATATTTGTTTCCCTAGTTCTGGTTCCTCTTGTGTGTTGAAGAGCCTTTAAGGGTAGATTTTGTGCTGTCTGATTTCTCCTCTATCCATAGCATGAAAAGTTTGGATCTTCATGCATCTTCATGGTGTATCATTTCATCCCTTGTGTACAATGAAATAGCACAGAAAGAAAATAAACATCCTTTTGCAATTGGATGAAAGAAATTAAATTATTTTTGTCAAAAAGAATAAATAAGTCTTTGGAAGAAGAAACCTCTACATTCATTTAGATACATTGTCAAATCGTTTTTTTCCACACTAAAATCAATCCCTTTGCTGACAATTTTTACTCTGTGAGTCCTGATTAATCATCACATCATCTCAAAATGTTTAGTACCTGAGGTTTTAAATGTCTGGTTTTGTCAGGAAATAAATGCTTTTCTCAGTGCTGCCAAATTCCAGAAAATATAAAGAAAACATTATTTTCTGTTTCTTTTGATATAAAATAAAATTGCCACAGAGAGTGTGGGTTGTCTTTGGAATTCATTATCGAGAGATAGAGAGATTCAAATGTCAGGAAGTTACACCGTTCCTTTTTATTCTTTTCAGCACAGAACTAGGGAAGCAGCCCAGCTGATGACTTTTAATGCTTTTCCTTTTCCTTTTCCATTGTTTCACATTTTCACATTGATCTTCAGAAAAATCTCAAAACTTACTCTGTAAACATAAGAATTTCAAAGTAAGGAGACTGTCAGAATTGAGTTATTCATCTGTAACTAAATCAAAATTATACAGAGCTTGACCTCTGGAAAGGCACAAAGGATTTCATATATTCAGCAATTATGATCCATGTAAGTTTGCACCTCACATGGTACAGTGAGAAGTATCACAAGCTTTGAAGCCAGACTCAGATTTCAGCCTCAATTCAGAGTAAGTCAGTAATACTACTACAGAAAGATATTTGCTTGAATTTAAGATGATTAACTTTGCAGTTTCATGCATATTTATGGGAATCATATTCACCCTCTTGTGCTCTGTTATCTCCCTCCCACTCCTGCTGACTGCTTCTCCTTTCCAATTAGTCTCCCTCCTATTTTCACTTTTTTTTGACTCACTGACTTTAATTAGGGTTGATTAAAAGAGCATGAGTAGGAGTTATTAAACATCTTACCAGTGGCTACAACACTAAAGAAAATGATACCTGAACCCCAACACAGCTATTAACTACAATAGCTCCTTGAAGCAAGGTGGAGCCTTATGAGACCTTCTCAGACCCATTATGGAAATGTTGAAGGGTCCATTATAAATGTTGCAAGTACTCACATCTGCGGTGTATTCATGACTGCATCTATGTGACATGAAGAAGACAGTTTCCTAACACTTCTGTCTGTCTCTTGACTCTTGTATGCTTTCTGCCCATCAGTTTTGCCAGTATTCCCTGTGTTTTAGAAAGTGTGATAGAGATTATTCTGCACAGGATTGAGTATTCAACAGTCACTTCTTCTCAGAACTATAACAACTTAGAAGTCTCTATATTAGGTGGATGCTTGCAGCCAGCCATTGAATCGAGCACAGGGTCCCCAATGGAGGAGTTAGAGAAAGGACTTAAGGAGCTAAAGGGGTTTGCCACCCCATAGGAAGAACAATATCAACCAATCAGACCCCCCAGAGCTTCCAGGGACTAAACCACCAAACAAAGACTACACATGGAGAGACCCATGGCTCCAGCAGCATATGTAGTAGAGGATGGCCTTGTCGGGCATCAATGTGAGGGGAGGCCCTTGGTCCTGTTAAGGCTCAATGACCCAATGTAGGGGAATGCCAGGGCAGGGAGGCAGGAGTGGGTGGGTGGGTGCAGGAACACCCTCATAGAAGCAGCGGGAGAATGGATTGTATAGCGAGGTTTGAGGGGGGAAACTGGAAAAGGGGATAGCATTTGATATGTAAATAAAGAAAATATCCAATAAAAAGGAAAAAGCATCTCTTTATTAACTGATGGCCACTGAATCATGAAGCTTCTGACCAAGGGATAGTCAGTGAGTATCAGTAAAAAAAGCTTAGAAGACAGTTTAGCCTTATGTCCAGTTATTAAAGCAATAACTCTACTGCTAGGGTTTATAACTTCCTCAGCCATAGACTTTTGAAAAGGTTTATAGTATAAAGCATTCATTTCCTCCTATGGACAAGGCCTAAGATCAAATCAGAAAGTGCTTGGTTATCCCTATACTGGTCCTGCCACTATTGCACTAATGGACCTATCTTGTATGGCAGGTCATTATTGAGGCATGCAGGATCTAACGCAGAATAAGATTGTTGCTGATTTTCCTTCCCCTGCAGGCTGCGTGGACATTCTGGGACTGTGAACACTGGCCTTCAGGGAGAGAGTTTCCAGCTCAGGTCCAGATTGATTTTCCTGTATCTTGTGTTGTCTTCAGTAACAGGGTCTTACCATCTAATTCTGGTGGGAAACCAAAAGCAATGGCAATAACTTGTGTTATTTTGTCAGCCTTTGAGCTTCTTGGGATAACTCAAACAGAAGTATCCTGTATCTGGCCCTGGGGTTATCACTTAAACATCTATGACTTCTAGGAATTACATTGCTCACTTACAGGGTTATCTCCATCCAAACTTGTTTTTTGCTTTTAGTTATCTGTTTTAGATAGTTTATAAAGTAATAGTTTTTTCATAATCCTTAGTTTCAGTTAACCGTTTATTCAACTGCTCCTTTTCATATCCATATTCAAACCTTTCAAAGTCTAGCATTTCTTCTTTTCTTTTATATCATGTTTCATTATACCTTTCCAATGAATGCTTTACACATACACACATGCACAGGCACATACATACAAACGTGAATGCACACATGCACACACACACACACACACACACACACACACACACACACACAGAGCTTCTCTCTTGTTTTCTGCCTTTTACAGTTATTCACTCCAAAGAAACACAGAATCTCAAAGCTAAAGTCTGCATGAATGAGAACATCTAGCAGTTATCTTACTAAGCATAATATTCTTCAGCTCTATCTAATTTCCTGGAAATTTTATTCTTCTTTGTAGTGCTGAGTAAAATTTCTCTGTGTATATATATATCACATCTTTTATCCATTTATCACTTGGTGTCATCTAGTATGATTCCATTTCCTAAACATTGTGAATAGAGTAGAAATAAACATGGATGTATAGGTATTTCTGTTCTATGATATAAATTACCTTGGCTATATATCCAGGAGTGTTAATAGCTGGGTGAAATGACTACTCTGTTGTTCTTAGTTTTTTTTTTTTTAAATATCCACATTGGTTTATATAGGGGATGTACAAGTGCATTCCATCCAATAGAGAATAAGACTTTTCCCTACCTCTATTTAACCCTACTAACATTTTCATTTCTTTCATTTTTTCTCTTGATAATTGTCATCTGTCCTGAGTGGGATGATAATGGAGTCTCAATGTGTTTTTTAGGCATTTGTATTTCTTCATTTTAGAACTCTTTGTCCAGTCTATGGTACATTTCTTAAACTAGGCTGTTTGTTATTTTAATGTTTTATTTTTTTAGATCTGTGTACATTCTAGATATTAACCATCTGTTAGATATATAAGTGACAAAGATTTTCTCCCATAATGTAGCCTGCTTTCTCACTCAGCTGACACTTTCTTTTATATAAAACATTTTTTATTTCATGTGGTCCCATTTGTCCACTGTTGATCTTAACTTTTGAGTAGCCAGAGTCTTATTGAGAAAGTTGTTACCTATATCTATGTCCTATAGTGTAACTGAACTTTTTCTTTATAGAAGTTTGAGAATTTAGAAGCCTTTTCTCCACTGTATACTTTTGGCTCCTTTGCAAAACCTCAGGAGACTGTAGTTGTATGGGTTTATATCTCTGTTCACTATTCTATTCCATGAATCTATATACACCTTTTGCCAGTGACATGTTGTTTATATTATAATGGCTCTATAATATAGCATGAGATCATTATCATGATATCTTCAGCAATATTCTTTTTGATCAATATTTTTTTCACCATCAGGAATCTTTTGATCATACATTCATATGATTGTTTTTTTCTGTTAACAACAACACTAGAAAAATCAGGGATAGAAAATAGTATCTACATATTAAATGTTTTTACATTTTCACAATATTAATTTATCTAATTTCCACTCAGCTCCATTATTGTGGAATTGCTAATTTGGGGAAGAGTAATATTATGCTGAATTTTTATAATTCTTATGGCTCTACTTTGGGAATTTGGCATTTGTAGTCAGTTTACTCTTTTGTAGCCAAGTTACTACTTTCTCCTGGAATGAAGGTAGCTTAGTATCTATCTCAAGCTCAGGGTACAGAATATGATCTCCTACATCACTCTGAGAGTAACATACTACAGAAACACCAAAAGAGATGGATAGCTATTCTATGAAAATACAATGATAGCCAATTAAAATCAATTGTCCCTTCAACTCTAGTAGTAACTTGGGGAGAATAATGAAAACAGGACAGTATGGTACATTCTATTAAATTATGTTTAATGGTGCTAATGGAAATGGAATAGGCTGAATAAGACGGTTGTACTAGATCAACAAAGAAAAACTAAGACTGGAAAGTGAGTAGAAAAAGAAAGCCTGGAAATGTAAAAATAAAAATGCTGTCTAAACATTAGTAAAACACAAGAAATTATAATTAAACAAAAAATGTTATGGTTAGTGTTAATTGTCAAATTGATTAATGTAAAAATACTTGTGAGAAGTGGGTCTCTGGGCATGCTTGTGGAGGATAACCTTGATGATGTTAATTAATGTGAAAAAAAGCCTAGCTTAATTGTCAATGGCATTTCTTGGAGAGGGGTTATCAGTTGTTTAGAACTAAAATCAAAGCTTGTATTCATTTCTCTCTATAGATGTAATGTGGGCAGTTGAGTCAAGCTTCTACTGGCCCCATTTTCCTGCCATGATGAAATATACCTCTAACTGTGAGCTAAAATAAACCCTTCTATCTATGCCTTTTTGGTCATAAGATTCTGTCAGAAGAACAGGAGAAGAAAGTAAGAAATTTGTCCCGAGAAGTGGGACTGTTAGTTTGATAAGACTGACCATGTGATTGATTCTTAAGCCTTTGCAGGTAGTGCATGATGGCAAAGTGGAAGAGTTTGGAACTTTCACCTGAGTTATCATTGGTTGAGCTCCATGGACCATGATGATAGGAGCCTGAAAATCAAGAACGCTGAGACTAATGGGAAAAACAGAATCCCATTTAGAGGGAAAAATGATTCTCTCTGTGTCTGGGCTTGTGGCCGTTTGTGTGGTGTGTATCCTGAAGCCAATGTGAAGTTGAATTTAAACATAAATGCTAGGTCATGGACTTATTTCTCTAAATGACTGGATGCTACAACCTAGTAAAATCAAATCACTCCCTTGAAAGCTTCTATCTTGGACAGAGAGTTTAGAAACTTCTATGTTTAAGTTTTTAAAGCCTGTAACTTATGGTCACACCTGGTCCAAACTAAACAATGCGGTATAGATCTTCCCATCAGTACCCTACAAAGTCAGATATTTCTCTATCTCTTTTTTTTAATGACATTTCTCTGAGAAATCTTCTTTCTGGGCCTCCCTACATCATCCTGTCCACAGCAACTCTATGAAACCCATACTTTTAAAGTATCACTTTTAGTGAAGTTCTTCTCTAGGTTGTAAATGGTGGTCTTTCTTCTACTTTAAGCCCTGTTGTGCTCTTGCTAAAATATTGTGTGGTTCTCTTTCTAGTAATTTCCCACCTCAAGGCCATTTCTTCCTAATAAGACTTATTGCTGAAGGGCAATTATGTAACAGGTCCCTTCACAGCTCAACAATGTGCTACTCCTTTCTCTATCTCCAACATTTAACAATAACAGGCCATTTTATTTCAAGACTAGGTCATTGATGTTGGTATTGAGAAGATGGCTGTAAATCTTTAATTTTATTAATTAGTTATTTTATTTATTTACATCCCAATGTTGCCCCCTTCCCCGTACCCCCTCTCAAAGTTCTTACTCCCCTCTCCCTTCTCCTTCACTTCTGAGAAGGTACCACCCTCAGGTATCCCCTTAAGCTGGGGCATCAAGTCTCTTCAGGATTAGGCACATCCTCTCCCATAGCCCTCTGCTACAAATGAGTTGGGGGCCTTGGGCCAGTCTGTGTATGCTCTTTGGTTGGTGGCTTGGTCTCTGAGAGCTGGGTTCCAGGTTAATTGATACTATTGGTCTTCTCATAGGGATGCCATCTCCTTCAGTTCCTTCAGTCCTTCCCCTAACCCTTCCATGTGGGTCACCCACCTCTGTCCAAGACCTGTCTCTGAGTATCTGCATCTGCCTTGTCACCTGTTGGTAGAGCCTCTCAGAGGACAACCATGCTAGGCTCCTATCTGCAAGCACAACACAGCATTAGTAATAGTGTTAGAGATTGGTCCCATCCATAGGATGTATTCCAAATTAGTCCAGTCACTCTTCTGCCAATCCTTCAGTCTCTGCTCATTTTTGTCCTAACATTTCTTTTAGATAGGAACAATTTGGGCTTGAAAGTTTTGTAGGTGGGTGATGTCCCCATCCTTCACTGAGGAAAAGATCTTCACCAACCCAACATCTGATAGAGGACTAATGTCCAAAATGTATAAAAAATTCAAGAAGTTAGATTCAAAAAACCCAAATAACCCAACTAAATATGGAGTAAAGAATTAAACAGAATTCTCAACAGAGGAATCTCAAATGACTGAGAAGCACTTAAGAAATGTTCAACATCCTTACTCATCATGAAAATGCAAATCAAAACAACCCTAAGATTCCACTGTACACATATCAGAATGGCTAAGATCAAAAACTCTACTGATAGCAGATGCTGGTGAGGATGTAGAGAAAGGGGAACACTCCGTTGCTGGTAGAATTATGAACTTGCACAACCACTCTGGAAATCAATCTGGTGCTTCCTTAGAAAATTGGAAAGAGTTCTCCTTGAAGACTCATCTATACTGTTCCTGAGCGTATACCCAAAAGATGCTCCATAATATCCAAGGGCACATGCTCCAATATGTTTGAAGCAGCCTTATTCACAATAGTCAGCAACTGGAACAATCCAGATATCCTTCAATCAAAGAATGGATACAGAAAATGTGGTTCATTTACACAGGAATACTATTCAGCTATCAAAAACAAGGACATCATGAATTTCATAGGCAAATGGATGGAACTAGAAGATATCATCCTAAGTGAGGTAACCTAGACTCAAAAGGACATGCATGATATGTTCTCATTGATAAGTAGATACTAGCCAAAAATTATAAAATACCAATGATACAACCCAAAGACTGTAAAAAGTTAAACAAGAAGGAAGGACCAATGAGGATGCTCAAATCCCACTTACAATGGAAACAAAATAATCATAGGAGGCAGAGGGAGGGATAGAATTTGGGGGAAGTGGAGAAGGGGAGAGAAGCAAAAATAGGACAAAATCAGATATAGGGGAATAAAGAATGAGGTTCAGAGGTGTAGTTGCAATCTGTTCAGAGTTGGGAGAATCTCTAGAAAGTTCCAGAGACCTGGGATGAGGAAGGCTCCCAGGACTCAGTGTGAATGACCATAGTCAAAATGCCCAACAGTGGGGTTATGGAACCTGAAGAGACTACCTCTGGTAGCTGTAATTATTAAGGAGATCAGCCTTGCTGAAGAGAAACTTCCAGCTCTGCACTAGGATGGCATTCTAGGATGGCAGGAAAGTTGCCCCATGGGGATAACCTTCTGAAAGCAGAGGTCTGCAGTGTCATCTATATGAGGTGGTTATGGACACCTAAGAGATATATGTTGAGGTCATGGAGTCTTACTCCTTAATTACAGAGAGCAGATGAGGCAGGAGATGTGAGGCACAATGAGGGTCCTTGAAAATATGCCCCAAAAGACCATTGTGAGAGGGTTGGCAAGTGAAGTTTAAGTTGCAAGGGAGACCCCAGAATACTGGCATGGGCATCAGGGTAAGCCTTGAATGATTATGTCAGAGAATGATTACATTTACAGACAATGCTTTGAGGACCAGCACTCAACACTATCATTGACAATTCTTACATCTTTACAAGCCCCCATGCATGTAAGCTATCTTTGTAAACCCTTCCTTACGCTCTTAGCTGCATGTTCCTCTTTTTTATAACTTCTAATTTCTTCTCAAGTATCTGTGTCTCCTTTCAGTCATATAGGCAGATAGATTTACCCATATGCCATTGAGAATAAAATGTTTTATTTCTGACTGGACTTTAAGCCTTAATCATCTCATGGTATTGCCATGAGGACTAAGTTGTGAACCTCAGTTACCTTAGTTAAGGCAAAAAAAAAGTGCTATATTAATTCCCAAGGTCAGGACATTAATAACAGGTAATCAAGCATGGACTGTTTAATTAATACCAGCAGATGAATTGCATTAGGTTCTATTTTTCAGTGATTTCATGTAGAGATTTATATAAGCCACAGTATGTCGAGTTTTTATAACTATTTATTATATAATTTTTGTCCAGTGACTGGAAATTTTGTTGGTAAAGTGGCCAAAGAGAAGTTATCACTCATAAGATTGAACATGTACTAATTTGAACCATTAACTATTTGACAGTAAAATTCTTTCACGTTGAAGAAAAATATACAACATAGATTTTTAAGAAATGCAATGTTTTTATTCCTAGAAGCTAAGTGTAATTATGCTGTGTTTGAAGTTATGTAGCTACAGTATTTATTCTCAAGGACTCTGGCATAGTTAACTTGCAGACCCCACTTCATGGATGGTGGGAAGGAATAAAATCACAATTATCTCTTGTACTGTGTTTCCTTTTTCTATATCATTTTCATAAAAATATGCAGGAGAAGATTGCTCAGCAGTTAAAACCACTTGATTCTATTGCCAAGGGTTCCTAGCTCATGGCAACACATAACCATATATAGTTGTAATTCTGGCATTTCTGCATCCTCTGGCATTTCTAGTGCCTCCCTGGGCACTAAATACAAGTTACTTATATACAAACAGGAAAATACACATAACAGCGACAAAGATCACAGAATGAAGAAATGGCCAATCAATGACTAGCCAGATTTGAAATCCATTCTTGGGCAAAAAAAAAAAAAAAAAAAAAAAAACAAAAAAACAAAAAAACAAAAAACAAAAAAAACCCAAAACAAAACAAAACAAAAAAAAAAAACAATGCCTGACACTATTAACGAAATTCTGTTATGCTTATACACAAGATATTTATCATAACTGCCCTCTGAGAGACTCCACCAGAAGCTGACCAAGATAGATGCTGAGACTCACAGCTAAACATTAGGCTGACTTGGAAAGTTTTGTGCAAGAATTGGGGGAAGAACTGAGGAATCTGGAGGGAATAGGCACTCCACAAGAAAACAACCAGAGTTAACTAACCTGGACCACTAAAGGCTCCCATAGACTAAATCACCAACCAAAGAGAATACAAGGGCTGGACCTAGGTTCCCACACATACACACTTATGTAGCAGATATACAGCTTGGTCTTCTTGTGGGTCCTCCAACAACTAGACTGAGTGCTTACCGTGATTCTGTTGCATGCTTGTGGATGTGCTTCCCTAGCAGGGATGCCTTGTCTGGCCTCAGTGGGAGAGGATGTGCCTAGTTCTGCAGTGACTTGTGGTGCCAGGGTGGGTTGGTAGCCAGGGGGACCTCCCCATTCTCAGAGGTGAAGGGGAGGGGAGAATGGAGGTAGGTACCATGTGAGGGATGACTGGGAAGAGGGCAGGACTGTGATTGGGATGTAATAAATAGACTTTCAACCTAAAGTTATCAAATAAGTTAAGGAAGGACACTTCATACTCATCAAAGGAAAAATATACCAAGAAGAACTCTCAATCCTGAATATCTGTGCTCCAAATGCAAGGGCACCCATATTCATAAAAGAAACTTTACTAAAGTTCAAAGCACACATTGCACCTCATACGATAATAGTGGGAGACTTCAACTCACTCTCATCAATTGACAGATCATGGAAACAGAAACTAAACAGAGAAACAGTGAAAGTAACAGAAACTGTGAACCAAAGGGTTTTAACAGATATCTATACAACATTTTATCCTAAAACAAAAGAATATACCTTCTTCTTAGTACCTCATGGTACCTTCTCCAAAATTGACCATATAATCAGTCACAAAACAGGCCTCAACAGATACAATAATCCTATGTATCCTATCATATCATCACAGATTAAGGTTGATCTTCAATAACATCAAAAACAATAGAAAGCCCACATATACATGGAAGCTAAACAACACTCTACTCAATGATAACTTGGTCAAGGAAGAATTAAAGAAAGAAATTAAAGACTTTTTAAAATTTAGTGAAGGGACTGGAGAGATGGCTCAGTGGTTGAGAGCACTGACTGCTCTTTGGAAGCTGCTCTTTGTCCTGAGTTCAAATCCCAGCAACTACATGGTGGCTCACAACCATCAGTAATAAGATCTGACGCCCTCTTCTGGTGTGTCTGAAGACAGCTACAGTGTACTTACATGTAATAATAAATAAATCTTAAAAAAAAAAAGAAGAAAGTTAAAATTTAGTGAAAATGAAGCCACAGCATACCAAAACCCATGGAACACAATGAAAGCAGTCCTAAGAGGAAATCTCATAGCTCTGAGTTCCTCCAAAAGGAAACTGAAGAGAGTATACGCTAGCAGATTGACAGCACATCGAAAAGCTCTAGAACAAAAAGAAGCAAATATATCCAAAAGGAGTAGATGACAGGAAATCATCAAACTCAGGACTGAAATCAGGGCTGAATCAAGTAGAAACAAAAACAACTATACAAAGAATCAATAAGACGGATCTGGTTCTTTGAGAAAATCAACAAGGTAGGTAAACCCTCAGCCAGACTAACCAGGGGGCACAGAGACAGTATCCAAATTAACAACATCAGAAATGGAAAGGGAAACATAACAACAGAAACTGTAGAAATGCAAAAAATTATCAGATCCTACTACAAAAGCTTATACTCAACAAAACTGGAAAAACTGGACAAAATGGACAATTTTCTAGACACATACCAGGTGCCAATGTTATAAACAGGATCAGATAAACCATCTAAATAGTCCCATAAGACCTGAGGAAATAGAAGCAGTTATTAACAGTCTCACAAACAAAAATAGCCCAGGGTCAGATGGGTTTAGTGGGAAATTCTATCAGATCTTCAAAAAAGACCTAATATTGATACTCTCCAAAGTATTCCACAAAATAGTAACAGAAGGAACAGTACCCAATTTGTTATATGAAGCCACAATTACTGTGATACCCAAACCATACAAAGACCCTACAAAGAAGGAAAACTCAGAGACTCCAGAGAATCAAATAACCCTATTAAAAATGGGGTACAGAGCTAAACAAAGAATTTTCAACTGAAGAATATCAAATGGCTGAGAAGTACCTAAAGAGATGTTCAACATTCTTAGTTATGAGGGAAATGCAAATCAAAACAACCCTGAGATTCCACCTCACACCTGTCGGAATGGCTAAAATGAAAAACTCAGGTGACAGCAGATGCTGGAGAGGATGTGGAGAAAGAGGAACCCTTCTCCATTGCTGGTGGGATTTCAAACTGGTACAACCACTCTGGAAATCAGTTTAGCGATTCTTCAGAAAAGTAGACATAGACATAGCTGAATACCCAACTATACTACTCCTGGATATATACCCAGAGGATTCTCCAGCATGTAATAAGGACACATGCTCCACTATGTTCATATCAGTCTTATTTATAATAGCCAGAAGCTGGAAAGAACCCAGATGTCCTTCAGCAGAGGAATGGATACAGAAAATGTGGTATATTTACACAATGAAGTAATACTCAGCTATTAAAAACAATGACTTCATGAAATTCTTAGGCAAATGGGTGGAACTAGAAAATATCATCCTTAGTGAGGTTACCCAATCACAAAAGAACACACATGGTATGCACTCACTGATGAGTAAATATTAGCCCAAAAGCTCTGAATATTCAAGATACAGTTCACAGACCACATGAAGCTCAAGAAGAAGGAAGACCAAAGTGTGGGTCCTTCATTTCTTCTGAGAAGGGGAACAAAATACTCACATGAGCAAATACATAGATAAAGTATGGAGCAAAGACTGAAGGAAAGGCCATTCAGAGACTGTCCTATATGGGAATCCATCCCATATACAGTCACCAAACCCCAATATTATTTTAGATGCCAAGAAGTGCTTGATAAAGGAGCCGGATATGGCTGTCTGCTGAGAGGCCCTGCCAGAGCCTTACAAATACAGAGGAGGATCCTTGCAGCCAACCATTGGACTGGGCACGGGATACCCAATGGAGGAGTTAGAGAAAGGACTAAAAGAGCTAAAGAGGTTTGCAATCTCATAGGAAGAACAACATCAACCAGCCAGGCCCCCTAGAGCTCCCAGGGACCAAGCTGTCAACCAAGGGGTACACATGGCTCCAGCTGCATTTGTAGCAGAGGATGGCCTTGTCAGGTATAAATGAGAGGAGAGGTACTTGGTTCTATGAAGACTGGATAGATGCTCCAGCATAGGAGAATCGAGGGCGGGGGTGGGAGTGGGGTGGGTGGAGGAACACCTTCATAGAAGCAGGGAGAGGGAGGATGGGATGGGGGTTTTCTGGGAGAGGGGAAAAACCAGGAAAGGTGATAACGTTTGAGATGTAAATAAAGAATATAGCCAATAAGGAAAAAAAAAAGAATCAGGATTCTTGCAAACACATGGCAAGGAGCTAAGGGTATTATTTAGCAAACAGGGGGTCTCAGTCTGGCAGCTGGAAAGCCATTAAAATGTAAATACATACCTAATAAATTTGGGGGCCTACTTTTAAGATATCTTTCTAACTCAATAAATGGAGATTTCACTGGTTTTGTTCCAAATTTTAATGACCAATGAACTTATTGGGATGTATTATTAAATAAAGCATTTTGAGGACTTAATGCAACTTCAATAGTATAAAGATTTTATATATAATTCAGTCAGTGACACAGAAGATGAGATATTTTGGTATTTTGAATAATGTTAGTCTACTTAGTGATGAACACCATGGACGATTTGGTGATTACTGGCCAGATGAATTATGTTGCTATGAACACTTTAAAAAGTGTGTATCACTCAAGGGATTTCAGTATATGGAAAGATAATATAACAAGTTTTGTTTTCATAAGCACCAATGGAATCCCTGAAAATTGAGGACTGAAAATAGGCCTTCAGTTTTATATTGGACATTTCCTTTATATGCATTTTGAAAATAATATATAATACTTTTTATTATTATTATTATTATTATTATTATTATTATTATTATTATCAAAAAATAGGCTAGAAATAGTCTGGAGAGAGGACTCAGCAGTCAAGAGAATTTGCAGCTCTTGTAGAAGACCCAGGTTTAATTTCTAGCACCTGCATCGTGACTCACAAACATATGTAACTCCAGTTCCAGGGGATTCAATCAATGCCCTCTTTCAAGCTCCATGGGCACCAGTCATGTATGTGGTACACAGATGTACACAAAGGTAAAACATTCATATATATATGAAATAAAGTTAAATAAAAATTTAAACATTAAAAAATAATAATAATTTTAAAAAGCATTCGGTACTCTTTCAGTTCCCAGAATCTTCACGATTGCTATCAGACATCTACAATTCCAGGGGATCCAATTCCCTCTTCGGGCCATCACAGGCAACACAGTCATGTGGCAAAACATTCATACACATAAACTAAAATGAAAGTACACAAATCTTTTAAAAATGAGATCCATATGGAAAAACAGTGGCTTTATTGGTCTGACATATAGTTGCATCTCAACTTTGGTTTCATTTTTGATTTTACTAAGACAGAGTGAAACAGAGCCTACACAGCACTTGTTAATAATCTAGTTAGGATTTAGGATACACATATTCTGGCATCTCTCTTTTTTTTTTCTTTTTTGGAGAAATAACAACATTAGTTAAAAAACAGAGTTTTTTTCATATTTCAGACTTTATTTTAAATGAATATGTTTCAATTTTCAAAATAAAAATGATTTCATAAATAAAGTTAATATTCGGTTTATATATAGAAATTTTTTATGTTTATACTCTTTTTTTGAGTATTTATATTAATTTTCTTAGAGAGAAGTTCTTTTTTCCCTTTGATTTCTTTTCTTCTTTCTTTTATTTTAATTACTTTTACTTTTTTAAAGCCCAGTCAATTCCCCACCCCCCACCCCGGTCTACCCTCCAACAGTTTCCTCTTCCCATTCCTCTGTTCCCCTGTTCCCAAGAGGATGACCCCCCACTCCACAACCCCTCACCCTACCTCACCCCCTCTAGGCATCCTCAATTTCTGGAGCCTCAAGTCTCTCAATGGTTAGGTGCATCTTCTCTCACTGAGGCCAGACCAGGGTTTTGAGAACAGCATTCAATCCCACCCTTATCTCAGCAGGAAGCACGTCAGTCTCATAAAAATAGTGTATGTGTTTTCCTTCTTTTATTTGAAAATTCTCTCTTTAAAGCAATTTAATTTTATAGGCCTTCTGGGTTGTATTGTGTCTCCAACTACACTTATTTTTACAGTCAATTCTTTAGATTTCTTACATATATTTAACTAAGCTGATTAAGATCTTTTCTTCACAAACATATGCATATGAGCAGTCTAGCATTGGCTAATTCTGTTATACCCAATCTTTTGAGTAACCTATCTTTCAAAACATAAAGTGTTGCCTGGGAATTGAATCACTGTACAGTTTTTATTACTGACAATGGATCATGATTCTATATTTAATAAAAGGCCTGTTGTTGTGCTCAGCCTGATGTATAGCCCAATATATCTTTCTACCATCTATAGCAAAAGACCAGCTGCATAATGTATTATTGTGGGATCCTAGGGAAAATGCCCATGAATGTGCTTCCACAAATCATGAGTCTAAAGTTATTATCTCTCACTTTCTGTGCCATGTTGTCAATCTCATCTGCACCATAGAACAGTTATTGTGTCATTTCTCTGAGGAAAGGCAATTGATAACCCTACTGGCAGCTTCATGGTAGGGAAGCAGCTATTTAATTTTCAGACTTTAAATTCATATCTTTGGAGAGCAGGGGACAGGAATGTTTTTGCCAAGATAAGTGAGTTTTAAAAATAAAGAAATTGAGGCAGAATATTTGGGGTCTTTAAATATATTTTATGTGTTTTGTTTATGAAAAACCTTCTAATTTCCCCTTCCTATCCATAATGTATGTATGTATGTATGTATGTATGCCTGCATGTATGTATGTATATATTTATGTGTATATATATAATGTATATGTATGTATATTCATAAAAATAATTTACATTTGAAATTCTTCATATTCACTCATGCATTTCACTCTTTCTCTTACTCTATAAGAAATGACTCAACTGAATTGGAATTGAAATACATCTGCTCATAAGTTGACCTCACTTTCCTGAACCACTTAATCTCAAATAATGTACATTTTTAGAAAATTACATTTTTATGAGATGACCTTTGTATCTGTGCTGTCATTCATATCCATTTAAAACATACTCATTCCTTTGTATTCAATAGTTATTGAATGCCAGAACACTGCATGAAGATTATTTGTAAGAGGGTGATGTCA
Source organism: Tokudaia tokunoshimensis (assembly GCA_036184795.1). Taxonomy (NCBI): domain Eukaryota; kingdom Metazoa; phylum Chordata; class Mammalia; order Rodentia; family Muridae; genus Tokudaia; species Tokudaia tokunoshimensis. The sequence goes on from BTHU01000003.1 coordinate 34,413,041, forward strand.
GTCAGTACTTCTTTTCTTTTCCACTTATATTAATGAGACATATAGCATATACTTGAAATATAATATATAGTATACATAGACTAGTAAGTGTATTTGACATGACCATCTAAGGGTACCTAGTACAAAGAAAGATATTATAATAAATTTCCTTTTCATAAACATCACTAGATTCCCTGAAAGAGATAGGGAAGGAGACAATAGGCTTAAAATAGATAGTCATCTCTGCTGAATGTCACAGATGATAAATGGTAGGTAGGTAGGTAGATATATATATATATATGGATGGATGGATGGATGGATGGATGGATAGATAGATAGATAGATAGATAGATAGATAGATAGATAGATAGATAGATAGATAGATAGATAGATAGAGGTGATAGATGACAGATATTAGGAAGACACAGAAAGAGAGATGATAGATAATTTTTATAGTGTTAGTATTTGAACCCAGAGAATTTCACATGGTAGGAATGTGCTTCACCACTCTCCTTTAATACATAAAGAGCCCATATGATGCCTTGCTTTGTGTTTTCTCTGAACCATACAGGGGACCCTAGGAAATTAGAGGACTATAAATTATACAAAGCTCAAATACTTATGGCTATTTTAATACAGCAGCATGTTATATGCATACTATGATATGTTATATGCATGTTATCATATGAACAATATGATACATTATGGTCATGCTATCATATGAATAACATAATATGACAGGAATAATTTTTTTCAAAGAAAACCTCCAAATTTCTCAATAGTGCTTAAAATGAAAAGGCTAATGAGACTTAGTGAAAAATATTCATATTCTCCTCTAAAGAGTGTCATAGCATAGTGTGTAGACATCAAAAATTGTGGAACTTCATGTGCTCATGGTGGAAGGGAAATCAGAACAGAACTGAGTACCAGGAGTAATAAAAAGAGCAGTGAGCTAGTGGTAGCATTAATGCAGAAGGCTTGATCTCCAAGGATGGCCATGGTCCAGGACTCCTTGCAGTAAAGGATTATAGTCATTAGTGTTTTAAAATTCCTGGTATCCACTAAGCTTCTCGTAGGCATTAGGTTTCTTTTTATTTAAACAACATCTAAGGTGCACAACTTTCTTATTTTACAAGTCCATAAATTGGTAATGTGACATAGTCTATATTCTCAGTCTTTAAAATGTCACTCCTGGCATACACTGTACATTAGCATATAGCTCCTGCCCCCCCTTTTTTTTAACCATCATGGTGACCTATTACTTTATCCTGACATTATAAGCTTTCTCAATACCACTTAGCAGAAACATTTTTATCTCTGATACTATTTCTAATGACAAAGCAATCCTGTTAAAAATGTGTATCTATCTTTGCCAAAGCTTACATGAGTTACTGTTTTCAAAAAAATATACACCTCATATATCTTCCTCATTTGACTTCTTGTGACTATGTAACACAAAGGCTTAATTACCACTGAATAGGCATATTGTGCTAAAGTCAATGCGAGGACATAAACTTGAGGATTACAAGCTTAAATATGATTATTCCTTTGTCACTCTAAAGATTTAAAAGTTAAACTATGTTTGCAACAATTATTACACAATGACTTAATGAGTACCTCTATCAAAAATGTCAGGTAAAATGCTGTGGATATTTTATGTTTATGTGAAAATGCCACTGAGATGTTGCCAATTGCAGTTAATAAATTAAATGAAGTGTAGTTTGCTTTGATCATTACAGAATTTCTAAATATTATTCACTCTGAATCCACGAACAGAGATGTTATACTTTTTATTTGAGTCAGCAATCTTTCTTCATGAGTGCTTCATGTTTTCAGTGTACTGATCTTTCACTGTGTAAGTTATATTCTGCAGTATTTTATACTTTTTTTTGATATATGGCAAATGCAATTTTTTTTCAGTTTTCTTTTCAAACAGTTTTGCTGTTAGTGTTAAGGCATGCCACTGATTTAGGGTATTGAGTTCAAGTCTTTTAACTTTACTGAAATTTTTATCAGTTATAACAGATCTAATTTTTTTAAATTATTTTATTTTACATTCCAACCATTGCCTCCCCACTTCCCAGGTCCTCCTTCCCCAGATCCTCATCCCACTTCTCCTTCCCCTTGTCTCCAAGAGAGGGTGCTTCCCCCAACCTTGTCTCTTCTTCCCTGTAGCCTCAAATCTCTAGAGAATTAAGCTTATCTTCTCCCACTGAGGCCAGACCAAGCAGTCCTCAGCTATATATTAGCTAGGGGTTGGGGAGGGCTTAGATGAGCCATGTATGCTGCCTGGTTGGTGGCTCAGTCTTAGAGAACTCCCTGGGGTCTGAGTTAGTTGAGACTACTGGTCTTCCTATGGGGTTGCCCTCCTCTTCAGCTTCTTTAATCCTTTCCCTAATTGTATGATAGGGTCCCCAATTTCAGTCCAATGGTAGAGTGTAAGTATGTGCATCTGTCTCAGTCAGCTGCTAGTAGAGTCTCTCGGAGGACAACCATGCTAGCTTCCTGTCTTCAGTCTCTTCTCTGTTTTTATCCCAGCAGTTCTTTAAGACAGGAAGAGTTCTAGGTCAGAAATTTTGACTGTATCTTAGTAACTCTGTCCCTCTGGAGGCCCTACTGGAGGTGGACTTCTGCTTTCTAATGTTGAGTGTTTTGGCTAAGGTCACCCCCAAGGAGTCCTGAGAGTCTCTCACCTCTGGGTCTCTAGTACTTTCTAGAGGGTCTCCCCATTCCCCACCCCGAGGCTGCATAATTCTACTTATTCTACTGGCTCTCTGGGCTTCTCTCTTGTCCCCTCCCCAATACCTGATCCTGTTCCTCCTTTCCCTTCCCCCTCCCCTCTACCACCTAGGTCCCTCCCTCTCTCTGCCTTTCCTGATTATTTTCTTCCCCCTTCAAGTGGAATTAAAACATCCTTTTTGGGGCCTTTCTTCTGGTTATACTTCTTACTGTCTGTGGATTATGTCTGAGGCACTCTAATTTTTGGCTAACATCCAATAATCAGTGAGTACATACCATGCCTGTCCTTTGGGTCTGAGTTACCTCACTCAGGATGATACCTTCTGGTTCCATCCATTTGCCTGCAAAATTCATGATGTGGTCTTTTAAAAGTATCTTTCTTCATTTTATTATGGGTAAGTGGCTCTGATCCTAATGGAAAATTTTTCATTAACTGTTCCTAGATACAGAAAAAATGATTAAAAGCTAAACCTATAGCACTTGGCCAATGTCTATTTTTGAAGAGCAATAGTTTTTAAGTCAGTGGTAGAATCAATATAGTTCATATTACCAAAAAATGATATTTTATATATAAATTGTATTTGTGTTACTAAAGTCATAAAAATAGTTTTATGTCTCCTAATTGTATATTTAGACTGACATTTTGAATAATTCATATTTTATTTTCTTGCCAAGATTCTGCATAATAATTTTAAGTATTGAAAATTAAATATTTTTAATGTAACATTTAATGATCTCCACACTAATGTTTCTTATGGATACTAGTTTGATATTATTGTTTTTAGGGGATTGTATGGAAGTAGAGATATAAATTATAAAATTCCATTTGTATTTGTTTTATTTTTATTTTTTGAAATACGTTTTCCCTTGTAGTCCTGGCAGCCCTCAAACTCTCTGTGCAGACCAGATTGGCCTTGAATTCACAGAGATCTACTCACTTCTGCCTCTTGAGGGTTGGGATTAAAAATGTGCACCATTTGCACTTTAAAGATGGGAATCCTTTATTTTTACGTATAGAACTTAATATTGTTGTGGGAAATATAAAAAAACGTGCCCGCCATCTCTGTGCAGGGCTGGACCACACTCCCATTCTCCTGCTGCTGCCATCAACTCTTTCTGGCTTGACCCTGCAGCAGTATGTGGCTCCCTTGTCTTGGGAGCCACTAGTACTTCCTCGGCCATAAACCCATGTAGTCGGAGATCCCACATTCCACTAGCTAAATGGAACCACCAACCTTGAGGATGCATATCACAGTACCCAGTAACCCAGTAAAATCAAGACTCTTAAAGCTTAATTGACCAATCAGATTTATGCATTAATAAAATCACAATTTATAAGATGCCAATACAATAATAATATCAGAACCAATTGATAATGATAAAAGCTTTATCCCACTATTTCTAACATTATGAAATCATAGCTACTTGTGGCTGTTAAACATTATGCAGGTTCATGTCCACAGACATCTTCCTTCTCCTCCCTCAGATGATCTTTCTCTCTCTCTCTCTCTCTCTCTCTCTCTCTCTCTCTCTCTCTCTCTCTCTCTCTTAGTTCTGCCTCCCTTTTCCCTGTCCAATCACAGACCTCCTCTGCACTAATGTAATTGGATAGGGAAAATAACATGATTTTTTACTAAACATCTTGACAGACATCTTCTGTTAGTCTAAAATGATTGCCATCTCCATATATCTTTATAAATGTAGTTTTACTAAAGAGTCTTACTAAGTCAGGGAGAACCCACCTTCCTCAATTTCCAACCACCAAGGATATTTACTTCCCACTGTCTATCAGTAAGTATCTAATCACATTTATTACCTTAGCTTTGCTTCAGTGAGAACCTTCTCAAGTTGTACTTTAGTTCTTAAGATTACTTTAGTCTTTGGGATCATTACCCTTGGTTGTCAAATTAATTAGATTGACAAACATCTAGGAGATTAGCTGCACACTTTATGTGAGTATGAGAACACTCCAAGAAGTAATTGACTGATGAGGGAAGTGCATACTGGATGTGAGTGGCAGGGTGGGTTGAATGCCTGAATTGAACAATGGGGAAGGAAGTCCAGTGGTACAGGCTTAGCTCCTTGTCTTCTGGTTGTTATTGGATTAATGGCTTTCCTTTGCCATGTATTGTTGCCATAACATTCTGCCTCACGCCAGGCCAAGAGAAAATGTATCAATTAATTATGTACTAAAACTATGAGTCAAAGTTTATCTCCTTCTGCAATGTTGTTTATGTCTGGTATTTTCCCACAGCGGTAAAAGTCTAATACAAAGAATAGGATTTTTAATGTGAAAAAACCTATTGAAAAAGTTCTGAACCCTTTAATACTTCAGTAAATTTAGAGATATGGACTTGAGAAACCCTAGTATGCTGTGAGCAGGGCAACAGATGATTTTCTGGTGAGATAAGATGCTTCTAGGAATGTAGACGGTGTAGAATATGCTAGAATGGTTTCACACGATAATGCAGTTTGAACTGAGAATTAGGCAAGATGTGTTCATGCCTGATCATGGCAGAGAGTGTGTCCATGATTTGTTCATATTCTGAGACATAGTAGAAGGCTGAACTTAAAGGTTTAGGACTAATGTGGAAAAAGAGATACTGGTGTATCACAGTATTCAAAATCTAGAATAGATATTGCCAAGAGATTTTAGACAGTTTTACAATTAGAATTGGGAACAAAAATGCAGAACAGAAAGATTTTCAAAACTTGCAACTTTTTGACAAAATGAACATGTTTATAGTTGTTATCAAGTCTCTAGTTCCCATTCACTCAAGGAGTGTCAGGAACGGGTCACTTCTTGTAGAGTAGGCCTTAAGTCAAATCAGATGTTAGGTGGCTACTCCCACACATTCTGTACCACGACTGCCTTAGCAAATTTTGTAGGGAGACATACTGTAGGTCAAAGGTTTTGTGCCTAGGTTGGTGTTCACATTTCTTTGTCAGTAGCCTGCATAGTAGCTTCACACATTAAAGAGACTAGAACATGGGGTGAAGACTCCATATAGGCACCAGCCTGACTCTTTTTTGCTCAATGAGTTGTGTGGGTGTCATCTTTGGTAATGGGGCCCCACTATTAGATTGCAGAGAGCAATCTTTGGTATTAGCAACAGCCTGGGTTGTTTGGGGATTTCCATGGGACCTTCCATGGCCAACAACTCAATTGAATGCAACCTAGTCCTGTCATTGGAAGCCTTGCCTGGCTACAAAAGATGACCAATTGAGACTCAGTATATAATCCCATTACATGGAGTCCTCATTAGGCAAGGACCTAAGATAAAACCAAAAGCAACTGGTCTGAAGAAAAAGTATCAATAAAATGACTCCAAATGATATTCTGCTTCACTCATAGATCAGTGTCTTATCTAGTTATGAGAAGAGAGGATTCCTCTGGAAGCAGATGAAAACAGATGCACTGATCCACAAACAGACATTATATTGAGAGACTAAAGAGGAGATCTCCATAAAATCCTTCCTCTCAGAGCTAAGGAATATTGCAGAAAAGAAGGTAGAAAAGACTCTAAGTGTCAGAGGGGATAGAGGACAACAAGATAGTAAGGGCTTCGGAAATAATTAAGTAAGGTACATATGAGCTCATAGAAACTGAAGCAATAAGCACAGGAACTATACAAGTTTGCACCAAGTCTTCTGAATATATGTTACAGCTACCAGCTTAGTATTTTTACAGGAATCCTGACTGAGAATGAGTGTCTCTAATGCTTATGCCTGCTCTTGAGATTCTTTTCCTCCATTGAGTTTGCTGTGCTCAACTCAATATGATAGCTTTTGTTTCACCTCATGATATTTCATTTTGTCTGTTTGGTTGTTGTCTCTTAGATTTGTTCTTAAAAAGGGGGTAGACCCGTAGGGGAGGAGAGTTGCAGGAGAGGAATAGGGTAGAGAAATAGAGGACTATAATCAGGATATATTATATGAGAAAAGAATCTATTTTCAATAAAAGGAAAACTGAAAAAGTTGTTATCAAAGAAAGGTAATTAATGAGAAGATTAAATAAGAAGCTAAGTACTCCACACAAAGACAATGAAATGGAGACCTGGAGGACACCTTAGCAATTGACCAGAACCCAGTTGTCACAGGATCAAGGGTAGGAAAATGTAAAGTCACTTGGAAAAACTTTGACCTGAACAGAGAGCCCTGATGCAATTCTTTACATGCATAAGGTCTCTTAGAGTAAGTTCTTTGCCCAGGCACTCAAGGCTATTAAAAATCTGATCCAAAGAGATATGTTACTCTTTGTAATTCAACAGATAATGTTATCCACATACTAGTTTTACAGAGATACTAGAGTTATGTGTATTGTGTGTGCATGTGTGTGTATGTATAATCTATCATCTAACTATCATCTATCCACCATCTGTGTATGTATGTATGAATGTATGTATGTATGTATGTATGTACATAGGTACGTACGTATGTATGTATGCATGTATCTGTCTGTCTGTCTGTCCGTCCGTCTGTCCGTCCACCCGCCGCCCGCCTGCCCGCCCGCCCATCCATCCATCCATCCATCCATCCATCCATCCATGCATCCATGCATCCATCTATTTATCTATCTATCTATCTATCTATCTATCTATCTATCTATCTATCTATCTATCTACCTATTTATCATCTATTATCTATTTACTTTACATAAAAGCTTCCATACCGATTACTAATGAAAATAGGTAGATGTGAGGATGATCTGACTGTGGAATTTGTTCTGATCACCAGTGTTGACTTGGTTGTTAAAACTAAGGGGCTATTCCCTTCCTCTTTTTGAATTCCATGTGCATCCCTCCCAAATCTACTCCCTTGATCAGAAAGAAATCTACTCCTTGAGTAGAGGAGGGCTGGTTTTCAACTGAAAATATACAAGATACTCATCTCCCTTGCTAGAATCTCTAAACAAGCTCCCCAGTGAAAATCCAAAAGGCTTGAAGTTCTTGCCATACAGATCTTTCACTTGCTTGGTTAGAGTCACACCAAGGTATGTAATATTATTTGTGACTATTGTGAAGGGAGTCTTTTACCTAATTTCTTTCTCAGCTAGTTTATCCTTTGAGTAGAGGAAAGCTACTGATTTGTTTGAGTTAATTTTATATCCAGCCACTTTGCTGAAGTTGTTTATCAGCTATGGGAGTTCTCTGGTGGAATTTTTTGGGTCAGTTAAATATACTATCATATCATCCGTAAATAGTGATAATTTGACTTCTTCCTTTCCAATTCGTATCTCTTTAATTGCTTTTTGTTGTCTGATAGCTCTAGCTAGAACTTCAAGTACTATATTGAATAGATAAGGAAAGAGTGGGCAGCTTTTTCTGGTCCCCGATTTTAGTGGGATTGCTTCAAGTTTCTCTCCATTTAGTTTGATGTTGGCTACTGGTTTGCTGTATATTTCTTTTACTATGTTTAGGTATGGGCCTTGAATTCCTGAACTTTCTAAGACTTTTAACAGGAAGGGATGCTGAATGTTGTTAAATGCTTTTTCAGCATCTAATGAAATGATCATGTGGTGTTTTTTCTTTGAGTTTGTTTATATAGTGTATTACATTGATAGATTTCCTTATATTGAACCATCCTTGCATTCCTGGGATGAAGACTACTTGATCGTGGTGAATGATCATTTTGATGTATTCTTGGATTCAGTTGGCAAGAATTTGAGTGTTTTTGCATCAATATTCATAAGGGAAACTGGTCTGAAGTTCTCTTTCTTTATTTGGTCTTTGTTTGGTTTAGGTATAAGCATAAGTGTGGCTTCATAGAATGAATTTGATAGTGTTCCTTGTGTTTCTATTTTGTGGAATAGTTTGAAGAGTATTGGTATTAAGTCTTCTTTGAAAATCTGATAGAATTCTCTACAAAACCCATCTGGTTCTGGGATTTTTTTTTTTTTTTTTGGTTGGGAGATTGTTAATGACTGTTTCTATTTCCTCAGGTCTTATGGAACTATTTGGATGGTTTATCTGATCCTGTTTTAACGTTGGCACCTGGTATGTGTCTAGGAAATTGTCCAATTTTGCTGAGTATAAGCTTTTGTAGTAGGATCTGATGATTTTTTGAATTTCCACAGTCTCTGTTGTTATGTCTCCCTTTTCATTTCTGATTTTACTAATTTGGATACTGTCTCTGTGCCCTCTGGTTAGTCTGGCTGAGGGTTTATCTATCTTGTTGATTTTCTCAAATAGCCTGCTCCTTGTTTTATTGATTCTTTGTATAGTTCTTTTTGTTTCTATTTGGTTGATTTTGGCCCTGAGTTTGATTATTTCCTGCCATCTACTTCTCTTGAGTGTATTTGCTTCTTTTCATTCTAGAGCTTTCAGGTGTGCTGTCAAGCTGCTAGTGTAAGCTCTCTTCATTTTCTTTTTGTAAGCACTTAAAACTATGAGTTTTTCCTCTTAGCACTGCTTTCATTGTGTCCCATAAGTTTTGATATGTTGTGTCTTCATTTTCATTAAATTCTAAAAAGTCTTTGATCTCTTTATTTCTTCCTTGACCAAGTTATCACTGAGTAGAGCATTGTTCAGCTTCCATGTGTATATGTGTTTTCTGTTGTTTTAGTTGGAACTTAAGACCAGCCTTAGACCATGGTGATCTGACAGGGTGCGTGGAATTATTTCAACATTCCTGTATCTGTTGAGGCCTGCTTGGTGACCAATTATATGGTCAATTTTTGAGAAGGTACCATGAGGTGCTAAGAAGAAGGTATATTTTTTTGCTTTAGCATGAAATGTTCTACAAATATCTGCTAGATCCATTTGGTTTATAACTTCTGTTAGTTTCACTGTGTCTCTGTTTAGTTTCTGTTTCCATGATTTATCCATTGCTGAGAGTGGGGTATTGAAGTCTCCCACTATTATTGTGTGGGGTGCAATGTGTGCTTTGAGCTTCAGTAAAGTTTCTTTTATGAATGTGGATGCCCTTGCATTTGGAGCATAGATGTTCAGAATTGAGAGTTCTTCTTGGTAGATTTTTCCTTTCACCATTATGAAGTGTTCTTCCTTATCTTTTTTGACAACTTTTGGTTGAAAGTTGATTTTATCAGATATAAAAATGGTCACTCCAGCTTGTTATTTTGAACCATTTGCTTGGAAAATTGTTTTCCAACCTTTGACTTTGAGGTAGTTTTTCCCAGCGTGGAGAACTCAAGGGGTGGGGGGAGGTTGGTGGGAGTGGGTTGGGTGGAAGGGCATCATCATGGAGGCAGGGGGAGGGAGGATAGGTTGGGAGTTTTCTGGGAGGGGGAAATCAGGAAAGGGAATAACATTTGAAATGTAAATGAAGAATACATATATATGTATATCCAAAAGGCTAGGAAACAGGATACTGAAATCCCTACAGGCAACTTGTGAGAGAGTAATTTTTGAAACAGTAAGTGATACCTAAGCTATAACAGAAACACAGAAATTTAGAGATGCTAATAGCACAGAATATCTGTTGAGGAAATATTCAGGTAGAGACCAAGGCTAATCCAAGAGAGAAGCAATGTGTGTTGTGACCAGCAAGGCCATAGAAATAGAGCTATCATGCCCTTTGGAGCTCATATCACTACCAATATCCCAGACATGGAAGGACAGAATTTAATGTTTTCCCATCTCTTAATATCATTTATTCCCAGTCCTGTCTATTTTGGAATGGGAATTTTAATCTATGCTTTTGTGTCTTATAAGTACAAATATTTTATTTTTCAGGAGTTTTCCCTGAATCCAGAGGAAATTTGGTGACTGACCTTTAAACAATGCTGGAACTATTGAGATAGAAAGAATTAGTATTCTTTGCTGTTATGTGGGGAAGTTAGGTAGAAATGTAACTATGTTGTATCTTTACTTGAGATTAAATGCAGTGTAAGGATTATGTGCTTAGTGTCAAGTGGGAGGCCTTGGGTTGATTAATCCTAACTGGAACATGATTAGATTCAGAAGCACCTGGGAAATTTATAAAAACGCAAATAGTGTTTAAAAGTAGGGTCAATGACTCTGAGTATTTGAAGCACAAATTACATAGGGAGCCTGGATGGAGTACAAACTGAAGAAAGAAGAATCCCAGTGTGGTCCTCTGTGCCTCCTCGTTGCCACACAAACAGGTCTCTTCTAAAACATCCCTCCACCCTAATGCTCTGCCTTGAGATAGGCCCTGAAACAACAGCCAGCTAGCCCCAGGGAAAAGCTTCTGTGACCCTGAGATGACATAAATCTTTCTTCTCTCAGGTTCTTTACATTAGATATCTTGTCACAATGATGGAGTGCTTGAGAAACACATCCTTTATGTCTCTGTAATTTTCCACCCACTGAGCTCTATCCTACTCACTGGCTGTAAATTTCTACATGGCATGCTGCTTTTTTGGTGTTGACCGCAATCTTCCTCTTACCATATTGTTTCCTGTTTGTGTTTGAGTATTAAATAAAATGTCATACTGTGTTTTAACAATTATTCATCAATTATTTTCATTCACAATAGAAAGAAATATTCCCTGATAGGAAAGTAAGATATGCAAGAGAAGATTATGATAGGATGGCTGATGGGGTTTTAGTGTCTCATAGTCAATAAAAATTAGAGAGTCCTATCTGTTTAAAATAGATAACTATAGGCAATGTCTGCCAAGATGTACATGAGATGAAGCAAAAGGATTTGCTAGTTTAGGGTCTTCAGAGTAGGAATTCAAAACTGCTGCCAAAATTTTTGTATCTCTTTTAAAAATAATGTTTTTTTGATTCTTTGTGAATTTCACATTGTTCCCAGCAATGCCACTCATCTCCCTGTCCCTTCATATCTGCCCTTGTCCCTTGCAACCTTCCCACCTCAAATAAAATAAGATAGGGTAAAAATAAATTTTGTCATAGAAACTGTAGTGTGTCACACAATATATGCTTTTGTTCACACAATATACCCTTCTGTCCACACATTTTTACTTACAAATGTTCATTGCAACTAGTCATCTGTCTGTTTCAAGGACACTGGCTTCAACTATGCCATCTACTCTGGATCCTCACAGGGAGTCCTGTCAGATATCCTGTTGTTCTGTGTCTTGGAGATCCTGCAGCTTTGGATCTGCAGGACCAGGTGCTCCAGCAGATCACAGATGAGATAGATGATGGAGATGATGGCCAACTCAAAGTCTTGGATGTGGGCCTGAGAGGTAACTAAGTTGGCCAGCCCACCAGCACTCCTGCACCTGCACCACAAGGGTGAACTCTCCAGAACTGCCCAGGCCAGTTCACCCAATGTCAAAGCTCTCCTGCTTTCCTGCTTTGGGGCTGGCTCACCCATACTTTCACCACCAGGGCCAGCTCTACTGTGCTACCCGAGCGAGGTTCAGTACCTACTCTTCTGAACGTTGCAGCCAGTGAAGGACTAGACAGCTACCCTACTCCCATCCCCACTCTGTCTTCTTTAGCTCTACTGTGCTGCTCAGGTGAGGCAATGCCTGTTCTTCCCTCTCCCCACCCCACCCTGAGAGTTATAGCCAGTGAGGGGTAGGGGAGTTTTGTATTTCTTAAATAAATAAACTCAAATAACAAGAAATGAATATCTGTTGATTTTGTTTATTTATGTTTTGAAAAATCTATACAAGTCAAACAAATGTGTATACTACAAATGAAGAAATATAATAAACTATAGTTTGAGGAGAAAGAAGTCAAAAGAAAAAGTTTAATCAACACTGATTAAGGAAATTGTATGTCCAGAATCTTTGTAAAGAAATTGTGTACTCACTGGCACAGTGTGCTAACATTAGAAAATAAATCTTCCCCCTTGTGCTTTCTGAGTGAGTCCTGGGATAACAAGTGTGCATGACATCACCCAGGTGAAAATTCTGCTTATTAAGTGATCACAGCAACAACCCTAGGTTAGGCGGTAAGGCACATAAGGTCTACCCCCTTAGGAGCAAGACAACGAACATGGATCTTTTGCTGGTGGAAGTCAGGTTGTTCATCAGCTGGCTTGAGAAGCAGATTATTTTTAATTGCTTGGGTGGGAGCAATGTACTCACCAAGCCCCTTAGAAGCAGGTAAGGTATCAGACCCAGCTACACAAATGCAATCACAAAAGAACTGCAGTATGGAACTCACTCAGCCCCAAACTGTTGGTTCTGAAAAAGGAGAAGAGGGACATCATAAGCAGCCATCAAAGAATTCTTATGTCATTCTGTGATCAGAAGCAATTGAATCCCTCAAAGCAATATCAAAAGGAAAGATGTGCACTCTTCTGAGAGCATCCAACTATCTGTGTCCTGCTGACACCTCTGTGAGGTGGCATCAGCTACAGAACTGGGAGATATTGTGAACTGTGTTAAATTGCTGAATTTGTGGCAATCTGTTTTAATGACAACAAAACACTAATGAAGTATGAAACTTGTTACATAACAACAGTTTACTGTTTGCAATATGTGGCATATAATGCATGCATATGAAGTATTTATGTATTCAGTGTTCTAATGTGAGATGTCTAAAAATATGTGAAGTTATATGTTTTCACCCAATACCCAGGAAAACCGAGCCTCTAAATGTCATAGAGTCACAGAAATGACACTGATGGCAGTGGCTAACAACCATTCACAAAACCAAAGTCAGTTCTCTGACTCAGGAGTACATTGGCCTCAGATTCTCTAGTCGGACTACTGGAATTTAGGGTGGGAATCTACAAAGGGGAGACAACGGTTTGAAACCAAGGTTTGATAAGGGAAGCATTTATGAGAAAAAGACAGGTTTTACAGACACTCAGATTTCATATATATTTCTGACCTCCGAGAGCTACTGAGATTTTTGAGAAATAGCACTAAAACAGCTTTCTCTCACACATGGACCTTGCCTCACCCTGGCATTGTGTCCCTTGTTGCCATACTTGTTTTGCTGTGTAGCTTGTTCTCTTTCATGCCATTGCCACACTCACCCAGTCGGACACAGGATGAGAGGACCGGGCTCTTTAGCATATTAGGGAATGGCTAGTACATACCTAAGGAGATATTAACTGAAAATTGTACACCATGATCTTGCTTTAGGTCCACTCTCTGTGCCTGCACTAACGCTGTCCCCCAAAACAATCAACAGCAGGAACCGCAGATACTAACTCTTGGACAGTGGACATTTGTTTTACCCAAACAACTAGGTTGCAGCAAGTGTAACATAAGCTATAGCTAAATATTGATGTGACCATATTAGTCACAGGCACATGACTGCTGCTACCACCTCCCCAATCCTGACATCTTTGTTTCCACAAAGATATAACACATAGAAGCATCCATTTCCCACAAACATCAAGAGCAGCAAAGGCATGTGCTGATTTTGGGCAGAGAAGCACAGTTCACCATTAATAGAAAAAGAACCTTTCAAGAGCTTAGGCTGGGTTTTACACTGGGAGTTTTACATTTATTATTTCTTTTTTATTTTTTATTTCTTGGTTTGCAGTGTCTACTTTATTTTCTTCTATTGTTTGCTTTTTGTTTTATTATTGTCGGCTCAAAGCAGGATACAAACTCTAAAGACCATTCTCACTTGAACTAGGAGCCTTCCTCAGGTCTCCCTATGAATACTTGCTCTCAAAAGAGACCAAATCCAATGTTCAATTACATTGAAAGACTTCTAATATTTTCCAATGATTTTAGAGTCCAGACCTTTCATTTAACTCTAAGTGCACTATATATATATATATATATATATATATATATATATATATATTGGTCACTGTGTAATCCCAAAGGTGACCTATGAAAAAGTTATACCCTAGAAGTTCTAAGGACTACTGCAATTTCAAGAAGAATGAATAAACACCTAGGCTGTCATTTCAGATCACATTATAAGGATTTTTCGGGTACAATTCTTTACGCTTAGAGAATTGTAGATAAGTGAGAAGTATAGATAATGAAATTAAAATAGTATTATTTTTACTATCTCATCCCTATATCCCAGCAAACTCATGCTTATATTTTTGTTTTCTTCATAGTAAAATATAATAGCATTTATATATCTACTAATGATACATCATTTGGTTTTGCTTATATTTTACCTTCATAAAAGTTATCTATGAATGCTTTGTGAATTATATTTTCAATTCAGTAGCATATTTCTAAGATCCATTCATCTTAATGCATGTAAGAGTTCATTACATTTTATCTTTGTAATAATTTAGCTTTGTTAGTATATCACAATTTATTACATAAGTACTTGTTACCTCAGTGTTGTTCTACAATAAGCAGTGATACCAACATTATTTAACATTACTTTTGTATTTGATATATACATGTCAGAAATTGCTCAAGGATGTATATAGAATCATTGTGATGCTTTAGAATACGTGAATGCCTACTTAAAAGTTAAATTGAATTTTCAGTTGATTTAATTTAATTCATATATCTGTTATTTCTGAGGCTAGTAGTTCATGCTTACTAATCCTTTGGTTTTTATGTGAACTGCCTCCTTTTATTTGTTTAAAATTGGATTTTTGAAACTTTTATTTCTATATTATCACTTATGAAACTGACTAATTGTACATATTTCAAATCCCTAGACCCAGCTTATAGCTCACAAATACTTTCTTTCCATTCAGTTTTTCCTTCCTTTAGCGCTCTCTCTCTCTCTCTCTCTCTCTCTCTCTCTCTCTTTCTTCATACCTCCCTTCCTTTCTTCTCTTCTTTCCATTGTTTGATAATTCCTTCCTTTGTGGATCAGAATCCATCAATTAATAGATGTTCTTGATTTTAAAATAAGCAAATGTGCAATATTTTAATGGAGAACACCTTTTCTGCTTTATTAAGAGGTTGGGTTCTAAGCATAATAAATAGAAAAGGAATTTTCTTTATATTTCTTTATTAATGTTTAAAGTTTTGCCTTTCACATTTAAGAGTTCATCTAATCTGAAGCTACCTTTTGTATTTGTTTTGAGTCAGATTCAATTTCTTTTTACATCTCTTCTAATTAATAAACTCTTTCTCTCTGCAATTTGTTGGATATTTCCTTTCCTTACTGTCTCTTTGAAAATTGATTTTTAAAATATTTTGATTAATTCTTAAAGAATTTCACATATTTTATTTTGATAATATGTATCCCTCTTACAACTCTCTCTGATTCCTCCTGTGTTCCAGGTCTACCTAACTTTGGGCCCTCATTTATTTGTTTATTTATTTTTTTAAAAAAGATTTATTTATTATATGTAAGTACACTGTAACTGTCTTCAGACACATCAGAAAAGGGCATCAAATCTTATTAAGGATGGTTGTGAGCCACCATGTGGTTGCTGGGATTTGAACTCAGGACCTTCGAAAGAGCAGTCGGTGCTCTTAACCACTGAGCCATCTCGCCAGCCCCCCTCATTTATTTTTCAAGCCCATTATGTTCAGTTCATGCTGTTGCCTATATACTCTTGGTTATGTGACTATCTAGTAGAGCTTCTTAGACTTGCCTGAGACCATGCCATCAATGTAAACAAACTCTCCCTCTCTCAGAAACTATCATTTACCAATAACTCCCTATATTTCTGACCCCTATTTCACAAAGCCAATAGAGTAAGGATAGGTTAAAGATGTCCCATTTAGATCTGAATCTCTCACTTCTACACTTTAGCAAGTTGTGGGTTTCAGGGTTAGTTATTTACTACAAAAAGATGTTTCTCTGATGAAATTGGAGAGCGGTAGTTATCTCTGAGTATAAAAAGAGGTCAGTTTAGTACTATGTCTATTTAGCATAATAATATAGGTTCTTCCCTAGAACATAGGACCTGGCTAGCCAAAGCTACATGCACTCATAATGATAGAAGATATGGGTCCATCTTGTGGAATAGGCCTTAAATATAATCAAAAAGTGGTTGACTACTTCTATTACATCCAAGCCACTTTTGTACCAGTAGGCATATCTTGCCAATTAGATCAGTATTATAATTGGCAAGATCGTAAGATAGAAAAGATTGATGATAACCTTTCTTCTCTTATGGCATGTGTAGCTCCTTCCAGAACTTCAAAAACTAGTCAGTAGAGATGAAGCTTGACCAATGGAATAGAATTTTAAGACTCATATATAAAACTACATTCTTATAAGCACTTTCTTCTTGGCAAAGACGCCAACAATACACAGTGGAGAAAAGATGCCATCTTCAACAAATGGCTCTAGTCAAAATGGATAGCAAGATATACCAGATACTCACTCTATACAAAAATCAACTCCAAATGGACCATGACTCTCTCTATAAGACCTAATACCTTGAACCTGGTAAAGGAGAAAGGGAAATTATGCTTGAATTTGTAGGTTCAGAAAAATATTTCCTGATCAAGATGCCAAGAGCAAAGTCATTAAGACAAACGATTATCATCATGTGACATTATGAATCATAAAAGATTTTGTACAGCAAAGTACAACATGATTCAAGTAAGAAGCAGACAACAGAATGGAAAAATATCCTTATAAGCTATAAATCTAATAGGATTAGAATCTAAACCATACAAAGAACTTTAAAAATAAATGACAAAGAGGTTCCTTAGCAAGATCTACCTACAACACTCTTGGGCACATACCCAAGAACTCTACATCCTACTACAGAAACACTTGCGTAACCATGTTCGCTGATAATGTATTCATAATAGCCAGAAAATGGAAACATCCTAGTTGTCTGTCAATGAACAAATGGGTAAATAAAATGTGCTACATTTACATAATGGACTATTGTTCAGCTGTTGAAAGCATGGAATCATAAAATTCAGACAAACAGGTAGAGCTAGAAAAAAAAATCATCCTGAATGAGGTTAAACCAGACCCTCAAAAAACGAATATGTTATCCATTTGCTTATTATATGTGGATGCTAAGTATTAAACCTTCAAGTAGGCTACAATCTGTATAATCACAGAGGTTAAGTAGAATAAGGGACTATAAGAGAGACAAGTGTCTCCATAGGAAGAATAACTTGAATATATAGTTATAAACATATTGATGGGTAACTAGAATTGGAGGATTAAATGATGAAGGGGAGAGAAATATGAATTAGGGGAGGGAATTTGGACTGGAACAACTAAAACTAAGAACCATTTGAGCGGCTCAATGGAAATAATACAGTAGATACTTTTTAAACTATATACATATCTGATACAAATATAACTTGCAATTATCAAATGGTGGGACAGAAAATGGCAAATTGGGCATCTCTCATTACTAAATAAAACTTTGCATATCAGAAGTGGGTTATATAAAATTGAGTTAGCCAAAGGGGTTCCATGAATACTTCCAAACAACCAAGGCTATTGCCAAAGTTATTCGTTGCTCTTTACAAATGTATGGTAAGTTCCTATACCTGAAGACAACACCTACATAACTCACTGAAAGCAGAGAAGTTGAGCTGGTACCTACTCAGAGCCTTTACTCTCACTGTCTTGGGTTCACAGAATTGGAAGACAGTCTGGACACTACTGGTGGTAAAAGGAAAATAATAAACCAGTTATAAACAATCTACAATGAAATATGGCAGTGTGGCGCATGCCTTTAATCCCAGCACTTGGGAGGTGGAGGCAGGAGGATTTCTGAGTTCAAGGCCAGCCTGGTCTACAAAGTGAGTTCCAAGACAGCCAGGGCTATACAGAGAAACCCTGTTTCGAAAAACCAAAAAAAAAAAAAATAGTGGCACAGCATAGTTGGTTGGGAGTAAGCAATCACTCCATGATTTGAATTGTGGCCCACTCTTGAGATGAAACCAATCCTGGACAGTGACCAGGTGCCAATGACAAGAGACTAGGCAGGTCTTGGACCAAGGGGAAAATCAAAGGATCACAGTAACAAAATGATCCCTGACAATATTCTTCTGTACTCATAAATTAGTGTCTTGCTGAACCATCAGGAATGGAGCTTCCTCCTGCCATAGATGGAAACAAATGCAGAGACTAATAACTGGACAATGTCCAGAGAGTAAGAGACATTACTATACTTAATCCAAAATAAGATATCTCAATCAAATCACTGCCTTCATGGTTCATGGAACTCTCTAGGAACTGAGGTAGAAAGACAGTAAGAAAATATTATACCCTAGAAGTTCTAAGGACTACTTCCAGTGGAAGACACCAAGGATATGAATCTTTCTAGAAACAACAATGCTGACAAACATGTGAACTTACAGAGACAGGGAAAACATGCACAGGGTTTGTACATATCTAAGCCAGATGTGGTACCAGTGATAAGAGGGGAAGTAGACACAAGCTCCCATCCTTAACCCAGAAGCTATCTCCAACTGAGAACTGCTTGTAAAGGAAAATTTAGTTTTCTCCGCTAAAGTCTCACTGAATATACAAACTACATTAAGGGCAGGCCCCATGTTCAGCAGTATTGGGTCTGATTGGAAGGCCCTTGGCAGCCAGTAAAGGCAGCTGGAACAGAACATGAAAATTGCAGCTCTCTGCTGCTATCTGCATGACTTTCAAGGGAGAGGAAATATAGTAAAAGGAAAGAAGAATAATGGAACGGGAAGAACTCAGTGTAGCAGAGAATGGGAGGACCCAGCAAAGAAGGAGATATGGGGAGGGACAGATAACATGTAGCTTCTGAAAAATTCATGAAAAATTCTGTGCATAACTTTCCTAAAATAAAAGCACATAGAGCTGGAGAGATTGCTCAGTGTTTAAGGCCACTGATTAATCTTTCAGAAGACAGAGGTTAAATTCCCAGCACGCATGTAGTAGCTTACAACTGTCTGTACCTCCAGTTCCAGGATACCTGACACCCTCACACAGACATGCATCCAGGAAAAACACCATGCACATAAAATAAAAATAAATATGTTATGAAATAAAAGCATATACAATAAAAAGTTTAAATGGAACTACTCTAGAATAGGGAAATAGTCTCCCTGCTAGATAACACAAATCAACTTTCTAGTGCCAGGTATGGGTTACTTTTTTTTTTTTTTGAGTTGTTAGACACTGAGCTCAGAGAGGCCTTCAATACTACTGGTGTTTGCTACTCTATGAGCAATGAAGTGAGTCACACTCTAGAACTTGACAGTAAATTAGACCCTATTACTGAAGACTCTGCATCAGTGGTTCTCAACCTTCCCAATGCTGTGATCCTTTAATCCAGTTCCTCATGTTGTGGTGACCCCAACCATAACATGATTGTGTTGCTGCTTCACAATTGTAATTTTGCTACTTTTATGAATCATAATGCAAATACCTGATATGAAGGCTATCTGGGTCACAGCTCCCAAGTTGAGAACCACTACTTTACATGCTAGACCATGGTGAAATCAAAGCCATAGTGACTTAGAAGCTACAGTATGTCTTTATCTTGTGTGGTGTCCATAACATACCTGGGCCTGTTCCTTGCCACCCTTCATGCTCAAGTCTTGATCTAAGAAAGTCCATCACTCATAATGATTTCTTGAGAAAAGCTTATCCAACATTGCATTGCTAACTATATTATTCAAGATTTATCTTAGTAAGAACAATGGTGTTTTCAGTTCAAAGAACCTGAATGTCTACCTTTCCATTTTCTCTTACTACACTCTCTTTCTTTTGTACATTTGTACAAGATTTGAGTCTTCCTCAAATTTTGAAGACTCTGTCATTCACATCTTGAAAATACTTTTCCCTAATATAATTAAAAGTTAAAGTGTGTGTGTTGTGTGTGTGTCTGTATGTTCCTTACTATGAATTGTTAATATATACCTAATAGAGTTTCTAGGTAGAAGGGATTTATACTTTTCTTTAGAAAAAAGAACTTGTCTAGTGTGCTGCATTCCCTGGGAAGCTCCTCTTCTTTTCTTAGAAGTCCTTTATTGAGTGATACTTTTCTCTCTGCTGAATATTTCCCTACATGTGGCAGTAGGAATAATGTGGGTGCAGAGGCTTAATTGGTTTTGGAATATGTTGTTGCAGAGCAGCTGTAGTCTAACAATAATCTCTCAGAATCTATGCTGGTGAACGAGAACCTTTGCTTTCTGCTGTAATTTTAAGGTGGCAGACTTACTAAGGAAAGTGATGAAGCAAACATGATTAATTTAAACAATTATCTTTTGTTTACTTTCTTAACATTTTGAAATGTATCATTGAAATTCATAGAAAATAGGACTAGCACTAATTTAAGATTAATGAAACAATTGCAGGTCAATGCTGGAACCATGCATTAATTCTAGTGTATCCTGGGAAATGGCATCATTCCTAAATCTATAGAACTATCACTTTTCAAGGGCTGGGAGACATTGTTCCACTTCTTTTTTTTTATTTTTTTTTATTTTTTATATTTTTATTTACATTCAAAATCATTTCCCCTTTCCTCTTTCCTCCCTCCCTGAAAGTCCCATAAGCCCCCTTCCCTCCCTCTTTTCCCCATTCAACCCCCTCTCGCTTCTCTGTCTTGGCATTCCCCTACATCCAGTCTTTCCAGGACCAGGGATCTCTCTTTCCATCTTCTTGGAAATCTATTGATATTTGTATTGTGTCTAGGGTATTCTGAGATTCTGGGTTAATATCCCCTTATCAGTGACTGCATACCATGTGTGTTCTTTTGTGATTGGGTTACCTCACTAAGGATGATATTTTCAAGTTCTGACCATTTACCTAGGAATTTCGTGAATTCATTGTTTTTAGTTGCAGAGTAGTATTCCATTGTGTAAATATACCACATCTTCTGAATCCATTTTTCCGTTGAGGGACATCTGGGTTCTTTCGAGCTTCTGGCTATTATAAATAAGGCTGCTATGAACATAGTGGAGCATATGTCCTTATTGCATGCAGGTAAAGCCTCTGGGTATATGCCCAGGAGTGGTATAGCTGGATCCTCCGGGAGTGTCATGCCCAGTTTTCTGAGGAACCGCCAGACTGCTTTCCAGAGTGGTTGTACCAGCTTGCAATCCCACCAGCAGTGGAGGAGTGTTCCTCTTTCTCCACATCCTCGCCAACACCTGCTGTCTCCTGTGTTTTTGATCTTAGCCATTCTGACTGGTGTGAGATGGAATCTCAGGGTTGTTTTGATTTGCATTTCCCTAATAACTAAGGATGATGAACATCTCTTTAGGTGCTTCTCAGCCATTAGATATTCTTCAGGTGAGAATTCTTTGTTTAGCTCTGTACCCCATTTTTTAATAGTGTTACTTGCCTCTCTGGAGTTTAACTTCTTGAGTTCTTTGTATATATTGGATATTAGCCCTCTGTCGGATGTAGGGTTGGTAAAGATCATTTCCCAGTTAAGTGGTTGCCGCTTTGTCTTTTTGACAGTGTCTTTTGCCTTGCAAAAACTTTGTAATTTAATGAGGTCCCATTTGTCAATTCTTGATCTTAGAGCATAAGCTATTGGAGTTCTATTCAGGAAATTCTCCCCTGTGCACTGTTCTACTTCTAAACACCTAGGAGGGATGCTTTGGTAAGATTCGACTTGATTCACCTGAGTCTACAAAGAATATTAGAAACTAGAGACCACAAATTATCTAACAGCTGCCAAAGCTAAACAAATGTCTCTTCTCTGGCTGATTTCATGCCATGCCTTTATTCATTACCATTCAAGATCAGTCTAGATATTCCTGTTCTGACACGCCACCTCCTGAAAGACAAATGCCAGTTGGTGTTATATTTCTATTCATCTCCATTTTCTTGTGAAAATGTGTCTGGTAACTACAATGTTTCATGACTATACAGCTGCCATTGGTGTCTGCACATTCAATATCTGATACCCACAACCACATGAACCATGCAGCATGTAAACTCAAACCAAACTGTGAGCTACCATGTGGTTTCTCAAGCCTTCATATGACCCTGTTCTGTTAGCCTTTCCAACCATCAAGCACAGCTAATGCATTACAGCCAACCAAAACCATAAGCAAATAGCAGCAAGCCTACTTTGTTTCTGCTAAAATGATTTTTAAAAATCTGATAAATGGGGAGATTATCTATAAATAAATTCAAAACTAAATCATGTTGATGGATGGTTTCTTCTATTTATAAACTTTAAATATTAAAGTGGAATTTCACCTTCTATAAATTAAAGGCTAAATAGTGTATGTATACTGTATTTTTAAATATGCATATATATGCGCTCTATTTGCATCACTTGTCCTCTTTATACAGCTCCGGTGCCCCCATGTTCCCTCTCAGATTCATGGCCTTTCATTTATTCTTAACACACATGTGCGCACGTGCGCACGCGCGCGCACACACACACACACACACACACATGAATAAATATACAGTCATAAATATACAGTTATAACCTGCTGATTCTGTTTAGTGTTCTCATATGTATATGTTTGTAGACTGACCACTTGGAATTAGAAAGCAAATCCGGTGTTCATCTCAAGAGCAGGCTGATTCTCCCTCCCTCAGTCCACATTTTGATAAAAATATGTTACAAAGCTAGTTCTTTATTTTGATAAACTTTCTTATAACCATATTGTGTTACCTATGAAATGGCTCTTAAATTTTAAGGCTTCTTGAATACACTAAAGTAGTGATAAACTTAAATCCTTGATAATAGATTTGATCGTTTTGAGTAATGATTCCATATGTTAGTTACCTGTAAGATGCTATTGCAATTTTTATTTACCTTTAAGAAATTGTAGGGATATATTCAGTAGTGTTGTAACATAACTAGTGTTGTGATAGATGTGTGTGTGTGTGTGTGTGTGTGTGTGTGCATATGCTTGTGATTTGATTCTATGATGTTCTGCTATTGTGTAGAAGCTTCCTCCCAGGTTGATATATTCCATCTTACAGGGAAGAAGGAAAGTACACAAATTAAAATGACTTCAGGATGTCCCAGAAACTACCCAGATTCAGTAGGTCCCTCCTTAGCAGAGTAAGCAATAAAAGACTCTGAAAGTCTTTGTCAGAGGAGTCAAGTTACAAAGAAGACTCTTAAATATGACAAGTTGCAGAAAAGACGACACTGAGACCAGACAAGGTGCCCAGAAGAAGCATAAACCAGCTATGCTGCCTGGAAAAGATTAAGACAAACTGAGTCACTAGAGAAAGACACTCTCCAACCTGTTGACCTGCTTGCTGGCTCTGTATTCTGCTCATTTTCTCAGTATTTGTGTGCTGTCACCCATGTTGGTGTGGGCTTTGGTGATATGCCTGTCTTTGTGTAATTTCTGTTTCTGTAAGTAACCTCATATCCATATTCCTGAAGTATCCATAATATAGCTTATTGCTTCACTGTGTTAGACTTTGATGGTATCTGGACTTTACTCTGTATCTGGGTTGAGCAGACATGTCTGTGGGTGTTTCTCCATTGGAAAAGTCTTGCCATTCAACATATACTTATCAGGAATCCAGAATGATTTTATATTTGTGAACATACCATTAATATTTATTTGTAAGTAATGTCTTAATAGATTTCAGATACTACTGTTAGGGAAATTTGTGAATTATTTATACTTTAATAAACATTTTCTGACAGTCTGTGGTTTTTTTAACCAAAAATAGAATCTAAAAACTTTGATTATTGAATTAAGGTCACACTAAAAATAGTTAAAATATTGTTAAAGAAAAGCATAGTATTTTAGACATAACAAGAGTTTGTTTCAGAAATTTTGCCTTTTGTAAGAGCAGCCATTAAATACGTTCCCCCCACAAAGCCTCTCCATGGTGTGCTTTTCTAACAGCAGCATCAGCCTCACCTGGGTACCATTTACAAAGTCAGGTCCTCACCACTGTTCTGATCTATAGCATCAGAAATATATGAACCTTAATAATCCTGCCACGTGATTCTGAATTTCCCTAAATTTGAGAACTCCTGAAATTATAGATGTATAATTTACATCTATACAGAAGAAAACCATCCCCAAGGATTCAAAGGCTCAAGGCTGTATTGGTGATGCTGGCATTTTTACCAGAATCTTACTCCTTTCTTCTCTTTCATGTTGCTTCTATTCACGGATATTTCAATAAGCATCCTCCACCTCCCCTAGGTGTGCCACTACCAAAACCTCAGCACATCCAGATGAAGCACTCAGCATGAACTTTTATTTCAAATCTTTACATTTAATTGGAAAGCAGATGAGGAATCAGCACTCAATCATTTTGTAAAAGGTTGCATGTCAGCCCTGATTAAGTCACTCCAGGTAGCATTTAACAACTGATAGAGGAATCAAAGGGGGAAAGGTACATATTTATTCTACAATCTTCAAAATAAAATAAAGAAATATTACATGCTCTTAGGCATGGCATCAAATGTATTACCTCACTCTTTACTGTTATGATTACTATTGGATGGAGAAGATAACCTAACATTGTTCCTCAAATGTGGCATTATAAGTGAAAAGTCACAAGTGGATAACATAAGACTAAGCAAAGATGGCTTAAAATAGCAGATTGTGAAGTGAACAGTGGGGACTCTGGATATGATCCAGTCTTATCTCTATGACTGGTTAATGTCGTTCATGGGTCTTGCTATCTCTGTTTCTATTTGTCTTCCTGCCAAAACACACTGCCTGAGACAGAATAACAGCAAATGATGACCAAATAAACTTTTCCTTTTTCTAAGCTGGGCCTGAGGTCTTCTGTTCCACATAGAAATATACTTCATACATACAGTTGTCATGTGATACACAAGAGTTCTTTGTTCTTCAAGAAATGCTTGGCAATATCTAAGCCATCTTTCCCACTTTCAAGTTCAGACACTTTCTCTAATTTTTTATTTTTATTTTTTGAGATAATAAAATTATATCATTTATCTCTTCCTTTTAGCACTTTCAAACACTTCCATATACTTTTTCCTAGTAATTTATCAAACCCATAGTCCTCTTTTTCATTAATTGTTGTTACACACATATATTTATATACATATATATTCTTGAATACAAACTACTCAAATATGTATCTTACTTGTATGTATATTTTCACAATTGATGGTATGGAATTGGATAACAAATTGGTATGCTCTACCCTGAGGAAGATTTTTTCCTCCACTCTCAGCATTCCTTAGTTGCCTATTTAAGTCAGAAGGCAGCTTAAAATCAAACCTCAATTAGCAAGATTCACTACAAAGAATCTGGTTCTTTTTTGAGTGCTAGAAGGAAGAGCATCCGATTTTCATCTACCAATCAAAAAGCTGTGTGTAACAATGCTCTAACAAAGGGTGAAAAGGAACAATACCTCTGAAAACACATACAGTTTACAAGAACTCTCCAAAATAAAAACATCAATTCAGAGCGTGCACACTCAATGGCACCTCTCCACATGAACAATGTGAACTATGACCTCATCTAAGCAGCACATAAACTCAAAAGAATCTGTATCACAAAGCTTTTTTTTTTTTTTTTGTTTTTTTTTTAATTTAATTTTATTTTATTTTTTTAATTTACATTCCAAATCACTTCCCCTTTCCCGTTTCCTCCCTCCCCGAAAGTCCCATAAGCCCCCTTCCCTCCCTCTTTTCTCCATTCAACCCCCTCTCATTACTCTGTCCTGGCGTTCCCCTACATCCAGTCTTTCCAGGACCAGGGGTCTCTCCTTCCATCTTTTTAGAAATCTATTGATATGCTGATTGTGTCTAGGGTATTCTGAGATTCTGGGTCAATATCCCCTTATCAGTGACTTCATACCATGTGTGATCTTTTGTGATTGGGTTACCTCACTAAGGATGATATTTTCAAGTTCTGACCATTTGCCTAGGAATTTCGTGAATTCATTGTTTTTAATTGCAGAGTAGTATTCCATTGTGTAAATATACCACATCTTCTGAATCCATTCCTCCGTTGAGGGACATCTGGGTTCTTTCCAGCTTCTGGCTATTATAAATAAGGCTGCTATGAATATAGTGGAGCATGTGTCCTTATTGCATGCAGGTAAAGTCTCTGGGTATATGCCCAGGAGTGGTATAGCCGGGTCCTCCGGAAGTGTCATGCCCAGTTTTCTGAGGAGCCGCCAGACTGCTTTCCAGAGTGGTTGTACCAGCCTGCAATTCCACCAGCAGTGGAGGAGTGTTCCTCTTTCTCCACATCCTCGCCAACAACTGCTGTCTCCTGTGTTTTTGATCTTAGCCATCCTGACTGGTGTGAGATGGAATCTCAGGGTTGTTTTGATTTGCATTTCCCTAATGACTAAGGATGATGAACATCTCTTTAGGTGCTTCTCAGCCATTAGATATTCTTCAGGTGAGAACTCTTTGTGGAGCTCTGTACCCCATTTTTTAATAGGGTTACTTGCCTCTCTGGAGTTTAACTTCTTGAGTTCTTTGTATATCTTGGATATTAGCCCTCTGTCGGATGTAAGGTTGGTAAAGATCATTTCCCAGTTAGTTGGTTGCCGCTTTGTCTTTTTGACGGTGTCTTTTGCCTTGCAAAAACTTTGTAATTTAATGAGGTCCCATTTGTCTATTCTTGATCTTAGAGTATAAGCTATTGGAGTTCTGTTCAGGAAATTCTCCCCTGTGCCCATATGTTCAAGGTTCTTCCCTAGTTTCCCTTCTATTAGTTTCAGTGTGTCTGGTTTTATGTGGAGATCTTTGATCCACTTGGAATTGAGCTTAGTGCAAGGAGATAAGGATGGGTCAATTTGCATTCTTCTGCATGTTGACCTCCAGCTGAGCCAGCACCATTTGTTGAAAAGGCTATCTTTTTTCCACTGGATGGTTTTAGCTCCTTTGTCAAAGATCAAGTGACCATAGGAGTGTGGATTCATTTCTGGGTCTTCAATTCTGTTCCATTGATCTACATGTCTGTTACTGTACCAATACCATGCAGTTTTTAACACTATTGCTCTGTAGTACAGCTTGAGGTCCGGGATACTGATTCCCCCAGAGGTTGGCATTCAACTCAACCCAAATGGGGGGAAGAACTTCAGTATTTATTAAATTGTTTCAGAAAAAGAAAAAAATTTATGAATTAAGTAGTAGTCAACAATAGACATGGTGGTGCATGCCTTTAAGCACTCAGAAGGTAGAAACGGTCTCCACAAGTTCAAGACCAGCCTGGGTTATACAACAAATCCTGTCTCAAAAGAAAAAAAAACAACAAATTCATGGTGCTTTTGTAAATATTAATCTCTGTCTTGTAAGGAAAATACTTACACACATGCAACTAATTGTATACAAATTCATCTCTGAATAGTGAGTGATAATATCAAAATTTTGTAACTGTACAAATAATACATATACATGTATATGAATGTCTACAGTTTAAATTTTATGTTTTCTTCATTTATACATTTACAGTTTAGCTTTTAACATCTTTTCTAGTCCCAAAGTACTTTACAAGCTGGTTAAGGAAAATCCAGGTTGAGATTAAATGCCAGAGCGGCTGACATATTATTAATAGGTTCATGGTTAAATAGTAAAATCCTGTAGCAGACTCACAGTCCGTGTTTTCATGATGTTTCCACAGAATTCATAAAGACACACATTTAGGCCCTGGCCTTATTCCAAAGCTTGTGGCTCATGGAATTTCATAAGAGTTATATGAAATAGCAAATTTAAGTGAGGGCTCAGCTTGCATGTGCAATGAGCAAACCTTGAATAGACTGGGTGACAGTTCTGGACACCTATCCACTTCCCAGAGAAAATGCCATTTAGAATACTTCAGTAAGTCCACAATGGCCTCATAGATAAATGTACATGTGAGAACAACAGCTGTTTGTTCCTCAATTTATTGTACACTTAAGGTGCAATTGTGTTTGCACGGTCTTGACTGTAACAGTCACATGGCCTCCCATTATCACTGCTGATGAAGTTGGTTTTGAAATTCACCTAAGAGATACTTCGACATTTTTACTACTCTGTCTATCCCATGTTGTTGTGTGTCTTGCTTGTAGTGACAAGAATAAGACTAATGTGTCTATAAAGTGATTCTGGATTCCTACCTTATATGGTGAAGCCAGAAAAAACCTCCTATTCTTTCATTGCTTTGTACATGAAAAGTTCCATTTTTTAAATTTTCTTTCTTTTTTCTATTGGATATATTTTTTATTCACATTTCAAATGTTATGCCCTTTCCCAGTTTCTCCCCTTCCCCCCAATAGTCCCTATGCCTTTCTAAGAAGGTTTCTATAAAGAATGGCAGGAAAGTGTTTCTAGCCTAATAAAACTCAATGTCATGTGCCTGCCGGGTTCCCAGTACTTTTGTGAGGTCTTTGCTAAGTAAATTAGAAACTGCTTGTACAAAGAGCTTTTCCATGTTTACAATAGTATTTTCCTGAGATATAGATTTAGTGTAGCTACTTTGCTGCTTGATTCCAAATGAATTACATATAGAAATACATACCAGTATAATCTTTTGCTGCATATATGTACACTTCAAGCTACTGCATAAGTGCATGGTTTAGATGGTATTTTGCAAAACTTACCTAGTTTATCATCCAATCTTCATGCAATATTATAATCAGAATAACACTGGAAATATGCAACATGAAAGTTAACAATGACGTAGCACACTGGTTCTCCAGCTGCTGGGCTAGAGTTAGGTTATAGAAGCAGAGTGTGAGCCAGGTGGCTAAGATGCTGAAGAGGCACAGGGAAGACCTGTGCAAATGGGACCATTTGTTAGGAATATGAATAGCTCACAAAGTTCAGTGCAGTTTTAGGTCTTGTTAACTTGGTGCTCTTGGCTAGAAATAATCTGAACAGTTCTGAAACATCCCCAAACGTCCTCTCCTTGAGATTCTATTGTCTGTTTCTCACTGAAAATGTGATGACCATTTTTTCTGTTGAATGTAAACCAAGTGCCAGATTCTAACATAATTCTGACTCAGGGGTTTATTGTATTTATTTTGAGAAAGTAGAAAGCTATTCATTGATAATCTGATAGAATTATAAACAAGTGAAAATTTAAGCCTTTGCTTTTAATGCTAGCTAATTTTCCTGATTACTGCTAACAAGGACATCTTTCTCCTGTATTCTATTCCATATAATACCTTCCTATTCTGGAAGAAACATTATCCAACACTACAAATTCAAATGCATCTTCTCTTCACTATTGTATTTTTGTATATTTCAGAACAGTTAAAATTCCTTACATAACTTACATTATCTTCTACAGGTTTAGACTCCATATTTATTTTAGGAAGCTAGTATCTAAAAATTATTATATTTTATAGTTATTTGGATTTAACAAAAAATTATGTAAGATAGTCAATAGAATTTTATTTCATATATTTAATCTATCTCATATATATGTATTCTATTTCTGATATTTTACGGGTGTTTTTTATTAATTTAACAAACAGCCAAAAATTTAAAAGCTTAAATAGCCCACGTATTATATGCATTTATATTGGCCTGAGGTCCAACATTTATCTCATTGGTTTAAGTCAAGGTATTGAAATGCTGATTTTTTTCTGAAGACTTGGGAAAAATTTGTGTTCTTGTATTTGTTTTTTGTTTTTTTCTAATTTCATAACCTTAAATTCCTTATGCTTGCCCCTCCTCCTTCGAATGTTGAACTTTTCTAACACAGTAGGAAATAATTATTAGACTAGGCTCAACTAGACAGTCTAAAACCCTCTTCCCACTAGAAGGTCTTTACCTACAGTCATATCTACAGAAATTTTTGCTATGTACAGACCCACATGTTCTACACATCTTTGGAGATGCTTATACTGCTTGCTTTAGAGAATAACTTATTTATCTCAGTTCAAATGCATAGCTACTAAGATTCAATTTAACTGAAACTGTCGACTTACTTTACAAAAGTAGATAAAAGGCGTCTTGTTTCCTTAGGCAATAATAATCTTTATTTCCCTCATCTCAACACATTATAGATCAATTGTAAGTCAGCCAACTCAGTATTGGTACTATAGATGTTAAAATAACTTTGCTTCCCACACATGCCTGCTCTTAACATAACCAAATCTGTACATTAAACCTTAAAGACAGTAGTATTTTGTGGAATATATTTCTAACTTCTTTCTTTTTCTGGGACCTGGCAAGTTTATCTAAAGGCTTTCCTATTCTCAAGTTCACCCAGGAGATTCTGTGCTATTGGCTCTCACTATGTTTGACCATTTCTTTAAAGACATAATAATAAAGAGACTAAAGGATTTGACTAGTCTGAGTTTTTGAGAATTACGCTGACTCGGTTTTTACCATTCTAGCATATGAATTTGCCATTGTCATCACTGTGAACACTTAGCTTTATTTCTCACACATAAAATGATTATAATGATCAGCATTCAAATATGTTTATTCTTTTCCTCTTTCATGTTTAATGTATTTTAGTAGAAGTGGCTATTAGAATACTAAATCATTAATTACCATATTTTCTGCAATACACATAAACAGGTTTCTGAACCCAAGCTCTTCTTCCTGCCTCTTCATTACTGTTTCTGTGAATTAATGAACAGCAAAAATGAGTACACTCTTCTGTCTTTCCTGATTGCCTTGATACTGGAACAACAATCCAAATAGCACTGTCTTTGGCAACTGACTGGAACTAGGCTATTTTGTACACTTCATGGTCTTTGAAGAAACTCCACTCTGGTTGCAAAGACCACTATGGTCGTGCTGCTGTTGAAACGAAGCCATCTGCTTCAGATGTCTTGATGCAGTCATTACAGCGACTGCCATCAAGCGACATCTTTGGAAGAGTCCATGCCTCGGTGAACTCTAGATAATTCTGCTCATTAGGCAGCTGTTCTCACCCAGGGTTTGAAAGGGGCACTTCCTCCCTGACTTCTCAGAAAAACCACAACTGATGTAAAGCAAGACTGCTTGTAAGAGAAGCTTGTGACTGGTGCTTGTGTACGGATGGTAACTGGTAGCTGCTCACTATGCCTGTGTAAGGCTATGATGAGTGGAGTTCTCAACTGAGCATTGTGTGCCAGGCCCCTTTCCTCACTGTAAAGCAGGCTATTTCTCAGGCATGATGCACTAGTCTTGGAGGCTTCTGGTATGTGCTTCCTCTTTATAGTGTAGCAACATTAAGTCTAATAAGAACTTTCTTAAGAGCGTTTTTATTGCTTCCTGGAGATCTTTATCATGTGTAGATCTAGCTAAGCAGGAAACACTAAAACTTGAAGAAATCCTGAACTTCTAATCTGAGGTCATCAACAGGAAGCGGCAGGTGGCAGGTGGCAGGCTAGAGAGGGACTCCCAAGGTTGATGTCTTCTGGATTCCCAGAGCTGTGAATTCTCAGCTCACCCAACAACTAGTAGTTGAATGAAAAGTTATAAGGAAAGGCTGGAAGCACAGCCTGGGCAAATATAAAAAAAATGGAGAAGAGAGGGATGAGGAACTAAGACTATTACATGCAAGAAGCTGTGAAGAAATAAGACATCAAGTCTCAGTTGTGGAAGGGCTCCAGAGATTTACAAAACTAAGAGAGTCATGTGGCCAATCTCCCCCCCCCACTCCCTCCATCCTTCCTTCCCTTCCTTTCTCCTTTTCTATCTCTCCCTTTCTCTGCATCTGTGTCTCTATTTCTCTCTCTCTCTCTCTCTCTCTCTCTCTCTCTCTCTCTCTCTCTCTCTCTCTCTCTCTCTCTCTCTCTCGCTTATCTATCTCTCCTCTTCCCTCCCTCTCCCCTCATAGAGACAGATGGGTAGAATGTTACACATCTGTGAGCCTCACAGTGGGAGGCAAAGGATAGTTTTAGGCCAACCTGCATCCTGAAGAGAAGAGTTGTAAACTATACACAGACTGAACATAGTTTTCAATCTAAATACAGAGAGTATTATGTGAAAACCCTTAGGTTTTTAATCTGGGTTTGGAATTCACCAAAGTTACTAAGAACTCCACTCCTTACAGGATGACTGAATGGTCTTCATTGTACCAGTAGAGAAGATTAAGACATTACAGACTTCTAAACCAAGTCATGCGGACTGGATAATGTGGGCTCACAAGAAGTTATCACACATATATTCACCTTTGGTGCTTATCATATATTTCTCCCAGTTGCAACTCTGTGCCTTCTAACCAATATCTTACCATTGCCAGGGCCCCCATCTCTGGAAGCTCGCACTCTACACTGCAATCTTTATCCTTGGGTTGGATTTTAAGGCTGAAGAGTTTCCATGTGAACCTCCTACTCTAGGCCAAACTAGTCTCTATGCTTTGTTGAAATATTTTTATTTCAAATACATGTGAGTTTCCTGCTATAAGTTATTCTATTATATCCACAAGAAAACATCTACTTTCTCCAAGAAAAATTTAAACACGTTTTTATATTTAACTTTTCATATTATAGCAGTATGTTTATGTGTGATTTTGTGAGACAATAGGACTGTTTTGAGAATCTAATAAGGAGAGTAGTGAAGATATTGCTCAAGTCAAGCATCAGAGGAGTTGTCTTGTGTACCACTGTGTGAAGGCTGGGTTTGGTGAAATATAGTATTTTCAAGATAATTATTGCGAATGAGGATAAAAAACTAATCATTTTCCTAGTTTTATCTCTGTTGTAGATTTTTGTTTGTTCTTTTTGGCATAAAACCACATTTGATAGTAAAAGTGTAAAATACAATGTGAAACTCCACAGGTTCAGAATTCATATTCTAACTATACAGAAGTTCCCTGGAATGTAGCATTTGGATCTGATTAATTTCAGAGCATAATGTTTTTATTTGCAAATTTGTATAATAAAATTATTTTAATTTTTGTAATTCAGCATTTCCTGGGTTTTATTAAATATGCAAACCATTTATGAAAATGTTATACAATAAAGTATATGGAAAAGTAAAATTTAACCCAGAAAGAGGATTAGAATCGTTTTTGGTAATAACTACAACTGTTATATTCTAACTATTGTTTAACATCTTGTTCAAGAAGTATCTAAATGTTATATTTCCCAATGTTTTGTATCTGGAATTGATCCATCAAATTAAGACACCCTCAGTTAATGACTGCAAAGTTCTTTGGGAAACATTAATAGTGTAATTGTCATTCCCTTTATCATTTGTTGCCAAGAATAAAAATCTCCAGGCAACCTTATTTCTACTGAGAATGTGACCACTGAAGGTTTTCACAAGGAGTTTTATATTGTTATAACTATTCACATATCAAAATCAGGAACTATTGCTGATTGCTAATTCTGACTGTGTTGATTTTGTGCTCACAGAGGTTTATAAGGAAAAGCACTGTAGATGTGACTGGCTGAGTTCCCTCCTCATAATTAGGAACACCAGCATGACACTGTGTTTCTGTGAGTCTCACTGAGACACAGCTAATTATTGTGCCACCTCCTCTCCCTCCTTTCTTGCACTTCATTGATTCTTTTTAACTTAAAGGGGCAAACAATGGTTTTTATAATCATTATAAAGTTGACTATGGCATCGGAAGTCTAGCATTGCATGTATGGTTGGGGATATTTTAGATTTCTTATCACATAAGAGTCTAGACCATGGCACCCATGTCTTGGTTATTGTGTGACACTGGAATAAGTTAAGTATTCTCATTATCTTCCAAAAATAAAAAATAAATCAAATTAAGCTTTCATATTTAAATCACTTTAAAGGGTTTTTAACAAAGACAAAATGAGCTATAAGCATAAATGCAAGGGAAATGCAAGCTTGCTTTCAAAGGAGAGTAAGTCAGGTTAGAAAATAACTTCCTGAGAATTGACTCCCAGTTTAGAATGTCTGGATACAGAACTTTATTTAGACTCTGAGCGGTTCAGTGCATCTACTCCTTCTTGAAAATTACCCTTGACATATTATTGTGCTGGAAGCACAGTCCCCATTTCCCACCATGGATATTACATTATTCCTATGCTCCTTTCCTTCCCTTTGCCTCCCATTAATCCTATTTTTTGTTTCTAATTGAAATGCACAATATTTAGCAGAGACAAACCTCATTTTAGAGGTGAGATACCAATCGCATAATGAGGAAACATTTCCATGTACACATGGCCAACCCAAATGAAGGCTCCATGCTTAGACTTGTAGCGTGAGAGTCGACATGACTAAAATCACAGAAAGGAATGAAAGCATGCATCTGGTGTGATGGATTCCAGAGGTTTTCCCTACTGAACAGCTGAAATGGTCCCTATAATCCCTCCCTTCCTGCCTGGAACTCAGAAGTTAGCAGTCCAAGACTACAGGAACTGTGTGGCTCTCAGACGAATTTGAGAACAGAATATCAGACCTGTCCAGGAGAGCTCAGTTCCACCTACCTTTCCCAAACAAGGCTGTCTTCTGTCATTCATAAATGACTCTAATCCCAAACTATATACACTGCATCAAGAACAAAGAGAGAGTCCTTCATTATGCGTGTATTCAAAATGATCTCCCAAAAACTATTATCTAGATTTTTATATACTGTATATATTTTTAATTAACACATTCCAGCCCATGGGTCATCCATATATATAAGTACATTTTTTATTAGAACCAGATATTAGACTAGAGCAAATTAAGTAAATAGCATCCTATAACAGATGAATTTTGTTATTTAAATTGTGATATCTTATTCATGTTTTAAAATAATTTGCATTTTTGTTATTTTATTAATATGCCATTAATTTTGATCAATGGGCCACCTCTATTTGTACTCACAAAACTTTTGTATCTATAGTTAGTGTTTCTATGAACTCATCACACATACACATCTACTGTAGATCTGTGAAACCAAGACACAATTAAAATATAAAACATGTCTACCACCCTCAAAATTTAGTCCTGCTCCTCTGTGCTCCCTCCTTTCTGCTACTCTTAGTTCAGGCTCCTCTAAGTCACCAGGCAATAACTAACTATCACTGGTTGTTAGCTTACATTTCCTAGAACTTCATATAACCGGTAATATAGTGTATTTTCTATTTTATTGATTTCTTTCACACAGCACAGTTATTTCAATTTATATAACATGGTCACTACCTTTTAATACTAAATATTATACTATATTTTTGTCTATTGGGAGGCATTCGGGTCATTTACATTTTGAGGTATTTCAAATAGGTGACTTGGCAATTCATGAAAAAAAGTCTCTGTATAGATAAAGCAATTAAAAAATAATAAGAAGAAAAAGCAGTAACAGATTTCTGGGAATTGCCACAATGCATCTTGGCTCTGTTCCTTCCTTCCAGAGAGTTTAGTCATGTGAATATACACAACTACAAGAAGACTGAGTAATATTCTTCATTCTTGATGGCCAGTATGCAGAAGTAAATATTATGGAGTTAGTAGCTAGCTCCCTAAAATTATTATTTAAATTCAACCAGAAACAGAAATGGACATTGTAGATAAATTTCCAACAAATAGGTTAGCAATAGTACAGGGAAAGGGACTCATCGTTTATTTTTCTGTCTCACAAATAACTGTAGCTTAGTGACTTAGACACTAAGTAGACACTGTTTGTCAGTGTCTACTGAAGGCTGGAGAGAAGCTTTGGTGGTTAAAAGCACAAGGTGATGCTGAGGAGGACAGGCGCTTGATTCCCAGCACTCATATTAGGAAGTTTATAACTACCTTTAAATATAGATATAGGTGATATGATACTCTCTTGTGCATTCGGTGGACACTGACAAACACATGTGCATAAACACACAGCACATACCAACACACACACACACACACACACACACACACACACACACACACACACATATTTAAAAACATCCCAGATACTTATTTATCACAGTTTCCATGATTCAGAAACATAGGTATGACTCAAATGAGTCCTCTGCTCAAAGCAAATCAGTCGCCTGGGCCGTCAGTACCATCTGATGCTGTGGGGGATATCTTTCTCATTGCTGTGATAGAATAGCTGTCAGAAACAACTTAAATGATAAAGGATTTATTTTGGCTCATAGTTTAGAGAGTACAACTCACCTCACCCTTATGGAGAAGTCATGGAGGCTAGGGCTAATCAATCTGCAATGGTAGATGTGTGAGGCAGCTCATGAAAGAGTAGAGTGACACACTTGGGCTTGAAGTTGGCTAGGCTAGAACTCTCAAATGTAAACATCCCAAAGACCCATCATTCTACCAGTCATGATTCACACCCCAATGGTCTAGTCACCTCCCAAGACTGTGCCATCAACTAGGCACCAAGTATTCAAACACATGAAAATGTGGGATATTTCACATTTAAACCTCAGATGATACTCTTCTATTTTCACATGACTGTTTAGTGAATTAATTCCCTTGTAGTCTTAGAAGATACAAGATTCATGGTAGCTGCTGCATGAGATGCAGTTTTCTACTTTATGCTCAGATGTTTTGAATGACTTTCTCATGGTTTATAGAACTTAAGATATCTGCTTTTAACTCAAGATCACCCTGTTAAACCTTTATTTAGTTTGTAAAACTCTGTTTACTTTTACTATGCTCTTAAAATATCACCTGGTCAAGGTAGTATTATCCTTTGTGTCCATGAGTATGATCTAAACCAAAGGACACATATATCAGAGAGGGAATATCTAGGGGTCAATTAAAAAATGTGTAGCTACCAAGGCTTACTATATTACCTAAAATATGAAATTTTAGGGGCTCAGAGTTAGTTCAGTAGTAGAGCACTAGTCTGTGTAAAATCTTGGGTTCAAGCCTTAGTACTAAAACATACTTTCAACCAAAATTACCATAATTTCAGAGAAATAGCCTGTGACCCATATATAGAAAGAAAGGAATCAGTAAAAATTGTGACTGAGAAGAACCAGACATTGTATTGAGCAGACAAAAATATTCAAATATTGATCATATATGACTTTAAAAACCAAATGGAACTAGGGTTAGATACGTTAAGGTAAGCATAACAAGTAAATAGAGAATAAACTTAAAAGGATAGAAATTACATCTTTAAAACATATTAATAGAAATGAAGCAATTTTCAGAGTGAAGAAAGTGAACCTGTGGGTCATCATGGAACAGCTCAACATGTATGTATGATGTATGTTCCATGGAGAAATAAGAAAGGGGTACAAAAGACATTGAAGAAAATTATGTTGAAAATGTATCAGATTAGATTGAAAACATTAACATACACATCTAGGAAGCTAAAGATACTTCAGTAGGATACACTCCAAGATCTGCAAGTCTAGAAATACACCAACCTGCTGAAGACCAAAACAAAATAGGAAATAGTGAAAACAATGAAAACAAAACATTAAAAACAAGACTAATATGATGACAAGGAATCTAAGTGTGATTCAGAAACACAAAGGTCAGGGGGAGTAGGCTAACGTGTTTAAATTGTTGAAAGAATGCCAACATCAACGGTATACTCAGCAGAGCCATCCTTCATAAATGAAACTGAAATGAAGACAGTCCCAAATA
Organism: Tokudaia tokunoshimensis; assembly: GCA_036184795.1. NCBI lineage: Eukaryota > Metazoa > Chordata > Mammalia > Rodentia > Muridae > Tokudaia > Tokudaia tokunoshimensis. Next base: position 34,450,850 of record BTHU01000003.1, read on the forward strand.
AATGGAGCCACATGATACCTAGCAAGCCTCCCTTATAATAAGTAGAAAAGGAAGTCTCTCATTCTCAGGAACAAAATACCAAATGGCAGCTCAAATACTCCTAAAAAAAACAATGTTCTTGATAAACGTTAGATACAAACAGAAGATAGGATACCTGGGCTGCCTGTATCTTGCCAATAAAGGCTGAACTGGAGGATTCACAGATAATATGGCTTACATACTGACACACTGTTGAACTCAGACAATTAAAAAGCAACTAAACATAAAATAGGTATTTGCATATGTATGTGAATGTATGTATATGTATGTGTATACATACATGTTCACACACACATACGTATTTCCTAATTAATTTAAAAGAAATGTTTTGGTAGTAACAATGACCATACTTCACTGTTTGCTTCATATTATAAAACAGTATGTCAACAATAGAACCAATAGAGGGAGAAGAAATGTGTTAGTAGAGAAAAACAGCTGTATAACTTTATAATGTTTAAGAAATATAATCGAATTATACAATTAGAACAAGAGACTTTTATGGTGTATAAATTATATATCCATTAAGTCAGTAAAAATATTATCATGACCATGTTTCTGTAGAAACCCTTTTATGCTTTCATAAAAATGAAGGTAATGTCTACAGTTCTAAGCATTTCTTTATTGTCCCCAAGGAAGGACAGAAACAATACATATAAATTATGCTTGTTGTAACTATTTATGCCTATTTGGTTTATAAGAATAAATAGAATGGAAGTATGAAATTCCAAAGTCAAAGTAAAGTTTTAGTTAGGGAGTGGCTGTCCGAAAATACAAGAACAAATGGAAAGTGGAAGCAAGATATGGACCTGGAGTTTTTGACATTCACATAGACCTACATCTCTGTAGTGAAAGATATGTCCTGGGACCAGGATGGCCAGTGCTGCTCCTGGGGAAGGTCACTCCATATTGAGATAAAAGTCTACCCAGGAAGAAAATTATGATTTGTAGCATGAGGTGTTAGAGGGTGGTTTTATTCTCAAGTACACGTTTATCAGTAAGATCTGGGCAGAAAATATACTGGGATTTATACAAACCTGCACAGAGCCAAACCAGTGATTAGAATTGCTCTTTGCGGTTTTATAAAGTATTGATTCTAAAATATGTTTATGTAACAAGCATGAAGCCAAGCAGAGCAAAGTAAATGCAATGTAATCAGGAAACATCTGATTTCAGCTACATGAGTAAACACAGGATCTAAATTCAAACTGCACGGTCTTACAGAGACTTCCTGACCCAACCACATGGAAACTTGTGCTTCCAAAACTCATGGTTCTTACTCATTCCCAAAGATTATACGTGCCTCACAACAAATGTGTGTTTGCTTAAACATGATTGTCTTGAGAATTAAACATGAATTTTTTTCAAAAAAGGTTTATGTAATGAGTTCTCCGGTCTCTGGGAATAAATTAGATGATGTCAGGAATAAGATGAAGCTAGGGACATTTTACTGATGTTTAGTTTTGTTGTTTTTTAAATTTTTATTTTTCAGTACTAAAGCCTGAACTGAAGGTTCAATGCATGCTAAGCCAGTGCCTTACCCTGAGGTACTTTGTCTGCCCTTTAGTGGTTAATTTGTTTCTTGGTAATAATAAAACACATTGGTTTTTTCTATCTTTAACTTTGACGATGTCTTCTTATTCTTTTGCCAGGTTTGTTAATTTTTTGAGAGAATCTATGGTACACGGAAACATGTAGCTTATCAATTCCAGTCTTTTTCCATTGGTGTGGTCTTCTTTTCACACGGTTCCTGCCTCTTCCTACCTCTTAGCTTCCTGTTTCCAGAGTTTAATAAAGAGCATTTAACACTAAGGATAGAAGTCAGAATAAGGACATTGTGTGAGTTTGGGAGCTCGTCTGCTGCTCTCTCAAATACTGGATAGCATGAGTTACTCTCTAGCAGTGTCTTCACTAAATTCATATTGGTTAGATGTATGTCCCATAAGCACATGCAGAGAAATGGTGGAAGCAACACAGCCACAGACCTAAATGCTGCATATATTAGTCTCAGACTGTACCTAAGACTGGAAGGCAGTGGCTACCCACAGACTCATGAAACACCACAAAGTCCACGCAGGATAGATACACTAAAAAAATATGCTAATTTACAATGGAAACATATTCTTTCTTTACAAATGCCCCCTAGTTAACTTTTTTGTTATCTCCAAAACACAGATGGTTTTAGAGCTGTCTCTAGTACCCTTGGGGATATCTTGCTATTTTTTCAGTAACTAAATAAATCACCATGAGCTTTGATATCCTTTGAAAATCTAATCATATAACTTTAAATTTTTATTAACATTAATTTTGGTTTTGTGAGTAAAATATTTACCGTGTTGCCACAAAGCCAGATTGTACAATCCATTGGCTTCTCTGTGCAACGTTGAATGAATTCTCTTTATGTCACAGGTTGACTACACAAATAAAAGCTGCTAGGTTTTTAAAAAAAACTATATAATTTTTATGATAGCTATCACCACAGAGAACTAACAATAATGTCCTCACATAACAAATCCAATTGTGCATCCTAATATTTTATTATAAAAGTAAAAGTAGGGGTGAGATAGATGACACAGAAGTTAATAGCATCTATTCTTTTAGAAGATAGGGTTCAATTCCCAGCACCCATGTATTAGCTCATAATTATCTCTAATGCCAGTTCCAAGGAATCTGATACATTTTTCTGACTTCTGCTGGTACCATGGACACCTGTGGTACACATTCAATCATGAAGACAGAGCATGCCTGTGCACACATGTGCATGTGCACACACACATACACACACACACACACACACACACACAGAGAGAGAGAGAGAGAGAGAGAGAGAGAGAGAGAGAGAGAGAGAGAGAGAGAGAGAAAATCTTTGAGAAGGGAAAATGGTAACACAAGCCTAGAGATATGTTGGCACTGTACTGGAGAAACAAAGGTATCAGTATCTGCTTCCCTGGGAGGAGTTGAGACACTCAGTGAGGTCTCATCATATTCACAAGATATTTTGGTTCTAATTTTCCTCTGAGTGTTCTTTGTTATTGAAAATAGCTGTTCACAAGGCTAGGCACTTCCAAGAAACAATGGTATGAGTGAGTGCCACTGTGAAGTGGACGCCTTTGTCTAGTGAAGCAACACTGATCTAACATTTTTTAATGTTATTTGCTAGAACACGGCTCCATGCACTCCATTTGAAAGCTGGAACATATTTGTATGACTGAAAATCATGTCACAGATCTAACAAATATTATTTCCCAAGAAATCCTGAAATCTATAATCCTTGCATCCAATAAAATATCAAGTCTACATATTTTTTTTGTTCATGGATCTATGTTTATCTGGGTTGAAATGCATAAAATTATTTTGCTAAAATTGAATTTGTCATAGTTTCTGCTTCATTGGCACCTCTCTTAGGATTTGAAACATTATGCTGTTAAGTTGGGTTTCATTTTGAAGATACTGATTTAGCTCATTTAAATGAGCTGTTAAATTCATGGAAAATACTAGATTTGTAAGCCAGTTCTTGTGGTCAAGTCCTGACACAGATTTTGGGTTTGATAACATAAACGCCTTGATAGTATGTAACTCATTCAATGGTCTTTTCCACAGTTGTCCTTGGCTTAGCCTTCTTAGTTCTGAAAAATAAATGAAGTAGTCATAGTCAATGTAAATCACATTTTTAAAATCTTTGTGTGTTTGTGTATGTGTGTGTGTATGTGTAACAACATGTGTGCAACTATTGTTATGCATACAGCTTAGTGTATCTGTGGATGTCAGAGAATAAACTCAGGTGTTGTTGCTTGCCTTCTATCTTGTTTGAGAAAGAGTATCTCATTGTTTGGAACTAAGTATGCTGGGCTAGCTGGGCCTGAGAATTCCCAGAGATTCCCTTGTCTTGAGCTTACCTCACATCACTGCATTTCATTTATGAAGTCATTGAAAGTGCAAATACTTGACAGTTCTACTCTCCACTCTCCTTGAAATTAAAGACCTCTTTTTTCCCTGTTACTGTATTCATATATGTCTATATACATACATATATATTCTTTATAACCTGTTGAGTTCATAGGATACTGAGTAACTGACACAATCAGTGTGCTTCTCGGTAGGACAATCTCTCTATTCTCACCTTTACTCACTTGCCTATAGTTTTTGTGTAGGGTTGAGACCTTGCGAGTCTTTATTCTGTCCAGTTTGGCAGGTGTATTGGTTATTAAAGAAGAATCTATGAGCACTAATCTACTAAACCCACCTATTAAATGTTTTATGGAAGATTCTTGACTTTGGGTTTGATGAACACTAGTAATCTGCTAAGAAAATATTTTAAAGGTTTTACCTGAAAGCAAAAAGGATGTTCAGTAGGCATTGAATGACTAAAGGTGCTAAAATTATGACTAAGGGTAGCTCTAACATTACAACTAGGGAAAGTTCTAATCAATGGGAGTTGCAGAGTCTTCACATTAGTATAAAGCATCTGGGGGGAAATTTGGTTTACACTTTCCATTCTTGGGTCTGAGTGAAATAAGAACCTGAAGGCAACCGAGTAAATAGAATCTTACTCCAAACCTTGTTAGACTGCTGTGTGCATCTATCTTCAGTTATCTGATTATTTTATCACAGATGAATAGAACAGGAGAAAAAAATGATACTTCTATGAATATTAGTTTCTAGTGTCCTGACAATTTATCTTATTTCAAATGCAAATATTGTTTCACTAAATTCTAGAAGCACTATTAACATATGTAGAAAATCTGGTTACCATAGAGATGACTGTGCCTTTTTTTTCTACTAGCTGTCACCTCTCTAAAAATTGACTTCATTACATTTTTTTTTATTTTAAGTTCTAGTTGCCTGATTAAATAATACACAACTCCAGGCTAAAGTGATTAGAATTTTTTTAAATTGATGATAGCTTTTTTTTAATGAATCTCATCGTCTCCTTTTATTAAATACATTTGAATTTGAAAATGAGCAAGGAAACTCCAAAGCTGAGGTTGCACTCATGAACCCAGCATCAGGTTTGCTGCAGGCTGCAGAAAAATTAAGTAGCCAAGAAAATCTCTTCCTTCAGCTGTCATGTATTGAGAAACAAATCAGGAGCCAGTTTGCTTGATTATTTCTGGTTTTCCTTTTCTCCATGAGTAACTCCCATGACCACTGTGTGAGCCCAGTTTACTGTATGGGTAACTTTAGTGTTAGTGTGAGTCCAGGATGGAGGACATACCCAGTGCAATCATTGGCAAGTCTATACTTCTTCCGAGAGAATTTGAAATAAGACATTCAAGGAATTTGGATTGGTAGCCACTCAGGCTATTGGACACCATGCAAACTTTTGAAATACCAGCCTACTTTGTGGCAATCACTGATCACATGACAAGAAAGGACAGAGAGAAAAAGAATGGAACTCCAGACGGATGAAAGGGATTACCTCAGGGTTGTTCCTTCATAATCTGTGACTTACTTCAAAGAGGCATGGTTTTCTGTCTTTATTTGAATGGACTTCTTTAACTAACAGGAAGTCAATACACGTTTCATGCTGATACATTTTGCAAGAGGATCTCACAGAGCCAGGAATTCAGTGTCATTTTCAAAAGATCCAGTGCATCTGTACTGTAGAAGCACCAATCTGAATGTTTCTTCATTGACTTCAGTTGCAGGGTTTAAAAGCTTGAAAACTGGCAATAGTCTGATACTTTCTTAGGAATGAACTAGAAGCTGAGTGACATACTCTGGGCTTGTCTAGTAAGGTGTTGAGATAATTCCATAAAACAACACAGTGCCCCTAATGAGAACAGCTTTTTTATTCCAATTAATTTAGATATTCAAAACCAAAATGCCAGCTCTGTACTTGTGCATCTCAATTACCAGTATTCTCTTTTAAACTGAATGTAATGTCTAATAGAAAACCTAATTGTGTAGTAAAAGTTGTATTTCTTTTAAATATCAAGTTAATATAAACATGTCACACTTTACCATGTGAAGGTCTTTCTTGCCTGTAGGCACAGGTAGCACAAATGCTACAGCTAAGGAAATAAGAGTTTTGCTTGCTCTGGAGACAAAGCATCCTAGCATGTCTACTTAGTTGCATCATCCTTACACTCCCTAGGCTGTAAGCATGCTCTCTAGACATAGGATCACTGGCTATTTGCCTATATGTTGTGATCTGACCATCTTAACACCATTGAAATCACAGCCCAACTTCTCAAGCTCAAGTATGGAACTACCCAGTGCACAACATTTGGAAGCAAACTATTGTAAAATAGGCAAAAAGTTGGATAAAATTTGACAGTTCATTATTAACAAGAGGTAGTCATATGGGTGCAGAAAAAGTTTAGTTGGGGTCGTAATGTAAGGCAAGAAAGATCACATTGTAGACAAAGATATGTACTTGTACTCTTCTGGGACCCTCGAATGGGAAAGATTTACATTTGCTAATAAATGATTACAACTACCACATATATTTCCTTTACTTAAATTTTTTTCTAAAACAAGAAGAAGTTGTCAGGTCCAGATACTCTGTAATGGATTAAGAGCATGAAAGTCTTTAGCAGCACCTAGAAATAGAAGTCTGGGAGACTGTAGCTTGTTATTTACTGAGACATTTCCCTACAAGGCTTCCCCTTTCTAGATGGGGTAAAGCAATCAATTTCATCTCTTTTTTTTTTTTTTGCAAATCAGGACAGACTCTACCTCCAAATGAAGAAAGAACAAGCCAGCTTTGGTGACTCCAAAAATGAAATCTCTGAAAAGATGAGGAAAAATAATAGTTGAGGGTTCACTCATGACAGAAGTTTTCACTTCCAGGTTGGCTTTTAATGCATGTTCTCGAGAGACACCAACAGGTACCATTGACATGAAAGGACTGAGCAGAGTGCTTCAACTTCCAGAGGACTTTGGAAAAGAGGACATGACTTATCTCCTATTGATTCTTAGTGCAATGATGGAGGCAAGGCTGGAAAGCTCAGCAGAGATCTAAAACAAAGCAAAGATGGGAAGTCTATAGTCCCTTCTCATCAGATTCAAATGCTGGTCTCTGTGAGTCCAAAGGAGGAAGAGTACACAGAATCTGGCCTTACAGTATTATGGTATCTAGTAGTGCATGTGGACTGGATCAAACGGGGTTGGTGATGGTGAAGATCTGAGCAGTTGTAGCAACTGCTGATTAAGACCCGATCCACATTGTGATCTTGAAATTCCTGGCTTCTGAACTGTGAGAAAATAAACCTGTGTTTAAGACAAAAAAAAAAGACCGTGGGTCTTCTTTCTTGTCCTTTATGGTTTTCTGTATATATTTGTTTACTCATTTGTTTTTTCTATGTAACCAGGAAAGGGGCATTCATGTGTAACTTGGTCTACAGTTGGCAAAAGAAAACTGTTAGAAATAAGGGGCAGGCAAAATGAGAAATCTGAAAGCAGGAATTTTGGCTAATTTATGATTTACACACATATAACTGGATCAATAAAGACACATCAACAATGGGCACTATAGAGCATGGCTTCAATATCAAGATAGCAAAATTAATCACTTAACAGTTTCCTTCCTATATTGAGTTTAGTTATAATCTCAGGACAACTAGTATGCACCAAGGGCTACCTATACATTATCACTTCAGGGATATTCTCATATCCTTTCCATGTCTTTTCATTTTACCATAAAACATCAGATTTTCCTTCTAACCTTTAATATACAGGTAATAATGTGCTGTGGTATTACAACTCAAGCAAAATCTCTGAATATTTATTGTAAATTGTAGGCAGAACACGTTCTCTTTCTGTTAGCATTTTTGTCTAAGCTCTGCCCAGTTACCTGGCAATAGCCAGGTGTCCCTGACTCACTATAAAAGGGGCTGCTTGCCTCCTCCTCTTTCTCTCTTGCCTTCTTGGTCCCACTCTGTCCTCTTGCCCATTCCCCCTCTTTTCCTATTCCATTCTCCCTCTCTCTCCACATGCTCATAGCAGGCCTCCTATTCTCTCTGTCTCTCTCTGTCTCTGTCTCTCTCTGTTTCTCTGTCTCTCTGTGTGTCTCTGTCTCTGTCTCTGTCTCTCTCTCTCTCTCTCTCTCTCTCTCTCTCTCTCTCTCTCTTTCTGCCTTTCTCTCTCTCTAATACCCTCTTAACTCCCCTCCCCATGCCCTGAATGAACTCTATTCTCTACTACACCATCATGTGACTGGTCTCTCAGTGGTAAGAGATGCCTCAACATGGGCTGGCAGAGGTACCCCTTTTCCCCACACCTGACTGCACCTCCACCAAACATATTCCTTCTCTCCTTATCTTTTTACAAACACAACACTTTCTGTTGAAATGCTACCTGGAAGAATTACTCAAAATCTTCGGACCAGGTATTGAAAGGCTATCAGCAAGGAAACTTGTAGAGAAGAAGGATAAATTTCGGGCAGTGGTGGCAGTAAAGAGAGGGACACATAAAGGTCTGAGGGTTCCGTTTAAATCCTTAGATCAAAGCAAGTTATAAACTACTCTGTCACAAGGACAACCCATTTTAGATTTTTCTTAAACCACAGTTGAAGTCCTGGTTGATACCATCTTGTCTCAGATACTTTTTCATAAGAAATTTGTTTTTCCTTTTGGAGGATTAGTTCTGCAAAAGTTTTCCTGTTTCTTTTATCTACTTCACATGTTGAAATAGGACAATATGAGATTTGGAATTGAGTTAATTCAGCCTTGAAAATATGACAGATGTTGTCTGATGACTGTAGAGATAAGTGGAATGAAACAGACCAAAGAATTACTCAGTCTCTTGAGTTAAAAACTATTCACTGAGACTAAGAAAACTGAAGAGGGTCTGGAGAGACTGCTCAGCCATTGAAGGCTAGGCTCACGGCCAAAGATACAAGAAAACTGAAGAGAAGGTAACTTTAGATTTTATCTTCTCTTATTATATTCTGAAAGGGAAAATAATTTTAAATTTTAGTGAACTTTAATAAGAATGCAAAGGATCATATTAAGATGCCTTTCCCTTCATTGCCATCATAGATGAGCTAAGTCATCCTTTGGTATTAGAATACATGTCTTGTGGATGTGCATTAGTGTGGCAAGGCATACTTCATAGACCCTGACAGATTACAAATGAGCTTTCAATCTACTGTGTGCTGCAACTTTGGACAAAAATGGTTAATATCTGATTAGATCCAGTTCCAGGCAAGTTCCCTGTCTTTCTTCTTAAAGGACAGTGAGAAAAAAATTCAAAGCAGCTCTTTTTTCCGCAGCAAATGCTAAAAAAGAATGTTTTATTAGTAGATCAAAGAGAAGCTGTTTATTTAACAGGTCAGAAATAAAACGGTGGTAAATGAAAAAGTAAAGCATATAACAATGGGATAATTGCTCTGAAAACTAAAATATTCTGCATCACTGAGAAGGGCACACAAAGTTGATATCTAGTACCAAAGGCCACCAAGAACACACACAGCAAAGAGAATGGACTGGACAGTAACTACAGGGTTCTGTCAGTCCTGTGGTATCAATGTTTCAGTCTTCCAAACTTTATCTTGAAGCATAGTCTCCAGTAATTAGTATTAAGACTGGGGAACAGGGGGAGGTAAGAGGGCTTATGGGACTTTCGGGGAAGGGGGAACTGGGAAAGGGGAAATAAATCATTTGGAATGTAAATAAAGAATATAGAAAATTAAAAAAAAAAAAAGAAAAGAAAAGAAAAAGGAAAAAAAAGAAAGACTTCAAACTTTTCCAGAAGTAATTAAGTCATGAGGGCTCTAATTTCATGGATTAAGACATTTTTCTTTGAAAGTGTTTCAAAAAACTAGATGCCTCCAGCTCTTCTATTTCCCACTGTGCAATGATGTAACAGAACAGCAATGTATGTACCAGGGGCCACTCCTGCCAACCAGCGTCTGAGAGCTCATTGACCTTGAACTTATCAGCTTTCAGAAGTACAGAAAAGATGTTTTACAATTTCTAAAAGTAGCTAGCTTCAGGTATTTTGTTATAGCAATGCAAATACATTAAGATACTCTGTAACAATAAAATTATTTGGGAATGGGAGAGGTTATACAGGAAAAACTTCATGGAAAATGCCCATTTCCCTGTATCGGTCACTGACTGGAAGAAATGTTACTGTTATGACTATGCTGATAGACTGTTCCTGCTTAGGTTTAATGCCAGAAGTGTGAGACAAAAGCTGGGATCACCTTAGAAATCAACTACCAAAGCTTCTTAGGTGTTGCTGTGAGCATAAATACAAAGACAACCATCTTAAAGAAATAGTGAATTCAACAGCAGCTTTGTATACATTTGGTCATTTTTGCACTTTATGATAACTGGATTTCTAGCTGGCTCAAATATTTTATCTTGATTTCATTTTGCCATGCTCACAGAGTGGTCCCACGTGATATCTCTGGCCCATGAGTTTGTGCATGCTCAACAGAACACCCTGGCCTCTGTGTAAGGGCAGGCTAGCCCTGAGTAGTCTTCTTCCAAAGAGCTGCAATAAGAATAAGAAGAATAATGATTATTATTTTTAAATATTGAAATTAATTGTTTTTCATCTTAAGAAATAACAAAATATTTGCTTGAGACTTGTAAAAAATTATTATTTAATTCAATGAAATGTTCAAAAGATTTCTCCTTCTGAGAAGTGTTATATCTCTAGGTCTCTAGACCAAAACAGCTATTGCATGGATCATATTTTTACTTCTCAGATATGAGCAAAAGCAGGGAGACAAGCCCTCAGAGAAATAAGGAGCACAAGAGGAGCTTTGGGCAAAACATAAAACATAACTTCTCACTGAGGAACTGTGAATTCAGCAGTGGGATATGAAATTATTCCACCACCTTTCCATGTATATTTTATACATTTCTATGTCTTCTACCTACAAGAATATTGAGTAACTGCCAACTGTGCAGTCAATTTCCCCACAGGACAATGTGAATTACATGCGTTTCTGTACTGGTATTAGTCCAGAACAAGGGAGTAACTCAATGTAAATCACATTTTATGTAACATAACTACCAGTTACTTCTAGTCATAATCCTATTTATCAGGCTGCTGTTTGAATTTTTTCTAAGCACATTCATTTTCTTCTTTTGCACCTTTAATACAAAATTCTACAATTACACAATAATTTGAGTTTCTTATTTTTAAGACTTCTTCCACTGAGGCACCTTTATTCAACTGGAAGGTTTAACTGTATTACATTGAAGCTGGCTCAGATCCTTTACAGTTAACCAGAACAAGCTGCTTTGTAAAAAAATTTATTTAGACATGCAGTGGGTGGACTTGACCATTTTCTAATCTAAAATTTTATATGAACAAAGTACCTATCATTAAACAATAGTAATACAAAAGGATTCTGAGGTGATTACTCATAAAAATAGGTTTCAAAAATCATAATCACTCTCCAATTATTTCAGTGGGTCAACTTTTTCTTGTATTGCTTTGCACCTCTTTGCATGGGGAACAGACTGAATGACAGCACTATTCATGACAACCTACTAGACTCAGCTCCCAGCATCTACAAACTCCAGGAACACGTAACTCCTACAAGAAAAAGGAGTCTCCTGAGTTCTCAAACAATATTAATTTTGTGAAAAACAACTCACTCTTTTTATACTTGGTACAATTTTTCACTTGAAGGTATAAAGTTGGCTTTTTCTCAATAAGAGCTCTAAATACTTAATAAAAGTATTGATTTCAAGCTGCTCCAAGGAAGGGATTACATCTGATGTCTGCTATCTATTAGAGGATCAAGAACAGAACTATTCACTGGCAAATATTGAAAACATTATTTTTTTTTTTTTGCTAGATTTGGTCCGGGCTATTTCTAAAACTCTACCTTCACACTTGCTTCCATTAAGTTCACATGACTGCCAAATGCTACCTTGCTGCACTTTAGATGTTTTACTAATCTGAGAGAAATTTTGTTATCTCCTTATTCCAAGTCATTATGCTTCATAATTTATAGAGAAATATTTAAATTAGAATACTTATTCAATTCACACAAAAAATGATACCATATTTATTGTTTTTGTTTAGCCCACAGTCTGTTGATTATGACCCAACACAAAATTGTCTTATCTACTGGACCACCACCTATGCTACCAGCATATCATTTTTAAGAATCCCCAAATTCATTATAATTTGCAAGTGAAATCAAAGACAAAGCAGAATTTTAGCCATTTCTGTTAGGTTGTAGGATGGAGTTTACTGTATGGCCTAATTATGTCAAGCAGATTATTGTCTTTATCAATTTAATATTAAACATTCCTAAGTCATTGCCCTCAAATATATAAAATGTTGTCTTTAGAGACTGCTTAATAGAGATGATTTATTCTCATTAATGACAAATAGTATTATCATTATTATGCTTTCAAAAATGAACAGGATTTATCACAAGATCACAATTCCTCATAACATTGCTGTATTTTAAAATAATAGAGGAAGAAGAGATACAGATCATACTACAGAGTAGAAAAAGATTAAGTATTGAAATACTTTAATAGAGCTGGCAAGATAGAACAGAAGGCTAAATACTTGCTTAACAAGCACAATGACTTGAGTTCAGCCTTTGAAACTGACTCTCAAATGGTTGGAAAGTTGATTTCTGAGCTCTATATACAAGCTGTGGCACACACATGACTTCATTCAGTCAAATAATAATGATAATAATAAATTTTCAAATTAATATGGTATCAATGAAAAATATATTAGGAAATATAGATAGGAACACAAAGATATGTGAGAGAAATAATAACAATTATTGAGAAAGAATTTGAAGGTTATGGAGTAAGAGGAGATAGGAGGTGTCCTCAGGTTTAGAACTGTACCAGTTGTTTCTTTTTTTTTTTTCTTTCATATTTTCTGCTGATGAACAAGAAGCACTTAAAGATCATTGTAATCTCACTGGTCCCAGATTTATAGTTCTGGTACAATGGTAATTGGCTTGTTATTACTACTACTACTACTACTACTACTACTACTACTACTACTACTACTACTACTACTTTGCAGTATTTTTGCTAGTTTTTTGCGAACCTCATACAATATGTTTCAGATGTATTCAATCTTTTCCCCCAACTTCTCTTATTCTTTCCAACCCTTCCCTCACAGCTCTGAGATTACTTCTTTCTTCCTTTGTTGTTTTCTTCTTTCCACATTGAGTTCAGCTTGTGTTAAGCATCTAGTCTTGGGAGTAGGGTCTGTCCTGGTATTTGACCAGTCAATCAGGGGTCCTATCACTTAAGCAAACTGACTCTGTGTATTCCAGCAGCTGTGAAACACCAATGAGGTCCCAGCTAATGGCTAGATTTTTGTCTCCCTTCTCCTCTCCATGGGAGGATATTGTCTGGCTGGAGCTTGTTCAATTCTGTTTATCCTGTCATAAAGGCTATTAATACTCCCTGTTGTCTCTGAAAGACCCTGTATCTTTGATGTTATTAATCATCTTTTGGTCTAACAACCATTGTGCCTCCTCTCCTATGAAGATCACTGAGCTTTGAGGGAGAAGTGTGATAAACATGTTTCATTCAGGGATGAGTCTCATATTCTCTGCACATTGATTAGTCAGAAGATATCTATGTTACTTGTCATGTACTGCAGTGAGAAGCTTCTCTGAAGAGGATTGAACTATGAACTGTCCCTGGGGTATGCCAGTAAGTCATTAGGAGTTGTCTTAATACTATGTGATCTAAGACTATGGCCAAGGTCCTCCGTTAAGGCCCATACCCTGCATAGCCTCAGGTTCTTGACCCCTTTAATAGTGCTAGTCGTGGGCCTTATCTACTGAAGCAGGCCGTAGGTCCAATAAGAAAGTGCTTGGTCAGTCTCATAACATTCATGAAATTATTGCACTAAGGGCAGATCTTGTCAGACTAGTTAGTGGCATAGCTTCAGAGTTCAGCTCTGGGTGAGACTAGAGTTTGTCTTTCTCTTTGAGTAGTGAGTATAGCTCCTTTCAACACTATTGACTAAAGTGGACATTTCGGGTTGTGTCATGGGATGCAGAATCACATGATGTTTTACTGAAGTAGACTCATGTGAGGTTGTCCTGAGGCATGACCTGTGAGAGGACACTTGATGTTTGGAGATAGCATAAATGGGATCCAATGGACAGTGATGGGGTTCTTACATAGCTAACTATGCAGCTCTTCCTCGATCTTCACTGATCTTCACTTCATTGAGAGAGGCAGGACAGAAAACTCCTGACATTCCGGCTGGTCCTGGTCATTCTACTGACTCTTGACAGATTTGGCAATTTGAGGGAGGCCTGGCTGTTTCTGCTAGATCCTGCTACTGCTGCTGATTTGTGTTTAGTGACACTTCTAAACTGGACTACTGGTGTTCTGACACTATTGAAATAGACTGCTGGTATCCTGACAAACAGACATTGAAATCACCCCCAAAGAACTTCTTTTAAATAGGTCCACACACCCTTGTACTATTTAGCATCTTTTGGTCCCTACCTTTGGATGGTGGGCTAGAAGGGGAGGGGGGTCAAAACATTTGAGAACCCTTATTAAAGTAGGGTTTTGGAGCAAAGATGGCGGAGGGCACTCTCCGTGGCGCTGCTCACCCTGTGGTCACGATGGCCCGCCGATCTGGCACCCAGACGACCACAGTAATAGAAGGGAAACTAGGGAAGAACCTTGAACATATGGGCACAGGGGAGAATTTCCTGAACAGAACTCCAATAGCTTATACTCTAAGATCAAGAATAGACAAATGGGACCTCATTAAATTACAAAGTTTTTGCAAGGCAAAAGACACCGTCAAAAAGACAAAGCGGCAACCAACTAACTGGGAAATGATCTTTACCAACCTTACATCCGACAGAGGGCTAATATCCAAGATATACAAAGAACTCAAGAAGTTAAACTCCAGAGAGGCAAGTAACCCTATTAAAAAATGGGGTACAGAGCTCCACAAAGAGTTCTCACCTGAAGAATATCTAATGGCTGAGAAGCACCTAAAGAGATGTTCATCATCCTTAGTCATTAGGGAAATGCAAATCAAAACAACCCTGAGATTCCATCTCACACCAGTCAGGATGGCTAAGATCAAAAACACAGGAGACAGCAGTTGTTGGCGAGGATGTGGAGAAAGAGGAACACTCCTCCACTGCTGGTGGAATTGCAGGCTGGTACAACCACTCTGGAAAGCAGTCTGGCGGCTCCTCAGAAAACTGGGCATGACACTTCCGGAGGATCCGGCTATACCACTCCTGGGCATATACCCAGAGACTTTACCTGCATGCAATAAGGACACATGCTCCACTATATTCATAGCAGCCTTATTTATAATAGCCAGAAGCTGGAAAGAACCCAGATGTCCCTCAACGGAGGAATGGATTCAGAAGATGTGGTATATTTACACAATGGAATACTACTCTGCAATTAAAAACAATGAATTCACGAAATTCCTAGGCAAATGGTCAGAACTTGAAAATATCATCCTTAGTGAGGTAACCCAATCACAAAAGATCACACATGGTATGAAGTCACTGATAAGGGGATATTGACCCAGAATCTCAGAATACCCTAGACACAATCAGCATATCAATAGATTTCTAAAAAGATGGAAGGAGAGACCCCTGGTCCTGGAAAGACTGGATGTAGGGGAACGCCAGGACAGAGTAATGAGAGGGGGTTGAACGGAGAAAAGAGGGAGGGAAGGGGGCTTATGGGACTTTCGGGGAGGGAGGAAACGGGAAAGGGGAAGTGATTTGGAATGTAAATTAAAAAAATAAAATAAAATTAAATTTAAAAAAAAAAAGTAGGGTTTTTTTTTTCTTAAATCTAAGCCTATAATTAACACTAGCCAGGAACCATGAATGGGGGTATAGTTGGCATATTGTCTCTTTGTTTTAGGACAATTTCATTAATCCCCTTTAAATGTATATATGTATGTGTATACATTTCATGAAGTTTCTATAGAAATAGGGTTTCTGTATGAGATTATAATTTAATTACAACATTTTTTTCCTCCCTCTAAACATTCCCGTATATCCCTTCTTGTTCTCTTTCAAATTCATAGTCCCTTTGTTCATTAGTTGTTAAGTGTATATACAGATATTTTATCCATATATATTTCTATATATGATGTGCTCAATCTGTGTAATGTTATGTATATGTATGTTTTCAGGTTTGATCATTTAGTGTTGGATAACCAATCGAAGTGCTTTGTCCCTGGGGAAGACAGCTTCCCTCCTGCTCTGCATTTCTTGGTTGGTTGTAATTCTTTGTGTAGGGTTGATTCTCTTGGGCACTTCCTCATCCACTTTGATATATCTATTGGTGTCTTTCTTGTTAAGTTCATGTTTAGGTAGTCATGATGGTAAGACTTTGTCTTGGTGAGACTTGTTGGATGTAACTTCTGATTTTTGGGAGACACAATCTCATAGCAAACCCACTGATACTCTAGCTCTTACAATTTTTCTACTCCTTCTTCTGCAGTGTTCCCTGAGCCTTAGATATGG